>CM055663.1:1200000-1800000 GCA_029378335.1 Agrilus mali | reverse complement strand
CCCACGTTACACGATGCTCAAGGATATGATTAAGGACATCATGCTCCATCCGGATTACATGGAGGTTTGCCACGAGGTGGACGCATAGCCAAAATCCTTCGCGGCCTAAAACGTCCGTAGTCTCATCTCATCATAAGACATATACTGACGTTATAAAGCCGCCGCCACCACCCTCTCCTGTTCTACCCCCTTTCTAAATAAATGTCTCGCGCTTTTTCGCTCTAACGCATTTTTTTCATAGCGAGACATTCACCATCGTAGATAGATATATCTGTGTGGGTGTGTGTGTACTGCAGAGAAAAATTCAATTACCAAAGGATAACGAAGAAGCTCGCTTTTTACACCGAGGATATAAAAAAAGCAAACAAAAAAAGAAAACTAACGATGGGCAAAAAGCCTGGAATTGAATCTTCACGTTAAAAATATCAAATAAGGTAATAACAATTAATTTGTGCGATGTGCATTTAATTGTTAACGCCTACTATAATAATATGTACTTATCTACTACTGTAAAAATGTTGTGGACCATTATCAACAAATTATTTATAGACCTACGGGGTTGGCCCCTAAAACGCCACCCTGTTAATTTCTAAGAAGGAATTTTGTGCAGAAGCCTCAAGCTTCATACAATGCAATTTGCCTACGTAACCGGTAATATGATATATCTTTATGATTGGCTGAGGGAACTGTAATCAATTTGGGTCTCGGAACCCGGCTAAATTTATCGGCACCCCAGAGACGCCATTAAACTTAATTACAATTCTGTTATTAACGCAAAAAGCCGTTTCGGCTGCCTCTGATCGCCCGTAATAAAGTTAAGAAATTTAAAAATGTCACAAAGTGTCTATACTTAAAGGAGCCTAAAAAAATTACTTGCATTTCTTATTTAAATGATTGCATCATCGATTTTTATTGGAAGTTGCCATAAATGAGTAGAGTTTTGTAAAGTAAGAAATGTAACTTGAGGAATTAAACATCTGACAATTAGAGAGTTAAGTTTGTTAACAAACGACTGTCACAGCAATATGAATTTTGTTTCCACACTTTCTTTTATCTTTCTCAGATCTATTAAGAAACAAAACTTTATCGATTTCAACAAAGAAAATTGAATTAATTGGGGACAAAAAAAAATATTATTTTACAATGTATGTATGTATATTGTATAATATACCGTGTGTTATATCATAATTATTGTATTTATTTCGTTAGGATGGCTGTAACAATTATCCAAGTATGAAACACTGCCTTTAGCAAGTAAATAATTATGTAAAATTTGTGTGCAAGTTTGTAATTGTAATTGTACGTATGTAAATATATATCATAATAATTATATGTATCTAAAATTAATAGAAACCTGTAGGGGTGTAAGATCACTTGTTATATCTACTGCAAACACTATTTGTTTTCGATGTATGTGAGAATAAACAACTAATGAAACAAAAAATAATGCTGCTAATAAGTAATTAATATGTAAATGTATGTGATGTGTAAATTATAAAATGTAGGTAACAATTATAAATAACATACCTACTAATAATATGAAAAAGAAGAAGATGATGATGAAGATGACGAAAAAGCTGGATGATAATCGAAAAAATAAATGTGTAAAAATATATTATATAAATATATTGTATTATATAAATATTATTACTACAGAACTTGTTGACTGCAAAATGCCATTATATAAATATTAATTTATTAAAATCTTGTTGTTGTTTTGCTTAAATGTAAAAATACATACTAACTAAACTATTGTACTTGTAATTATTTACCAATAAAAATTTTGCGGAAATATACCATTTGAGTATTTTTAATAAAAAATTACATACGAAAATTTCCACCTCTCCCTCCTTTGCGACTAATTTATTAATTTCTCTTGCAAGCTCAAAAAAATCATTAAGCAAAAAACAACCAACGATCTGAAACAAAACAAAACAGAAGAAAACAGAACAGAACAAAAGAAGACCTGGCCTCTACAGATCTCTGAAGGTATTACCGTCATCACCATCATCAACCGTTTATAAATGGGAAGGTTAATTACATCACCATTGAATGAAGCCGTTTATAGAATTACCTATTTACTGCACTAAAAGCGTGTACGAGAAAGAGCGAGTGAGCAGTAGCAAGTTTCCCTCTTCATCTTGTTATACGCCCAAGCAAACAAACAAACATCAAGAGATTTAGTTGGAAACAACTTGATTAATCCAGACATCCCCATCCAGAGGAGCAATAGTTCCTAACCGAAATCTGCTGTGTTGCAGTATGTGCGCTTCCTAGTTTAGTAGGTTAATAATGCACTCATTTAATCTGCTATTCTTAACCAGACTCAAACCAAAATTATAACCAAGTAGCTAGCTAGCTAGACCTACCACAATCAATCATCAATCAATTAATCATGTATTAAAATTTAAAAAGTACTTATTGGATATTAGAAGGGTTAATAAAACTCAAAAAAGAGGCGAACCCTAATCTCATCCCATATATCTAACATTTTGAAGGACAAATTTTTCTTTTTTCGTAACAACTTCCCTAATAATCGTCAAAAATTATAAAAAAAAAATTGAAGCTATTTCGATACTGCACAACGTTATTTTTTTTAAGTCTATAGGCCACCATAAATGATTGCATGCGAAAAAGAAAAACGAAAAACTTTTGATGTACGTACTATAAAAAGGGTAATAAATTCTCCCCAAGTAAGTTCCCATTTTGTTTTTTGGATTATTTTGCACATAAGCCAGACAAAACTTTTTTAAATATGTAGGTAACTGTTGAGTATATAATATTTGTAAAAAGTTTCGTGTATTTATCAACCCTTACTTAATCTCACTATCAACCCTAGCTAAAAATAAAATTTTCTATTTGTATTTCTATTAATTTTTTCTAAACACTTATCCTTTTTTTACATTACACCCTTCTGCAAATTCATTAATAATGAATGCTACCTACACTTTTCCAAGACCGGACTGTTAATCTTTTATTCATTTCTCCTACAAACACCAGACAATTTGGTAGGCAAAAATTTCATCATTAAGAGGACTCCTGTGTCCTGTGCGTTAAATCCTACAATCCTTCACGTTTATCGACATCTTCAGCAGGGAAACTGAAATCGACCGGATATAACGAGCAACTTTACAGACATCTGTGTTTCTTAATGTAGTTCAAAGGGAGCGCCACTGAACACTAACCATACAGACAGGACCAGGGAAAAGCATTCTAGAAGATAATGATGGGAAAAACGGTTACTGAGTTGTCGCGCTACAATCGCGACCGCTCCAGAAAAATACCGCGACAAAATAACCGTTACTTTGTAACTGCAGTTACTCGATCTCTGTAGCGACAGCGGCAAACAACAGATGAAATGAAAAGCGCTGGTAAGGCCATGACGCGACGGGATGATAGAAGAAGCAGCGATAGCGCGACAGTCCCATTCACAAATCTATAGAAAAACATAGTCCATAACTGCAACATAAACAGATATTTACGTATTAGGTTCCTCCATAATTCATAGCTTTATCGCATACATGAAATATGTATTTAATAATAATGAACCCCTCTAATATCTATGCTCGCAGGTTGCGACATTTCAACGTTCTTGTTGTTATCGTCGCACCGTGCGTCGCGTCGTTGTCGGTCGGTTACTTTCACTTGTCGCAGAACTAAACAGCAGAGCAGAGGCGCGATCGCTGCATGAGCCCAGCCAGTTCCAAAAATAACCGGTTACTTCGTTCCTTTGGAGCGCGACAAAGCGCTACCAAAAAATACCGCGACAAAATAACAGTTACTTAAATAGCGACCCATCACTACTAGAAGATGAAGAAACAATAATATCATCGGTATATCGAATAACTTTGCAGAGATCTATCTATATACTTAATTTTTATAGTAAGTCTGTTCTTTATAACAGACAGGATACTGTAAAACTCCTTTCAGGAAAACTATTTATTTTTGTGGGGTTATAATTTGAAAACCGCATTTACGATTGATATTAATCGAATATAACCAAACAAACAGCAAAGTTACAGACAGAGATTTACATACACATGTATGTTGTGGACAGTAAGCGCCACCCCACCAAATCACCCTTTAAATGAGAATCATTTCCAGAAAACACTTTCATAAATTTCGATGGATTCTATGGGGTTGCACATAATTCAAGGGGTGCGTAGACAGATGTCTCTTTTCTGACAGGTTTCAACAACTTCAACTTATTGGGCATGTCGCTATGGTCGCAAATGCGCACGCATTCCGAGCCCACATTCGAACGTTATTCAGCGGGAAAGTGAAACCCAGAAACAAACGGTCTTCAGCTGCCTCACCAACAGCTCAGTCACGTCGCGCACCAGTCAGTATAGTACAATAAGTCCGTCGTACCCGAAGAAGTTCTTCACCGTGGTATGGCCCACGATCCTCCTCCAAGTCGACCCGGCGGCCGACCGGTGGTGATCGACATCGCGAACCAACCCCACACTACTTATTAGTTATTAGTGCCTTTTTCTTTTAATTTCCAATACGTTGTTTTTTATTTATATTATTATATTATCGGTGCTCGCGGGGTGTGAAGTACTAAAAATACATAATTAAAATAGTGAGTGGTTGCCGGTATGGACAAAGCGTATGAGTCGAAGAGATGCCCTTCGTGCAGAGGGTGGTCGAGCCCAAGTACGTGAGCCGGACAACAAACCTATTCGACGAGAATGGAAAGCCGAGAGTTTCGGACGGGGAACTGGACGTCGTCACCAACAGCACCCTCAGCAACGCGCTCAGGCAACTCGCGTCCCTCGTCTTGGCCGCAAACGACATCTTCACCGAGTTAACCCGCGACCTGCAGAAGATCACCGAGAGGTCGCACAATCTCAAGACCAAGATCGAGAAAATTGACGGGAAGGTTGCCGCGTACGACCCTAAGAAAGTTTCAGTTCGTAAGTACCTACCTCTCATTTTTGGTTTTTAATCCAAAGGGTTGTTTTTTTGCCGGAATAGAATTTTTGAATCCAATTTGTTTTGTGTATATCTTTTTTTATGTGCCACCCCGTAACATCTGCTCAATTTTTCTCCACATTTCCACAACATTTGTTACATCACGTAATCTTAGAACTTCTGACCTTGCTTTAGACATTTACTTACATAGTACTTTAATTTAATTGCCCAAAAAATCTAAACAAATGGTTACGTAGCATTCATTATATTATATTCTCATGGATACTTTGTCTTGCTCACTTGGAACACGTATCTATTTAAATAAATGCCAGGTGCGTTCGTTCGGTGGTCTTCAAAACCGTGTTCGCAAAAATTACCAAACAAACAAACCCATAAAACGAAATTGCAATGGACACAAAACGTAGAAGAAAAGTACAATAAGACGACTAAACAATTGTACGTGACTTATGAAGTCGACCGGTAATGTAATTCCTCAAGATTAAATTGACCACGTTAAACATTTGTAATTCAAGTCATTTACGTACGCGTGTTTATAATAAATATTAAACAAGCAATATACGGACGGACGGTAAAAATATGGAGTACCTTTTTTATATACTTAGTATCTATGTACATTTACGTCAATTTCATAACAACTAAATTGAAGAGTTTAACGTACAAGGACAAGGTCGACCGCAACGCAAATAAATTTAATGATAATAAATATACTGTAGGTAAAAAACAACTTTCTTAACCGCAATTAGACCGCAAAACCGGGGCAATTTAATATCTAACCCCCGTCTGTCCAATCCAATAATTAATTTATATGTTCATTTGGACTTTGACTATTATTAAATACAATCAAAGTTCGATAACTTGAACGTATATATATGGCACATTTCTTAGTTGATAACTCGAACTCTTGAATATTATCGCGATATTTGGCACAAACTTCGATAAGTCGAATCCCTTAATAATGTACGATTTTAACGTCCCTTTTTAATACCTGTAGGTACTATGCAATTAAGCAGTGAGACAGTTCAGTTTCTACGATTATTATTTTATTGGTTGATTAAACTTTTTAAAAATAAAACCTGACGAGATTTTAATAAACTCCTTCCTCCCCATTTTGAGATAATTTAATAAATGTATGTCCCCTTATCACAATCATTAATTATACTCTTTAAAAACGACTCTGTGAAGATAGGGAGGACATTAAGTGATATTTGGTGAGATATTGATGGACCTCTCTCATCTCATTTTGAGCTGACGTGATTAAAAAACGTCCTCTTATCGTTTTGGTTGATTAAACTCCCTTAAAATGAGATCTGATGGGATTTTGATGGACTTCTTCCTCCCCATTTTGGGCTAACGTAATTAATAGATGTCCCCTTAATTAATTTGTTGATATACTCTCTAAAAATGAATCAGTAAAGGAAAAGGCAGGGCTTTAAATAGTACTTGGTAAGATTTTGATGGATCTCCACCCCTCTCAGTTTGAGAAGAATGCTCCCTTATCTTTTTGGTTGATTAAACTACTTAAAAATGCATCAGTAAAGGGAGCAAGGTGTTTAAGTGATTACAGTCAAACTTCGGTAAGTCGAACCAAATTGGTATTATGAGAAATACAAATAGGTACGTGTAGTTTTTAGTTGATAACTCGAAACTCTCGAATCGAACAATAAATCGAATTTTTTAAAGGAATCCCTGAATAACATCTCATTTTAACAGCAATACTGTGCAATTAAGTAGTGAGGTGGCGGTTCACTTTCTTTTTTGCGTCATATGTTGATTCGAGTTAACGAAGTTCCAACTGTATTTACAAAAAACCTTGATGACTTCAGTACTTGACTTACATATTTATTAAACAGTGGCAAAAATTTCTTCCTATAATAATTTTCATTTAATCCCTTTCTAAGAAACCGTTAGAAACCTGTCTGTCTTATAAACCGGCCCTGTTGTATCACCCTTATTGTATTATATTATTAAGTACCCTCTTAGGTCTGTATGATACGATACTAACCATGCAGTATATGTCTCTCGCTTTTTCACGACGCGACACGACGGGGTTTCGTCCCATTTTAGTACCTATGTACGTCTATAACCGTCAACGACCTTAGTGAGTAGTCTCAGGAATCTAACAAACAGAAACAAGAATCAAGGGAGCCCTTAACGAATGAATATAAGCTATAAGGGCGTCCACCACATGTGTACGTATGTAGGTTTATCTTTTTTTTTTTTGCTTTCTTCCTCCCTCTAATAAAAGACAAAACGTCCTAAAACGTCCCTAATAATAATAATTCGGTGCCAGCTGATGGTAAGATAGGTATTTATTCTTCCACCACGGAAGTGCCATGGTGAGGTAAACTTTAATGGAAGGGAAGGAAGACAGGAAAAAGAAACAGACGCTGCTGGTGTTAGTGTTGATGAACTTCCGCAAGCAGTATAGTAGTAGTGGGTACTTTCCTCTTTGGGTAAATATTATTGTTGGGCACGTTAGAAAAATAAACTTGAAGAAGTCAAGGAAGGTGCAAGCAAGAATAGAAAGAAATTAAAGTAGGAATCTGACGTTTCCTGTGAATAAGGAGAGATAACGAGGTAACTGACTGACTGACTGAGTGTTACGTTATCAGAAAACACGTCACACAATAACATAATAATTGTCTAGGTGTGTTGATATCTACTATTACACCCAGAGCTAGGCAAATAGACGAATAGAATAATTTTATGTCAAGGAATGTACGTATCTATGACTATGTAAACATTAAATTATTCAATACATAAGGTAAAATAAACATTAATCTAAAAGGGCGTACGTAAGCATCGTTCGTTCGTTCGTTGGTATCATTTTCCAATATAGATAAGAAATGTTAAGTATGTAAGTAATTTGATAGGGAGTGGTGGTTTAAGAAGACTTTCAATAAGTATTAAAAATTCTAGACAACTATGTATTAAAAAAATTACAATGAGGTTCATTAATTTAAGTATCCAAAAGATATTTTAAAAGGTAGAAACGTTCCAAGAAATTGTTTATCAACGTAAAAGGCGCTAATGATAAGCCCCTTAACTTACTTATTTACTGATAAGTAGGTACGAATGAAAACATTTAAACCGATAACCCATTTCATGCAATTTATTTCTTATCAATAATAATTTAACAAAAACTCGAACCATGAAATTTTTTGCTACATATATAAATAGTATTAAATGGGATTTGTGTTTCAATATTTTATCTGTCCCACAGGCTCGACCTAGATCTTCAACTCAATTTATTCATTAATAAACAATTCTATAACACAATTTAAATTAATGGAAATCCAAAATTCTTTTAATTACCTACACCATCTGTAAAGCGAAAATGAAATTTTATTTTCATAATTTACCGAAGCTATCACCGTACCATCATATAATTATTACAACGAATAAACATCATGGTAGGTATTAGTATTTATTTTTAATGAGCCACCACGAGACGAATATAAACTTACGTACTATAAAGACGATAACCTTCTCTCTAAATTTATTTCCTCAATAAAGACGTCACTTTATCTCATTAATTATTCGTAAATTCTATCACGAGAAACAACTGAGCCGACTGTTTAGACGACCATAAAATTGTTTTCTATAAGTTTTGTCAAGCTGTCCAACAAACAAAAGCACTACTACATATTCGTGTTTTTTTTTGTTAGAACAAGTGAAAGAAAAAATACAAAATTTATCTCTTCTGTTTTTGCTTGTTCAATCATTTGTTTTGCTAATAATTATGTAGATATGTATTTATTTTTCACAAAAGTTGCAGCCTTAAAGTTTCCTTGGTATTCTAACGAAATTCAGGTAGAACAAATTTGTTTACGAAAAGGTAAAGTTGAATTTCGAGGCAACTAAAAGTGACCACCTCACGCTGCGAAGGTATGCAGGTTGTACATAGTTAAGTTACCTTTTACAACAAGAACCTGGTCACACCAGTTTATTATACCACCACCACCGCCACAACTCAGTCCATCAAGTTCCACGATACTTCCTAAAATTTCATTCATGATGGGCCTTGTCTTTTTCTTTCTATCTAACTCATAGTCGTCGGGCCGCTGCGCTGCTTCTGATCTTACAAAAGGAAAAAGAGAAAAGAAAATGTGTTGGGAGGTGGGTGAAAAAGAAACAAAAATCCATCCAAATGCTATGTAGGTATACAACAACCAACAGTTAGGTCAAGTCTCAGGTGCCAAAAGCGATTCAGAGTCAGAAACAAATAAAAGAAAGAATTTCAGTAGGTAGTAGTAAGTACTCATTCCATTATTTGGAGACCATTTAATATTAATTCAAGAATCGACCCAGGACCGACCGGATGTTGTGTTGTCCAAAGAATACAACAAGAAATCTTGTAGTAAAGTAGGTAGTGTTGACTATAATAAACAGTAGGTAAATAACGTAAAGGTGAAGAAGAAACTGGTGGAAGAGGTTTCAGTCAGTATTATGAACGAAGTCGTCCGTCCTCAGTGTAAAAGTTTATTGCTCTTTGGATCATTTGGGGGAAAATTGTGGTAAAACAGGAAACGCGTCGCAGCAAGTTTATTTATTATGCGATTATATTTACTTATATATATGATTTGAAAGCGTGCAAAATCAGCGGCGATTGTCAGTTTCGCCTTTTTTGGAATTCCATGCGGAATAATAATAGCCGATGATAGTGAGCGCGACTGTTCGCTCGCAGAGACTACTCAATAAAAAGAAACCCGCGACCTAACAATCACGAACGTGTTTCCCGCGGAACGTAAAGCTTACATACCTAGTAGATAGATCTACTTTTTATTTATTGGTCGGTATTGAAGTATCTGTGGACAGCCTTGCTACCGTCATAATTTATCACTTATCATCGACCACAACAACTACAACTACAACTGCTTCTTACAAACCAAAAAAGCCATTGATATAAGTGGGAGTTCAAATTGGACATGAGAGATTTTGCGCTAGTTTGACAAAAAAATGCAACATTTTCGAAAAATTGAAGACCCACATGAATCTTCCCTAAGGTTTTCCTGGATTGATTAGATACAAACTTTTAGAAGAAACCCTAAATAAATTTTTCTTGTGTTAATAATATTAATACCTTAAACTACTTAATATTGAGACAAAAAACAATTGATTAAAACATTTTCCAGGCCCTCATCATTTCTTTCAACTTCCTACTTTTAGTCGTTTAGGGGCTGTTCATAAAATACGTCACGCTAAAATTAGCTTTTTTTGACCCCCTGCCCCCGGTTGTCACGCTGTGTCACACTTTCTGTGATTTTGATTGATAATACACAAATTTTGATACCTAGTCAAAAATATTTATTTTATTTTCATAATAAAATTTAAATAAATCAATAAATATCTTTTGTAACGAACAAATAAATAATATTTCTATTTATCAGAAATCCAAGGATTCTGTAAAAACTTTTTGATGAACTGCGAACGTCACGTTGCCCTCTTGTCAAACTCAGCAAGACCCCTCCATCCACCATTGTATGCGAACGTATTTTATGAACGGCCCCTTACCTAAATGTTGTTAAATTTATAATTTAAAATAAATGAATAAATTCCTCGTTTGTAAGTTGCGGACAGGTTGCGGTCGGTATTTGCCTGCCCCATTGGCTGCAAACGTCAGTAATTTGCCCAAGGTGAGCAATACCCGATGGTTTGCTCATTATTAAGCAATTTACGTCGATGGCGGGATTCCTTTGTAACGTCCGACATTAATTTCGCAACCTGTAACGGTTTATTACTTACTACCTTATAGGTCGTTTATATATGTTTTATACCGCGTACATACCCATACCATAGTTCATGGTATGGTATATATTAAGGTAAAACGTAACACATGTAAATAATGGTATCCAACCAATGGGATTTTATTATTAAAAAGATTGAGGTCAAAAGCTCACTATGTACTAGGTACTTTTAAGTTATTTTAACTGTATGATCTTTGGGCCTTTCTAATAGAACAACTTGACACCAAAACGCGTAATAATGACGAACGTTGGAAAGTAGCATGAGGTTAAATTACCATACATTACGTCAAAAATGAAAATGAAAGTGAAAGTACATATCTGCATAACAATAATGATGAGGTCACAAGACATCATCCATCATCATAGGCCTTCAAATAACATTTATATTTTCGCTCAAAAAACAATTACCTGCAGTATCTTGTGTATACATAGTTTTATGAATTAATTGATAAATGTAAATGAAAATTAATCACGCAACGTATCTACATATGTACCTATACTATATATATCGCTTAATAATAGATAATATAATGGTACGTGTAGTACAAAAAAATTGTTTGCTTCCGTTCCAGCGTAGAATATTAATGACCTATTTACATACAAATAGTGTAAGCGCAATAATAATTAAGTTCGGCATCTTTCTATTGTTTTTGAGAGGCAGGCACGTGATGAACAATCAAAGCTCGTGTCAAAAACATGTGACGAAAGAAACAAAAGTATTTATTGTACAAGAACAACAGAAAAAAAGACAGTTGAACCAAAAACAAGCAAATAAAAGAGCTTTCCAATTTCCTCACAGAATTTATGTAGGTACTACGTACCATAATGATGAAAGACTAAATTACGTCTGTACTTTAGTAGATAATAAGGAAAGTTTCAAGAAGAAGTATTAAGAAGAAAGATAACATCACATATTTTTATTTTTATTATTAGGAGACAGACACAGCGGTTGCCTTTTTATTTCCCTTTTTATTACGAATATGATCCCGAACTCTCAGTCAGTCTGCCGATGGAGGACGTACGACAAGAAGGCAAGCAAATGGTGGGGAATTTCTAATTTCATGGTGAAATTGCTTCTACCATATTTACGACCGCGTTCTTAAGAAACGACAACGAAAGTCAACTAACTTACCAACCATAAAATCGCCACACAAAACAGTTAATTTTGCATTTAGCAATCGTGCGGGTTATTAATAAATAAATAAAAAAAAAAATGTGAAGGTGTAATGTACCGAAAGCCATTTGCGACTTTGTAGTGTTGTGGTAGTACTGGTGGTGGTTTTCGCTTTATTGTTTTAGTTATTGCTCTACCACCCGCAGTTTCGACCCAACAATGTTACAATTTTTTTTTTGAAAATTATTTTATAGGTACGAGGTACCTACATATTTTATAAGACCTTCTATTGAAAAAGATTGAGCCAACCAAAGTGTCTATTAGTCCATTGAGAATTTAATTAATCTTTTGTGCTTCAATAGATCCATTACAGTTATAAAAATAACCAAGTGCAAACAACGTATTGTTGCAAAATACTTGTATTGTTAAAGATGACAAATGTAATGTAACGAGAGGTTTTCAATCTATTTAACGAACCGGCTTTGTAATTTAAATTAACTGTCTAATTTTAAGCCCATAAAATAACAACTTGTGGCGTGGAAAGTAAATTGGCAGGTATTGTAACTCTATCTACTGTTATGCAAATATGTATTTTTCACTTTAGAGGCTAATGTAATGCAATAACACATAACAAAATTCCAGTTATTAGAATTCGTAATAAACAAAACTGCTGCTGTTGTTTTCCTTCTTTTGTTCGTTTGCCGTATTAATTATTAACCCGCGTTGTTTGTTGTTTTGTTTTGTTTTATTTTGTTGTTTGTTTATAAAAAAGAAGAACCTAATTTCATCATTCGGTTGTTATTTATCGCTAAAATTATACTGACAAAACAAAACAGTTATTAAGCAACATAATGCTAGATAAAGATAAAACAATACTAAAGAGAAAAATATAATTAGAAATGATGAATTTTTTTTAAATACGTTTACGTAACAGCTAATAAAACAATCCTAATATCTGAACGTTACGATAATACTTATATATAGGTATAATAGTAAGTATTTTATCAGCTGGGCAAACTTTATGGATTTTCGTTATCGGTTTACTCTCTACAATGCCCCAAAGGTTAGCGACCTCTATAATGAACCAACCAAGTTCTGACCATCACGTATACAGATATATATCGAGGATAAATTTGAAAGCGAAAGTTCGGATGCATTGACTGCGAAATACTGTCACTTGAACTCTCACGAAAACACAATACAATTTCAGACCCAAAATTGAAAGGAAAGACTTATTTAATATCCGGTGATTATAAAAACAAAAAATTCCGGTTGCCACCCCTTTTTGCTAATTTTTGTTTTGACGATAACCTCAGGAGCTAATGATTACATTTAAAAGCCACAAAATTTTGTATACCTACTATATAAATAATTGTCGAGTACCTACATATATAGGTAGAATGCATGTTAAAAACCTGCGTTCTTGTCTTGTTCTTTCTTTATGTGAAGCATGCATTTACACCATCAACCAAAGACACGACGGGTTCCCACGGTAAACCAGCCCATGGCAGCTTCCATCCATCGGCATGGCGGTAAAGTACAATAGAAAGTTGCTTCAGAAAAGAAGAGACGACAACATGTGGATGGGATGGATTGATACGGATGCATACGGTAGAATGTGATGAAAAATATACCAATTAGTCCGTAGACAAATGAAAATGTTGTGATAACGAGCTAACAGTTGGGTGTAATTACAAACAGTACCAAAAGACAAATGGGGTGGGGGGAAATTGTAGCGTGGTGTAGCACAGTGTTCAAGAGAAAATAATCGTAATCTACTAGAGCTTATTATTGACCATTGACGCCTGTAGCCCTAAGAATTTCTTAAAAAACCTAAATCTACCCTCCATGACCCAAAACTATTTTTTCATTTTTTAGGGTTCCGCACCTCAAAAGGAAAAAGCGGAACCCTTATAGGATCACTCCGTTGTCCGTCCGTCCGTCTGTCAAGACCTTTTTTTTTTTCAGGAACGCGTGGAGGTATCAAGCTAAAATTTATACCAAATACCCAGGTCTATTGTCTCTTGCAGCTGTGAAAAAATCAAACTTCTAAGCCAACGCAATCAAATGATACAGCCGTTTATGCCGCAAATTTCCGCAAATTTTCGAATCAAAACCTACAAAGTACTTCCCGTGAACTCAGAATCTTGAAATTTGGTACGAAGCAACGTCTTATAGCACAGATAAAGGAAAAATTGCGAAAACCGTAAATTTTTAGTTACATCATATAATAAAAATATTTTTAATAATTTTAAAGTTACTACCCCTTTCCTCATGAACACGTAGAGGTATTAAATTGAAATTCATATCAAATACTCAGGTCTATAATACCTTTAAGCTGTAACAAAATCAAACTTCTATGTCAACGCAATAAAAAGAAACAGCAATTTAAGCCGCATATTTTCAAACTCGCAACTACTCGCAAGGGAATCAAAACCTAAAGGGTACTTCCAGTCGATTTAGAATCTTGTAATTTGGCATGAAGCAATGTTTTATAGCACATATTTACATCACATATATACAGGTTTGTACGGAACCCTCGGTGCGCGGGTTCGACTCGCACTTGGCCGGTATTTTTTATTTTTTTGCTGAATCTATGGACAAGTTTAAGTTACGTTATGAAATTTCTAGTACTTTTCAACATATAACTATGACCTTACTGACTTTTTGCCCTTGCTGAACCCTGTATGCTAAACTCCATATCTAGATTTTTATGTAATTCCCTGCTCTGCTCATCCCTGAAGACCTAACTCTTTTCTGATAATTTTCCTGAAATCCAAGACTCGTCCTGAACTTCCCAGATATTTCAATCGACCTTTTATCCAACATACCCCTACTGAACCTAATTATTTCTACCAAAAACTAAAGCACATTTATTTGTACAATGCTTTCCTATCCTCTCTTTCTTGCCCCTCAAACTTCGTATTATCGAGGAGCACGTTTTTCCCAGGACCTTCGACAAATTAACACCTCCGATAGAAACGTTGACGCAAGATTATTCGAAACGTTCTTCTAACCATCAGGGCGCGTCAGTGTTATTTATAGGTCTTTTGTTTGGCTCACGAATTCTTCGTCAACGTTACCATAAAAGTTAACATATAACATACAGTCAGTCAGTCAGTGTGCTGTGTGTGTCGGCAAAAAAAATACCATACAGATATGCGTAAAAAGATGAGGAGAAGAAGACGTTCGTTCAAACAACACATCAAAAGCATTTGCATGAATTATTATGACGATGAGGTGAGGTGGTGACCACGACGATCGGAAACCAACCAACGAACGAACGAACGAACGATGAGATAATAAAGAGATAAAAATCTGAAGACGTTTGGCGGATGTTGCATACGGCCATAAAAACTTTTTTTTATTAGTGCCTCGAAAACGCGCGACGGTGATGGTGGTGGTTGGTGTTGATATGGTATTTTATCGAGGAGACTAATTTAATTCATTATATCGTCTGAGGTGCCGACTGACATTTTCATAACGTAGAGATTTAATAAATCCTTTGAAACATTAAAAAGCTTTGACTTTACTTTATTTAATCATTTTTAAAGAAAATCTGAATCTAGTATGAATTATGTATAAAAGACTCAAGATTTTCGCTTTGTAATGAACAAGTGGCCGAGCCGAGTATGTACGTAATATTCACACCACCACAATCGAATTAATTCTCCACGAGCTCGGTTATTAATTCAATTAATTAGGACATTGCTCGTTCATATCTATCTACGGGCATGTCGCCACATTCGTCATCCACTCTACTCTCTCGTCCCAATCGTCTGATCTCTGATACCACAATAATAACCGAGACGTACGCCCTTTGACTTCATTACAACACGTACAGTAATATCAAAAAAAAATTGCGACACATTTACAACCAACCCTTTTCTTCTTATCCGTCCGTATTATATACACAGTGGGGTTGTTGTTGGTTGAGTGACGTCCCTTAAGCCCACACTTCCGCCAGTTATTATATGTTTACGTACGTAACGTATGTAAGTACACTTCCTGACGTATTTCAAGCAATTTATTCGCACGATGATGAAACGTTGTTACGTTATTATCGGCGGAAATGACAGCGGCAGAATTTCCTTCTCTTTGCGGAGGAATAAGCAAATAAAACGTCGTCGCTTATTTTCCATTCCTAGTTTACGCTAAGTGCAACCGTTGCAGCAATACATTATTTATTAATTGCGATAGAAGTCCACCGCACGCACACATATATACTGCCATGTAATCACCCAATTATCTACTTTATATTGCGTACGTACCTACATAATAATAACGGTTCACTTTCGGTTACTTCCGAGGGAGGCATTCCGGCGTGACGCGCGTATCATTACCATCGCTTTTCTTCTTCTTGTGTAATAAAAGCAACCGCACGAAGATTATTTATTTAGAAAAAGGCCGAAACGTAACTGAACTGGTAGATAAACGTGGAAACACTCGCTGAATTTCGGGCTTTCGAATTAAACGAACCGTACTAAAATATGACGGTTAGATGATTAGTTATGGGGCTACAAACGGAAAAAGAAGAAATCTACAGGGCGTTCAAAAACAAGAACGTAGGGGTGGAATTCACCCATCCCTCTCTATTAGACGACCTTAAAAACAATCCACCACCGTGTTCCCACACGAGCACAACAGTCTATTGGTTGATTTCCTATGGTAGCCCTCTTCTTCTTCTTCTTCTGAGGTGCATAGAAGAGAACCGCATCCACAGATAGACAGACGGTGGTCGTTTTCTCTTTATTATTCTTGAGTCCGACCCATGTCGTCGTCGTCGTCATCGGCGACTTACCGGATAACTGGTCAGACTCAGACAGCAAGCACATCATCATCATCATCATCATAGGCGGTCTGTTCTCTCGTAGAAAGAAAGAGCAAAAGCAACGTCTGATGGTGCTGGTACGTATGGACGACGAGGAGCCAGTCTTGGGACCCGCAGGCGTCTCCTCGACCCACTGCTTCTACTTCACTACTTTTCAAACGCGCCAACAAGCAATAACAGCTCCTTTGTGTGCTCCTTTCCGATCAACCAAATCTTTTGGTTCAAGTGACAACCTTAAAAGTTACTTTTCTTCAAGAGAAGGAAGAGTTCTTGAAGATCATCAATAAACGAAGGAAGAATCGTGATCGACCCAGGATGGAAAAGAATCACATCAAGATGAACAATATTCGATACAACAAAATCTTTTAGAGGATCGTGAGGACAATAGAAGAGCCAACATAGAATTAAGGATTAAAAACAACAATATCTTCAAAGGACCTTTTAACTTTTCTTCAAAACCTTCATCAACACAGAGTGTATGTAGTGTAACAGTTGAAGATTTAATTTAATAATGAATCTTGTCCAAGTCTTCGTCAGTAATTAGTTTACGTAGTACCCAAGTAGAACATGCATGAAGCAAACGTATCCAACAGTCAGTCGATCGATTCCTCTCACGTTTCTATTGCCATGTACCATTATTCGATCCATCGACTGCCCACGCTCACGACCTTGACTCTTCCGTTTTCCTCCCGTTCATGGCCGTCGTCTCTCTACCACCACAACGACGCTACAACAACTGCATTGGTTTGGCACATTCATCTACTACTACTACGACGAATACGAAGAAGAAGAAGAAGAAGACGACGACGGTGGTGGTAACAGTAATACGAAGCTGGAGGGTAAATTTTTCTGAAGAACACAAGGTGAGGTCGTTTATTCTTCACCGCCCATTAACGTCTATCCTTCACGTCTCGTTAATACTTGTCCGTCCCTTCGGTATCGAGAGAGAAAAGAGACGCAACGCAGGCACAGGCACACTAAACAAACCAAAGGAATAGGAAATTCCTGGACGATGTCAATTCCAACCGCGATCAAGAAAACAAAACACAAATAGGAGACAAACGAGGGGAAAACAATGAAACAAATTTTGAACAAACGAAGAAAAACAACGAAACATATGAAAAGAAACAGAAGAATAATACTGAAAACAACGAAACATTTGAAACCCAATAGAATAATAAAAGTAAACCATGACTTGCTACAACTTTCAGACACCTACACAAAAATAATTTTCATTTCCTGACACCTTATGCTCGATAAAAATTTAAATTTAATTCCTCCTTATAAGGAAGACGTTATAAATTGATGATCCTTTAATCCGTTTTGAAAGTATTCCTATCTTAAATAATAATCTAAATAGTCAGTTGATCTCATTAGATACCTATTTATTAAGTAAGAAAAAAGGAACATGACTACATGACCGATTAATTTGGTAATAAGATGACATTCTCGCAGGTAAGATTACGCAACGACGGACGTGGTCGTTTCTAGTTTAATTCCGTCTTTGGTCCAAGCGCGAAGGAAGAAATCTCAAAAGTTTAACTAACTAACCAATCGCCAGCCGCCCACTACATAAAATTCTTTCCGAGTCACACACAAATGGCCAAAAACCACTTCTGAGGTTCACATACATATATGTATGTATATTTCAGCACATTTCGCTTTTTGTTTCTCACTCCCTCTTTCACTTATTTTAACCAGGAGAAGAAGGAGAAGAAAATAAGTCGTGAGCGCGGCTAAAACAGGTTTGCCTTTTAAGGCATTCCGTGATTATTTATTATTAAAAGGTATTATGCAAGATCTAAATTACCTTCGACGGCTGGATTTACAGCGGGAAAAGTATGCGAAGCGACCCAGAAAAAAAAAACACACACACACGCAACCCTCGTCGTTACCTACAACTTTACCCTAAAAACTATTATGCGTAGGTATCTACCAATAATACGTATTAATTAGGCTTATTTAATTATTTATTTATTAGAATTGTTGTTATGCAAAAACATAGGTACCTACCTAAAGGATAATAATGTTTGAAATGGATCGAGCAGGCAGCAAATATTTGCTTTCCGTGTGAAAGTCTGGCGATCAAAAACGCTAAGGAAACGTTAGCAGCAGACGCGGCTAACGATAAAAGCGTTAAGGTTTAATGTGATGCAACGTATGGTAAAAGGATAAAATAAATATAGTAAGGATATCTCTTCCGTAGAGTAGATATTACTGATGTGTGAGAGAATGTGCATAAGTACATACAAGAAATGTGCTCAAAAATTTTAGAAGGAAGAAAATACGCGCGTTATTTTGAAATTTTAATTTAAATTTAGCGTCTCTTTGTGTTAACAATATAAATAGACAATATCCGTACATTACGCATAGATACAACATACATTCTTTACAGGTTCAAGTTCATTAGCATTTCATACAACTGAACATAACAGAACAAAAAGGCTTTTGCTCATGTTTTCCTAACACGTTTCTGCGAATTATAGCGGAACTGAGGAACTTTTGGGCTTCTTGCCAAATGACTAATAAATAATATAAACCGACATCTTTTTAACGCCTTTTAAAATACTCAACCAATTTGCAAATTTAATGTAGATACGTATTCATAACTAAACACTCGATACATTTTTATCGATCATTATTTAATTACGTCCTTGATTATTTTGCACAACGGATTAAAATTTAATAAGAAGCACGCACGATGCGGAAGAGCAGCGAAAATAATCCGATTTCCTTAATGCAGTTAAAAATTTGCAGGCAAAAGGTCAATTAGAAATCGAGTACGTAACCTACCAAATAAGAATATAGAAGAACAATAATTGAGGCGTATCCCTTTTTATTACCGAAAAATGCAAAATAAGATGGAGACGACAGAAAATAAAGAAGAAACGAAAGAATGTGTTTTATGAGATTGTCGATTAATTACCGATTAGCAATATCGATCGAGACAAAGATCGCGAATCGAGTAGGCATCGTATAGTGAACGAAACGACAGGATACAGGATCGCGACAGCGACAACCCCTTATTTGCATACCAGATCACCTCAACATAGCCCGTAACGACTCGAAACAAGTCCGACACTTATTTTGTGTTACATAAATTATGAAAAAGACCAAATAAAAAAAAAAACAGCCAACCACTGTGGTACTTTCTTTGTATGGTCAACATAATATACAGGGTGATCATTCTGTTTGCCAAAGACGAAATAAATAAAAATTGAAACACGACATCTGCTCATCAAGGGACTAATCTACTTAGTGGTTGGTCGTTCAGCCCTGCATTCAAACCACGTTCAATTTTCTCCCCTAAATACCTATCCAAAACATTTTACGTAGGTACAAATTTTCACCCCTCATCCCTTAAGTGGCCTTTTGTTGTTATCATTTACACGATGCTAAAATATAAATGAAGCTAATATCCATTTGGTTGGGCAGTTTTACCACGTCTAAAATGTGAGGGCGGTTTTAGATGAAATTGTAACTTTTGCTGCTTATTATACATAATATCATTCCTAGTGGTGGTGGCAGTTGTTTGAGGGACAAATCGTTCCCTTCCTTTCTAAGCCTGTTTAACATATTGTACAAAACACCTGTGCGTACTCCAAGGGGTGCCATTACGAGTCGAAACCCGTTTATTAAATATTCACCAAGGCACATATGGTGGTGTAAGCACAACATTATATTGAGAATATTTTATTCTTTATACAACAACCCTTCGTTTCACCACACATGTAAAAAATAAAATTAGGTCGACTGCGTGCATACGCATGCATACATACATACATAGGTGTACGCTGTACACGTGTATAAACATGCGTACCTATGTAAAATAAACACCTTTAAACAACTTTAAATATGTACAAAGAACAGATGTTGAAGAGTTGTAGCATAGACGATTTAATTATTTAATCAATTCATCTTAACAAATAAAGAAAACGAGTACCTACACGTTTTTAAATCGATTTCATATAAAATAAAAAAAACTCCTATTGTATTTGTTATCCTGAAGGACGCAGCTCAATCGTTGTTACCCTTCGATGTATTGTGCAAATCAGTTGTGAACAAAAAAAAAAAACAATTCAATTGTTACAAAACAACCTCGGTAGGTAACAATTGATTGTGCACTTTTATTTCAATTGTTTCTGCTTCCTAATAACGAATTATAAACAAAACAAAAGAGTTAGGTAAGGTACCTAAATTAATTTTGTTTCGTTGCGATTTTGTTTGCCTCATACTGTAGCCCATATAACAAAACCCTATCGTGATCGTATGTTTTCATTACATTATTATTGATGATATTGTCGGATGGATACATAGATGAATTGATATGGTGCGGTGGTCGTCCCCCCTCGGCTTATTTAAAAGGGACAATCAAACAGTAATGAAACTACAATGTGATAGGGATGGGCAGGATTTATCAAGTGGCTGCTCCGGATAATATATTTTATGTAACATACTGAACTAAAAAGTTAAACAGGCATGACGATTTCATTCGAAAGAAGAGAAAAAAAATGAAGCAGATGTGAAGTGGTCCTTTGTAATATACGGATATGTATAACGACAACGGCGGCGAATCCGAGTGTTTCTTTTAGCGAGATATCGGATTTCAAAAGGTTTTTTCCTTCTAAACACATCGCACGGCGCCAAATGAGAATATGGGTCAAAACTAACAGATCTTTTAATATATATACCTACAGGGTATTTAAAAAGAGAAGACATATAAATAAATAAGTTACAGAAATCGAATTTTTGAAAAAAGGTGTTGATTGTTCTGAAAACAATTTTGAGACGATAAAATTATTACTGAATTGACAGGTGTTTGACTCTTGGTGCTCTAAGTAAGCAATTCTTTATTCCATTTCTGGAAATGTAAAATTACGAAATTTCTTGGGTATAAAACCATAAAAATGAGGACGTTGACTTGCAACACCTGTATGGACATTGCATTACAAAGGTACACAATTTCACATGGGTAAACACCATCGTTACATTACATGGTTGTTCTGGGAAACGACAATTTCAACTTCACACTTTAACAGAAAAAAAATCTTTCCTTTTTCTCTCATTATGTTATTATGAGGAGTCAATTTTGCACATAATTAAGTACCTACCTATATTTTACAAGAAACTTTGTTACTTTAAATTTTCCACCAAAATTAATTAAAATTAAAGTTTGCTTTTGATATTTTTAGAATATACTCGTTTAATAATAATGGAGGCCCTAGTATTGGTTATAATTTACCCTAAACCTCTCATACACGTTGTAGTTAAAAATATAGAAAAAGTTTCACCCTCCCTGTAATGTAAGGCCGAGAAAAGCGCACCTATATATTTAAACGCATTTGTATAAGTTTGATACATATAAATATAAAATTAAAAATTGTGAAAAACTATAAAAAAGACTTACCATTGGATGGTCTTGTAGAATGAATATGATGTAAACAAACAACAGGGCTGACTCGTTTGGGGGTAGTTGAAAAGTAGTAGGTATCTAACACCTAAAACAAATAATTAACAAAAGATAGTTCATGACTGTTGTTACAATTTCATCTTTTGTTAAAGAAACAACTGCATTAAAATAAAATCTTAATAATTAAAGGGCTGAAACTCACCTTTCATTAATTTGGTTTGTCTTCCTTCGTTGAATGTTATTCACAAACTGAAGAGGAAATTTACACCTTCAAGCTGTCGACTGACACTGTAACAATAATAAAAACGAATTAATTAATACATACATAATAAGAACATATACAAAGAGATAAATAAATGTAGTAAAAAAAGTGTAAACACATACTTACTTGTGCTTACAGTCGATTTGAGCCTTTAATAATCTAATTAATAACCAGCTTGTGTGTAATGTGAATGACTAATAGATATAAGTACATATACGAAAGCCTGGAACAAAAAAAAAGGAATTCAGTCACACACTTGAAATTTTGCAAAACAATAATAATTCAATTAACTTACCATGCAATTGTTCGCATGACTGCGTATGGGGAGAAATTTTTGTGTACTTATTAAGGAGATTATCTGTAACAAAAAGAAAAAATATAATAAATTTTTTTGTACCTACCTCCCACCAAAATTTTTAAAATAGACAAATTAAAAAAAAATTATCAATAAAAAAAAGGATCTTTACCCTGTGAGTCTTATGATATAATGGTGATTAAAGGTTCTCCTCTTCCACTACCAATAACACTCCCGTTCGTTATTCGATTTAAGAAAACGCGGATCGACCGATAGATTGACGACAGGTATCCTGAAAATAAAAACATTTTTGTTAGGAGATGTGATAATTTACATAAAAAAGGGGTAATAATCTTACCGTAATGGGTACTGTCCAACGCTGTGGAGGGTTGTGTGGGCTCGCGTGGCCATATTTCGCGATCGCGACGTTTCTTCCGATGGCCTTAAACCGAACGATAATCATGAAAAGATAAATCGACGATTTACTCACCCCTTACAACGAAAAGTTACAATCAATTGAATTAATTAAAATTAAAGTGAGAGAAAGAAACTACATACATATATAAAAGTGACTAGATAATTACGTAAAAACAAATAATTTATACACTTACTGATATTACTGATAAATTCAATTATGAAAAGTATTTATTTATTAAAAAGCAAACAATTATTATGTATGTATGCATTTTATCGAATGATAATTATTAAATATTAGGTATCTATATAAAAAACAGAGGGGTGAGCAATAAAAAAATCGACCCACACAAGAACGCGTATACTAGATACTACTTTCGAACAAAAAAATCGCAACCCGGCTATTAATGAACAGTCGAACACCTGAAACAATAGAAAGACAACACTTACAAAAAATTTAAACAAAAGAACTCAAAACAAAACGAAAACAAGTTTATATTCCATGCAAGTTACTATATTGTAAAAAAAAAAAATAAATCTTACCCGATCGTTCCCTTATGACTAGCAGCCATGGGTCGTCACAGGGGATGATACCATCGCGTCCGCGGCGGAAACGGCACCGGAAATAACCCTAAAGCGACGAGAATGGGAAAGAAACAAATTAAATACATACAACAAATAACAATTAAAAATTGAAGAAGAAATTACAATCAACAAAAAGACATCTGAAAAGCAGTAACAATTAAATAATAACAACGCTGCTTTTACGTTTTATTACCAAAGAGTAGATAGATAAAATAACGTTGCGTGAATGAAGAACCCACCCTTCAAAAGAAAATTAAATTTAAAATTTCTAATTTAAATAATTTTGAAAACAATTATTTACTTTATTTTATAATACTACTCAAAAACTAATTTCATTTTTAAAAGTTTGCAAGCAATGAATAAAATTATTTGTCATAATTATTTATATTCAAAAGGAAACTGTAAATAAAAATAATTTATAAATTTGGGTACGTTTAAATAATTTTTTTTTAATATTTTTGGGGCATTTACCATTCATTCACGTAGGTCCCTTTTCTTCTTCACATGGCCCATTTTTTGCTAAAAAGAATACCTAAAATAACAGCAATAATTTCTTCTCAAAAATTGTATTCCAATTTCCAATCTAAAACAGGGAAAAGAAATACGTCATTCTACAGTTACAAAAGGCGTTTAATTTTATAAATAAATACAACTATTTTTTCGAGAAGATTTAAAAAAGCTGTTAAAAAGTTACAAAATAAAATTCTTATACAATGCATCTTTTATTCAAATGTAATAAAGTTAAAGCTCAACAACCCCAATAAAAGCCAGAATAATGTGTTCGAGCAATTCCTAAAGGGCTTTATGTTTTTTATACCTACACTTTTTAAATTATCGTCACGTTTCAGGCTGCAAGTTCGTAAAACGTCGCAAACCTTCCTTACCCATAAATCAAGTCAAATTTAGTTGTTGCTGTTAATGTTAAAAGTCAATTTAAAAAAGGTTTAGTTGTTCAGAAACAAAACATCAAAAACTAACGTTATTTTGAGAACCTACTAAAACTGTAAAAATTAAAATTAAAAATTAATGGATAATTATTAAACAATATTTAAATTATTTCTAGTGTACTTTATTATTATTTATGAAAATGTTAAAGAATATTTTTTATTGTGAAATAAATGAATATTCTAGATTTTATTCGAGAAACTATTTTATTTGTCTTAATGTGTTACTATTTCGATAAAACCTTGTAGGTACAAAAAACAAAGTTAAATGAAAGTGACGATAACGCTAGCATTTCTGGCCATTTGAATAACGTTTTCAGTATATATGTATCGTATATATCGTAATAAATTAAATGGAAAAATACAAATTATAATGCGAATAAAACAATTTTGAAAATTTACGCTTTTCTTTAAATAATTTAACTACCATTTTCTATCATATGCAAAAATATACCCGGTTTGTTTACAAGGAAAAAGTAATAATTGTCGCAAATATACAAATAAATAACTAACTGAAGTCAACTGCCTATAACAAAAGAATAAAAACAAAATATAACAAAAGAACACGTAACAAACTATAACAAAAGAAGAAGAAGAAACAAAATATAACAAAACAACAAAAAACAAAGCTAAAAGTTAAAAATCAGTTCTCAATTGTTAAGCAGCTAAATTTCTAATAATAAGTAATTATAAACAATGGCAAAAACAGACATAAAAAAAATCAAAGGGTAAACCCATGATTAAAAAGCATGCAAATTATTTCCCTAACGATCTGTCTTATTATAGGATTTAAAATAAATTGTTATTTGTTACCTTATACAAAAAATATAGCAATACAAGCAATAAATAAAATTTCTATATTATAAAAAAATACAAATATTAGTTGTTACACTGCACAATATTAAAAGCCCCCAAAATGCAACACAAAATACGTAATAGCAAAAAACAAAATTTTATGTTTTTGTTTTTTGCTATTTTATTTGTATATTAGTTATTAAAAATAAAA
Source organism: Agrilus mali (assembly GCA_029378335.1). NCBI lineage: Eukaryota > Metazoa > Arthropoda > Insecta > Coleoptera > Buprestidae > Agrilus > Agrilus mali. Next base: position 1,774,454 of record CM055663.1, on the reverse strand, counting down.
AACATAATTATAAAACTACCAAAAATACTTGAAACTATTCTTAAGACTACAATCTATAAATCAAAACAAAAAAAAAAAAATAAATCAGACCATCAATATATATTTATGCATATGAAAATTAATGGCAGGTATTTTTACTGAAAATTATTAAAAACTGTTAAAATTAAGTAATATCTGAAATAAATTTACGAGTCAAAAATTGTAAAAGAAAAAATACTTAAATAATTACAATTAATTTAATACCTGAAGTAAATAAATCCAAAACAGTTAAGAATTGCATAAAAAACATTTCCTACCTCTGTCCCCGCGCCCTCCTTCCCACCCAACATCCTGGCCAAGCCCATTTTATTGATAAGGAACACAAAAATGTATTCATTTTGTGCAATCGATACGAAAATCAATAAACCAACCGCTTAACACTTCTTTAATTTAGAAAAACTACTTACATATATTAATTAAATTAATAATTAATGAAAGAACCGATATGTCACACAACTGACCGACACAAGACAAAGGACACGACTGAACTGGAAAATTTCGTTAATTTGACACAATATTATAATATACATTTAACAATTTAAAATTAAAATCCCTCGAAAAAATAAAAATAAAGTACAATACCTTTCTGTTATCAATTGTTTAAGTATACACGAGTCCTTATTACCTCGCAGTCCTCCTCATATCTCCGAATTGAACGATTTCTTCAACGATAACAGCACAACCACAACGTAATCCAATCAATTAGTTACAATGTTAATTAATTTACAGATCGCAAGAATATATTTTTTATTCATAATTTATAATTTTTAATAAGAAATTAATTTCGTCAAAGATGGACGCCGCGTACACATCATTTATCGATATTATTCTAGTCATTACCTCACTCTCTCTCTCGTACACAGAGAACGGAGCATCGACTTTTACCGAATCAATTCGGCAACTGTAGTGACCTACAGTCGTCCTTACAAATAAATATACAAGGACTGGAATAAATAAAAAGTTACAAGACGTTTAAATAAATCAATTAAACAATCTTAAGTGGTACCTATAGGTACAAATTCTTCAAAGGGAATTAAAATAATATTTAATTTTTAATTAATTTCATTAGAAAACAAACAAAAGCTGGCAGCTTAAGTAGTACATAAATAAAATACAGATTTAACTTAATTGCGTTCTCGTGACTTTTTATTTTTGTCCCACCCTAACGATACAAAAGAGCACAAATGGCAATTGAAGAAGACATTCGCTTAATTAGAGCACTCCAGTCCCGGAGAAAAAGCGCCGACCACAATAACAGTTGTTCGGAATTAATTCTTTTGTTCTCGTAAACACCGGGTAAAACACCACAGGAGCTGCTGAATCGGCCGTTATCGTCGTTGGGGATGTAAAAATAGATTGAAACGACTCAGTAACGTCAAGGACCGAAATTAGGGTTTATAAACAACGACTAAAAGTATTTTCCACCTGTCCTGTTACACGAAACAAGACAACAGCAATCGTATTTATTCGTTTGTTTATTTACAATTAGTGAAAAAAAACAAAAGAAACGAACCTAGTTACTTATTTTTGTTATCTATTGTTTTGTGATCGATTTTATTTTGTTTTGCGTTACCTCAAAGGGATAATGTTGTCGTTTGACCAAATTTGTTTTATAAAACGGCCCATCAATCTTCACTTTACGTACCTATTAAATGATAATAATCGAAACGACTTTGTATACCGTACGATATGTATATTTTATTATAAACTGTTTACGAGTCAAGTCAGTTTTATTGCGATTACCTTTTTATTATTACGTTTTGTTTTACGACCACGAATTCTCAAGTATGTATAACGGCATTTTTGGTGGTCACAAGTTACGAAATACACACACATACCTACAAGCAAGCGTTTATCATCTTATTATATATAGGTAGGTACCCATACATACATACATACACACACGTAACTGTGCTGCTGGCTGGCTGGATGGATGCATTGGTGTGCTTCTCTTTTCTTCTTTTTCAAAAAATTACTTTCCTTTTACGGCAACAGAAGGCCTATCCCGTAACTCGTGTGGAAACATAATTAATGTAGCCGAAATAATTCGTTAACCGCCGACCGAGAACTGCACTGAAACACACATTTGCCTCATAAGCCTTAATAAATTCCGCAATTTCATATCAAGGGTTATTTTCAAAAAAATCTACGTAAACTCCACCAAACAACCCTAACATGCAAAAGTACTTTCTTCCTCCCAATGGGACATTTGTATGGTTATGGGTACAAGGAGGGTGTTCAGTATTTCGTTGCGACTTTAGCGAGTGCATTTCGTGAAGGTTTAGACGAAAATCCTACGCCAGCGACAGTCAGCGTCTCACGCTGGGTGTGCTCGCCCCGTTCAATCCTATTAGTACATAAGACAAACTGTTGGTAACCTGCCGGTGTAACGTATTCACCTGACGCCCACGTTTTGCCGCGTTAATAATACTTTGTCAATGTGCGAGAGCACCCAGAAAAGAAAGGTCAATGCCCAATACACCTGGGGTGGTAGTGGTGTGCGAGGGCGGAGGTGCAAAATACAACGTCGAAATTTCGCACTGTCCTTTGACGGGACACCAACCACTCGACGCGTGTTGTTGGTTTTGCACTTAATGTCTCTCTAAAGCACCCGAAGGATACACACACGCGGACAGTTAATGATCCAAGTGGGCGGATTTATTTCCTGCTCCAACAGGAACCAACTCAACTGCAAACACCTTGACAAATAATGCAGTGATTCAGAATCTTCCGGTTAAATTAAAAAACTGAATGACATTGGTGCTTGGAAATCATTGCCGGAACTCCCGAAAACTTAGGTGAAGTATCTATAGACATCAAAAAATTCGTCTGTTTACTTTTGGCAACCAATATCCTGAAGCTCTTAGTCGTGGAGTTTGTGGAAATCGTCATTGGAATCGTGTATAGTTCCTCAGAAGATTTTTTGGATCCTCTTCTGCTTTGGCAAAAACTTCAGCATGATCTTGGTGTCTGGAATTCGTTAGTAGAACTCCTGGAAAGTCCCATGAATGACCTACAAGCACCTAAGGATTATTCTCCTGTGTTAGCAACAGACGTCTTCAGTTTTTGACTTTTCGTCATCCTCTATAATCCCTGGGAAGAATTTTTAGCATATTCAAGATACTTTTTTGTTTTGGCAAAAACTTCTACATGATTGTAGTGTTTGAATATCATTGTCAGAACTCCTAGGATATTTCGTAAAAGATCTAGAGGAAACTAAAGATTCACCTCTTTCCTTTTGGTAAAAAAATATCCTGAAGCTCTTGGTCCTGGAGTTTGTAAATTGTCATTGGGATCTTCTGATTTCTCAGAAGAATATTTAGTATTCTCATGATCCTCTTCTGTTTTGGTAAAGAATTTTGCATGATCATAGTGTTTGAAATTAATTATGTAGTAGAATTCCTGGAAACAAACTCTCATTAATGATCTAGAAGCACCTAAAGAATCCCCTCCTCTATTGGCAACAGACTTTCTCAATTTTTTACTTTTGGAGTTTGAAAATCGTCATTGGAATCATCTCTCTATGGTCCTCCAGAAGAATTTTTAGGATCTCAAGATACTTTTTTGTTTTGGCAAAAACTTCTACATGATTGTAGTGTTTGGATATCATTGACCGAACTCCTAGAAAATTTCATAAAAGATCAAGAGGAAACTACAGATTCACCTCTCTCCTTTTGGTAAAGAGTATCCTGAAGCTCTTGGTCCTGGAGTTTGTAAATTGTCATTAGGATCTTCTATGATTTCTCAGAAGAATATTTAATATTCTCATGATCCTCTTCTGTTTTGGTAAAGAATTCTGTACGATCGTAGTGTTTGGAATTAATTATGTAGTAGAATTTCTGGAAACAAACTCTCATGGAAGCACCTAAAGAATCCCCTCCTGTATTGGCAACAGACTTCCTCAATTTTTTACTTTTGGAGTTTGAAAATCGTGATTGCAATCCTCTCTTTATGAGGCAACTAAGGTTTCATCTCTTCCCTTTTGGCAACAAATATCCTGAAACTTTTGGTCCTGGACGTTGTGGAACTCTTCATTAGAATCCTCTAGGGATTCTCCAGACAAAATTTTGGAGCCTTTACAGTTTTATCAAAAAATTACCCACATCATAGTAGAATGATCCTGATATTTAGAATCCCTGAACACTCTCTCAGGTGAATTTGTGGTCACCTGGAGATCCTGGAGTTCAAAACTCGTTAGAAGAGTCCCTGAAGCATCTACGATCCCTTAAAAGTACCCTCCTGATGAATGACTAAGCCAGTCATCGTGTTATCGTTGCTGATATATTGTACAAAAAGAAAAATTCTTAATTCACGACCAATAAATGTTAAAAGAACCTTCTTTTCGCATCTATCCCAAAGATTAAGGTATTCTTTCGATGAATATGGGCACACCTCCCTCCTCTTCAGCTCGTCTAGGAGAGTAAATTATCTTGTAGTGGGACTGTTTATCAAACGAAAGGGCTATTTAGCCTAACAAGATTTATGATGTACGTAAAGTATCGAAGTTATAGGTAGTTTTACTGCCTATCAAATCGAATTGCTTTGCGAGAATAATACTTTACGTACGGTTATTTTTTCATACTTGTAAAAAGGCGTTCTTGAACAACAGACCAGACTACCCACACGTATTGTAAATTCACTCCAAGAAGTTTACTTAAACTCGACGACCATTGACCATATTAATTAACATTTCAGAATAAATTTTTAATTGATAATGTTGATATTTACATTACATTGGTTTGTTGGCCAGATACAATTTCTAATTTTTTTTATTAAAGTGGGTCTTTACCAACTCGGCTACATTACCATACAATAGCTTGCTTTAGATAAGATACACTTACTTTAGGTAATATAACAATGACTCCAGATAGGTAGGCACATAATATAATATAATATGTATATAGGTGGGTAGGTACATTTGTTACAAGTAAGTACATAAGTACGTTACGTACTACTTTCTTGTACTTATTTTGAGCTGAGCGGACTTTCATAGAAGTACGTAGTGAGTGTCATGCAGGAAATTAAGGCAATATACTAAACAGCATTAGCACATAACATTATGTGTAAGAGTCTTTTAGCAATTAACTTTAATTATTGCCGTAACCGGGGTTAACTTTGGCCAATAACAAACAAACACAACGACACAAGTGTTAATATCGTCGTTGACCAAAACTGGGACAAAATTAATTGTATCCAATTCCAACAACAAGTCAAACGAACAGGTTATTATTAATAAACCACGGGGATTTATTGTTAATGTTATGGTAGGTAGGTAGCAACTTCTGTTATATTATTATGGTAGCATTAATTAATATTAACTGTAAATGGACGTGAAGTGAATATGGGTTAACATAGACAATAACCATAACTATAACCATAATCACCACCAGACCAGTAGTAAGGTAGGTAGATGTAGGTATATATAGGATTCCAATGGTGTGTTGTTCGGTGCTACTGTCGGCGATGCGCCTTTTCGTTTGGCCCACACACACAAGAAATTAACTCGATTTGAAGTGTAATACTTAGTTAATGTTCTTGGATATATGGTACAGTCGAACCTATGTAGGTAATATACGTAGTAGCCAATAAAATCTGTCGGTGGTGAGAGTGTTTTAATGGAAGTGTTGACCTCTCTTCTTCTCATGGAGAGTGTACTGTCGTGCGTTACGTTTTACAGTACAAATGTACACGTTAATGTTAGACGAGGTAATTACGTCATCTACTTACTTATTGAACATCACATCAGCACGAGAGGAAGAAAGACAGAAGGAGGAAAGTTGTTGAGGATGGTTTTATTTAAGTATTAGGTACATATGTATGCATAAATGGCTTACATACTACCGATAGATGCTCGTCGATGGTCAGGTCAGACCAATCTGTTTCGAATGTTTGAAGTTATTTATAAACTCGCTTTGCTGAACTACTAATGTAAGTACGAGGAGTAGATACGTACCTATATCACACTTGTAATAAATATTGTGTTAAAACAAATGAATTACTAGATGACCTCTTATTTCAGAAAATAATAAAGAAAAAAGTATTTTGACTGTTTTTGTAAACTGCAACCTTCTTAATGGTGCCAGGCACCTCTATAGTCTGGCCGAAGGGGTGGTTAATTGTTACCACTTAGGACGCCTTCCGAGAAAGAGAGGAAGGGCGTCTCAGGGGTGGTCCTGTTCTTTAGTTTTAGGTTTAGTTCCGACAAATGCCTTGCTCTATCATATACGTTTTCTCACTGTTTTCGTTTTAATATATTTTTGTGACTTAATTGGCTCCCTGCTAAATAATCGGATTTTTCCGTGGCGCCCTTAATACCAACATCAGATTTTTAAATACATTTCTGACTTTCTTGAAAAATTAGAAAACTTTCCTTTTGATAATTAAGCGATTACCCATACGAGAACTGGAAATTCCAAGAAAATTGCCAAATTTTTTAATCGAATATTTCGCGGCGCACATTTTGGGAATCACTGGTTGACATTTTTGAATTGAAGTTGGTGTGGTGGTGCACGATGCACCTCTAGGTGTAATTTATTCAACAATAATTAAATCACAAACATCTGGTAGTAATGTCGCGCAGCTGGTCCTCAATCGGTGGAATTCGAATAAAATAATAAATAAATAATTACCAGCAGCTTCGACTTATACGGCGAGCGAATCGTGAGGACCGTTTGGTCGAGTAATTTAATTTCTTCGAATGTTATTGGTTTTAAAAATAAAAAGTAACCACCAACCGACTGCCACAGAACAGAGAACGGTTTCTTCAGCTGTTGCCTGAAATATAATTATAATTATTGCGGTTTTTTAATTAATTTTTGTATGTGACCATTACCACGATATAATTATAACTGGACACTGAGACAAACAAATTTATTATTTATTAATTTGTAGAAATTGTAAAAAACACTTATTCGTGATCTAGTTGTTATCGACGCTCTGGAAGAATTGAGAAGGAGAATGAGTGCTGTGGTATGGAACCGCGTAGTAATAAAAGAAAACTATTTCACGCCAGTTTATTGCTGAGAAGCGGTTCGGCAAAACTTGAAACGATTTCCCGAAGCTTTGAACTTTTAAACTAAAAAAAATACAACTACAATACATTATTATGGTAGACACTCTAAAGTTACCACTCAATAACATACATACATAGTTTATACAGTACCTATATTGGAGTTGGTTAATGAACTTATTGTACAAATATTTTGTGACGTGTACAGTATAACGGTAGGCAACCCATTATACAGCAAGGCTTGTATGGTGAGTGATCGACTGTCTTCTGTTTAACAAAAGAGGTAGAAGATTCTGCAAGGTATTAGAGAGAACATTCGAGAGTCTATTAGGAAATTCCACTTATCGAAGTTTGACAGTAATTATTACCACATAATAGGTACATAAGAAGATACCTTTCCTTTCCCCCTCCACTCCATATATCTACATAATATATTGGCTTCATCTGCCGCCACAACCACGACCAGGAACGGTTCCCTTTTAAATTGTACTATAATACAATAAAATAAAGGTGTTTTGGGGTTGCCATATGCAACACATTATTATTATTATTGGCCTTCCTATATAATATACCTACATACACGCGCGTAAATGTATTGAAGAACCTCTTTTCTACGTTCACAATGGGAATAAATTGATGGTACAAAGGCCGGGGCCTCCGACGAGGGACTCCACTACAACAACACCAACTGATGGATGAATGCGAGTCGCAGACCAACCGACCATCAATGAATGAATGGGGTTTTTTAAGTCTTTCGTCAAATAATATAATACGCAAAATAAGGGATCGTCGTTCCGTTGAAGTGTACAACATAAAATTTAAATTTCTGAACAGATGTGATGTGATCTATAAATAATCTTCAGTCTCTTGTACGTAACAAAATCTTGTTTGGGGAAAACTTTTATCAGACTTCTTCTCCTTCTTGTGCGTATCATTGGCTCCTCGTCGTATAAAAGAAAGATAAGTACGGTATGTTCCCTTGTGAAGTATAATGTTCGGTTACCCTATCAGAAAACGACCTCACCATCCATGAAACCTTAAAAGAACGATTTGTTTTCGATTCCTTATCCTTATCCTCATCGGCTTACGTACGTACATATTTGTCTGCAGAAAACTTTACTGAGGACAAACCTGATAGCTGATGGAACGAACAGTCTAGTCGTCCCACAGAAATATAGAATTTCACCACAGAACTTCCTATTATCTTGTATGCCCCTCAAGTGCCTTTTTATTAGTCATCCCCTCGCTCAAACTCACCCTGTCTGTCTTTCTTGTTTCTTCAAAAGAAAAAGTTTTGGATATTAATTATTGTCTGTTAAAAGATATGTTTTGGTCATAAGTTTTGGTGGCATTCGATATTCGCATGCAATTAAATGAATTATTATGCAACAAAGCCGTTTTTCGACGTTCGTTGCGTTGTGTTGCGTTACGTTGGGCTGAATTAACAGAAACAAGGGCACGACGCGACGCGGCGGTGAAAGTAACACATTATTCTTGTTGTTATATGTAGTAATTACCGGCCCGAAAAACGAACACCAGTTGTTGAAATTTACGTCAAAAATGTTAATGGGATTTTTTTAATAATAATAACGACCAACCAGCCGGCCAGCCGCTTCTCGTCATGGACACATTCATAAACTTAATGGTTGCTGCCACGTAGTGAAGATCATCTTCTTGAAGTATGTTAATACGAGGTCATCAAACTGATGGATGCACCTCCTACCTACTTACCTATATACTTACTCGAAATTTTTATTTTGGGTCTATTTCATTTTACAAAGTTACAATACTTGCAGATAACAGAAATGTCGTGTCATTAAAACGTCATGAAAACCCCAAAAAAAAAATTCAAATTTGACAGTACAGTCGTTTCGATTAATTTCAATTCCTGCAATGGACGTAAAATTACCAGTGAAAGTGGAAAACAGAAGGCCCTTCTTGCTCTTCAAGGCGGATCTGGCTACCCTCGAGAGGATCCACGGTTTACAGGAGCAGACGATGGGGGCGGTAAAAAATTCAAACGTCCAACAACTCGGTCTCGGGTTTTCTTGCGGCTGGTTCGTAGGATTTTTGGCCACAAAAGTCGGTAAAGTAATATGTCTGACCATCGGTGGTGCTGTGCTCCTGTTGGACGTCGCAGTCGACAGGAGATATGTGGATATCAACTGGGAGAAAGTCAAGAATGACGTGCAAGAGATTTGCTACGAAATGGTGACTAATGAGGAAAGTAGGAGCAAGAGGTATGACAAAGTTAAGGGGTTGTTTGAACAATATCGTTCTTTGGTATCTGGACTTATTGGAGGATTTTTAATAGGACTCGGGACATTCTGAACCCTTATGTGAAATTTTATTGTAACATCCTATATAGATATATAATACGCCATCTGTTTCTTTTTTCACGAATAAAATAAATAAAAATATATAGGTACCTATTAGAAAGTGAAACTATAAAAGTTTAAAATGACATAATACCGATGATAAATAATGATTCACCTCGTTGAGTTTCGTCGCCGGTAGACGCGCATGTTTAAGCATTTTCGTAAAGCGGAAATTCTATGGCTTTCGACAAGCACTTCCGGTGTTTCTATTGAAAACGAGTGAGCCGTTTCGCTACAGCCACTACATACTTATATGGTGTTTTTAGGGTTCGGTTTTGCCAATGAACTTTGCAACTTTCGAAACCGCAAACAAAAAACAAGGAAATAGGAAAAAAATAACGAAAAACAAATGAGGAAAAAACAAAAGTCTTTCGAATATAGAACAAATGAGAAGAAACAAAAAAAAATTCTAGACTCTCTGTTGAATATAACAAATGAGAAAAAACAAAAAATTCTGAGGTCTCTCTCGAATATAACAAAAGAAAAAAAATTACAAAACAAATGTAGGATTCTCTTTCAAATATAAATGAATTCTGTCTCTTGAATATTACGAAAAAGTAAAAAGTTTCGAATTGTTAATGAAGTCATAATAAATTTGATATTGAAAATTTGTACATTTTTTTGATGACTTATTTTGTTGTCTAATATATTTTTATTAATCTAAAAGGAATTATGTACGTTAATCATGATTAATTATTTCTGGCTTTTAATGAGATTTACTAATACAATCTCAACTAATTGGTAAGATCGTAATAACAGGCCAGGATATTGTATTTTCTAGACGAAGGACAAAAAAAATCATTAGCCTTGTACAAAATACTGCACGAAACGAATGAAACAAACGTTTTTAATTTAATTCCTATTTACTATCTTCAAGGTGATTTTTAATGCCCATGATTTTTTGGATCACGACCGTTATGACTCACGTTTATTTAGATAACATTTGAACAGAATAAAATAATTTTAACTATGTACATATGTATCTACATTTACGTTCGTTAAATGGATAATGTTTCAAAACTGGCACACAGCGCTCTCTATGAGGTATTCGTTAATTACATTTCTGAAAAGTTGATACGTAAAATGGTTAGACAGTCACTCACATCAACACATTTTCGGTATTATAATGAACAAAAGGTCAGCTCTCTCTGTAAAATATAGAACAATGAACCAGACAACAGACAAGTGATGACAAATTTGTTTTTATTTAATTGACAACACAACGCAACACAAAGGTGTATGTTTACATGAATATTTATTGTCATGCAAATGCAGATTTCTCTCCATGAAAAAAAAATAAAATAATTTGTTATCAGAAACATGCCATACGGGCAAGTGAGTCATTCAATACTTATTACGTACGTACGTATGTATGTATATTATAAAACATAATCGACAAATATTGACTTCTATATTTAAGGTGTATTTAACCCGACGACTGCTGATAATAATAGCACTCACTAATAGGCTTTGATTTAAATTGCACAATTTGAAAAGCAAATAATGAAGAAAATACCTACTTAACTGGAAATTGTGCGGTTTATGAGACTCAATAAAAATTGTAAATACGATAATATGAAATTTTATTTAAGTACGTAGGTACTTACATACGTAGTTCATTGTCTTTAAATTTAAAGAACATTGTATTTATATCCCAAATAAATTTGTGTTTTTAGAGTTAGATCATTAATTGCGTATCCTCGTTTTTATATATTTTATGATGATGTCCGATTATTTACGTATTAAAATTGGCGGACAAATTATTCCCAATTACCTTTTTATGTATATACTTATGTACTTACATACCGCATTTAATCGTGGCCGCCGCGAAAGCCGCCAAAGAATTTATTTGCATCACTTAATAAGCCAACTTAACTTAATAACACATACATGGGCACAACATAATCCTTTTTTTATTCCTGTTTTCTGTAGGTACCCAAATTACGAACAATAACTCTCCGATTTAAATTCCGCTAGACAATTTAGTACATAACATTCAAATTAGCTTTTATTCTACATATGTACATATTACCATTACCGCTTGTGTAAGAAGCGCATTCTATGTTATGTACCTCCGCGGCATTTATTGCTCTTCTTCTAGGGTTAAATTTAGACGTGTTGGTTGCTCTTGCACTTGAATGTATGTAAGTTTTTGCACCGTGCGTCGTCGTCGTCTGTAATGCTGTAACCCGGAGGTTGCTATTTTGGAATTTTGTCGAGAAAACTTCTTCATCAGTCATCATGCAATACGAACACAAGACAATACCTACATAGGTACAAAGACAGGGTGGGCGGCTTCCCGCCAAAATACATACAATCCATGACATGTACATTTATTTCTATTGTATTTATGAAGAATGTATTTATTTTATTGAACAACAGAACTGGTCTTTGCTACTGTGCACTGTAGGTATTGTTTGGCACAAGTCTCTTTCTGGTCCCGCTAATGATTTTTTTCTTTTCCTTACAATAGTAACACACATACTGGTAGATACATACATAGATACTTTGTAGGTACCTACATAAATTCTTTATGGTAAAAACCGCCATCACTACATGGTTACTAACGGTTCTAGAAAGAGCCGCCGCACAAAGAATAATATTAGGTACATTTCCAGGTTGTGCAAACGATTTCACTTCCTTGAACGTTTTTGTGAACTTACTTGTTAGTTCTTTACATTACATTTCAAGTTAACAAACAAATATTAAAATATATTAATACCCACTACAGACTACACCATGACACAAATAATCGATAAAAATAAATCCATAAAAGCTGCTGGATGGTTTCGAACCTATTCGTTTTGTTTCATACTCTATTTATATTTAGTTTCGGTTGGGAGCGGAAATACATACATATATACATAGTCGAGTAATTTGCTTCAGAAAACACAACTTTCAACTTAATTATTTGTAAATAATTAAATAAATAAAAAACACATCCCTACGATTTGTCGTCGTCACAATTAAGCAAGCGGCAATGTGTCAACTTTAACTTTTTAATTAAATTGTTCTGGTTGGTTGTCTTGTCCCATTTTCATTAAACATCGCGAACTTTTTATTATGGATGTTGTCCGTCCATTTCCACAAGACAAGAAGTAGTAGTGGCAAAGTCATGATCGTGACGAAGCGCGTCTTATTGGCAATAAATCAGACAAGACGAAAGTCAATTATTAATGTGCATCAGATAAGGGGGTTGGTTCGACATGAAAAATCGAAAGTCCATTAACCAACCTACCTGTGTATTATGTATCTATGTATAATTATACGAATGAATACAAAGGGACCACTCAAAACACCACATAGGTAGGTAGGTAGGTACTAACTGACCTGATCCGATGTTGTAAACAATCATAATGCAACAAATAGACTAAAGGTGACGAAAAATTATTTACTATTTATTATATAATTAAATGAATATTAGTAGGTGGTAGGTATTGAGTTTTCGTCAGCAGCACATCCAGGATTGGAATCTAGGGGGTTAAGCGTTAAAATAGGCATTTAAGACTAGTTTTTTTTTTCGGCAGTAAGTAAGTGCAGAACTCAACAGAAGCAGTGAATATTATTGATATAGGGGTAGTTGACTTCAGTCTGGTAGCTTAGATCATTGCTTACTTGGCATTCGGGAGGTTACCGGTTCGATTCCGGAGCCGGCTACTTTACTCCAAGTTTTTCTGTGGATTCCTTGGATCATTTAGGCAAATGCAGGGGTAGTAATGTTCCACAGATAGTTTTCATTTCATCCATCTCATCTTTCTATCCCCAACAATCACCCACCCATTCGCACGATTCCCAAAGAGGGCCTTCCACCCTACCCTTCGACTTTGCACACTAGTGTGTAGGCCGGATAAACAGTCCGCCCACCAACATTGGTGGGAAAGAAACACCCAAAAGTTCTCAGAACTCACCAGAAGGAAAAGTAAGTGAACAGTGAGCAGTAAGGATAGGGGGGTAGTTGAAGTGTAGGAAATACTAATAAAATCGGTTCGTTTCGTACCTCGTAATTTAATATTTTTTTTCAATAATGTCTAAGTAATTAACCCCATTGCCCACCCCGTAAATGCGCCCCTGGTTTTCGTGCTATTTAACTCGGAATCGGCGCAAAACCTGATGATATTGATGATGATGCTCTCCAAAGTGAAGGAAGGAAGGTTAAGGTCGTCGCCTAAGGCCGTTGCTCCTCTTAAACATACATATATAAATCTTCGCGAACAACATGACATTTAAACACCATTTGTCTTATAAACAATTGCGATTGTCAAACTGATCGTTTGATAAAATACCGTGGCGAATCCGGGACCGATGTATATACGTATGTATGTATGTTAACCGAGACGGAGGTCAAACAACGTACGAGTACATTCAATTTGATTAAATATCTATCTACTTCATGTAGGTACATATGCACCTAAATCGAAACTTTATGCTGCTGCGAATGAATGAATAACTAACTTACTGAAGATATAATACATACACGTAAGGTCATTGAAGTTGTCTTTTGTAGCCCGTGCTGCTGTGCCATTTAATTTAATAAATAAATAAATTACTAAATGACCCTCTCTCTCTCGAAGTCTAAAATTAGTTTAAGAGCTCTTCAGACGATTAACAATGCTGACATTAACAGTCATGGTATTACAAATAATCTAGAGATGACGTTGTTTTGATACATAAAGTCCTAACTTATATAACAGGTGGCTGTGGTTGCACCCTTATTAATAGAAGACGAATACACTGAAGGACGAAATTGTAAGAAATGCAATTTATATACATAGATACACCACATCACTGCATACTATGTAGTAATGAAGGTACGTAGTGTTGTCGTCGTTGTTGTTGTTGTTGGCAAGATAATTCCTGGTTTGCAAACGTAACGTGTCTCACACAAAATCTATATTCCATTAGCGACTGAACATTGAACACCACACCAATCGGCGATTCGATCTCCTTATCAGGTGTCACCGCGGTCTTATACTAAGACACAACCTGCGAACGTTTCTTCGTTCGTTGGAATTCCGCGGGAAGGAAAGAAAGGTCAATGCATTTCACTGCAAATTAAATCCCTTTTTCATTCACTTAAGAGTTCTGCCTGCATTTCTTCTCCAACTGTTGAATTTACTGTGCTTTCCTTGCTTTATTTCACTTTCCACCTCTTCTGGTTCTTCTTCAGTTAACCGTCAACTTTTATGGTTTAATTCTTGATGGTTCTTTCTGCATTTTGGTCTGTTCTTCCTCATCCTCTTCGTTATCCTTGGATCATCGTCTTGTGATACCTCGCTTAATAGGTGGGTAAAAGGAGAATAAAACCATTAACTTCTTCTGATACTTCTTCAGTTCACAGTTAACTCTTCCGGTTTAATCCCTGGTGGGTGTTTGTATCTTTTGGTCTCTTCATCACAAATGCTTCTTTCCTTCTTAGTTCTTAGATTAATCATTCGATGATACTTTACCACCCTTTGTAGTTCTTCTTCATGGGGTTTTGTCTGGTTTTATCCCTAAACCTTTCTATTATCCACAAGAAGTGTTCCTGTTCTTCCCTTTCCAATTATGTATTTTTAAGTCCTCTTATACCATTTCCAGTTCTTCTCCACCTATCTTCCTGTCCCCAACTACTCAATTCTTCTTATATTACACCATAGCATTACGTTTTTCACCACTATCTCGACTTCATCATCACCTCCAGTTCCTTATGACCCTGTTGGTCATTACGCAACCCAATCCTCCATCAATTATCCTCCTTTTGGAGGTAATTACCGTAAACCAACCGATTAGACATTTACATTAACACATTGCATTCGACTCGACTCTTCTACCCGGTGTTGCCATAAACAATCGAGTTCCTTCTTCAATTTCCGAGATAATTACGTATTAATCTAATTGGTCGTTTGTCGACAAAAAGTATGCATCGTATGGAATAAGTAGGAAGAGAAAAAAAGTTTTACGCTAAATAATTCCGGCATATAAATCTCATCCAAGCCGGTATTTATTATAATTGAATTCAACGACGCGTACCTACTCAATAGGGAAGCAGTTAATCATAACCTGTTTATGGAAGCTGCAAAGACCTCTCTTTCCTGTGTATATGTATGGCTATCTTAATGGAAGAACACATTACGTGGTAGGTAGATAATGCCCAAAGAACAAGATATACGTCTCAGGCTTAATACACCGAAAATAATTAGCATTAAGTAATCATTAAAATATAAAGGACAAATGCAAATTAAATTATATACCTATTACTACATAGTTAGTTAGTACTATAAGTACATATGCAGTTACAAATTCCATTCATTCTTACTTAGTTATGTAGTTCCTATTGGTCTTGAAAGAACGTTAACAATGGAATCTATTATTATCTATACATAAACACAAACAATTGGTGGGATGGCAAGAGTACCGTCGTGGTTTGAAGATGAACACAGCACGCGGTTTGGTCTTGCAGATCTTGATGATGGTCGAGACCACCCAGTCGATACAACCACAGGACCACATCACAACAATCTACTACCTACATAAATGTACCTATAGGTATATACCTTTGCGTAAAATAAAATTTCTTCCTGTATATTTTCCCAAATCGACAGACAGAACAGTAATAAAATCTGCAGGGACATATAACACAAAATATCCGGTCATAAAATTGACGTAGGTACATTATCTTCGATATTTTAACTGCTGGTTACAGGTGGTTACAACCTATAAATGTGATAAATAGAACTGTCGGTATGGTATGGTATGGTGATTTTTAGCGACGAAAGCATTGTTTATTAATTAACACACGTTTCGCCTGGTTGTTTGTGGTGGTGTGGTGTATCGAATATCGATCTCATTTTACACAGTTGCTTGAATTTGTCAACGTCATAAAAAAGGTTCGTTTGCAATTATTTACGCGAACTACGCCAAATAATTCGAAAGATAAATAAGTAGCTATAAACTATTAGAAACGGTTGACCGGTTGGTGCAGTGCACTTTTTAACTATTACCCAAAATCTTGTAATAGTTTTACCAATTAAATTAACTCGCTCTCCAGACGATGTTGTGCGTTTTAATTTAATAAATAATTGCCGCCGATTTTATCATTTAATTCAATTATAATTCCTTGCGGTATCTCAACTGTTATAATCGTAATATTAATTACAATTTATGCTCCAATTCTTCGTAAATTTCCAATGCCAGTCCGTACTCACAATCAGTTTCTTCATAATGAAAGATGTTCCTCCAAAGCCTTCATACACAGGTGGTTCAATAAGTCGATGCACGAGACGACTCGAAGCGATCGATAGCCCTTTTTTCCGATCGATTGAATGAAATATTTGCCCGAAATAATTCCGATGGAACCGGATCTGAAAAAATCAGGAAACATTCCAAACCGGCCCAATTATAATCACCATTGCCGTCACAATGACCCCAGAAGGACGCCGACCCTTTATTATGGTCTTATGCTTTTTGCGAGATAGAGAAAGAGAGATAGAGTCGTCGAGTCAACTGCAGGGCAGGGACATTTCTCATGTTGGTTTTCCATAAAAGGCTTAACTGGACGCGGCCGACGTAGAAGTTGTCCAAGTCCCGTTTCGTCTTCCATCCAATGTTCGTCTTTCTGTCGGCAACTCAACTTTTTCTTGTCCATCTATCTTCTCGACGAACATTCGTTCGTTTGTTATCAGACTTCGTCGGCTCGTTGATCGAAGAAGAAATGGACAGAAGAGAAAAGGATCGTGATAAAACCCTGATGTCTGTCAGCCATTCCTACTTCAATAGGGATAGAATTAAACCCATGACAATTACAATCCAATCTTAAACACTTAACTTTATGAATTTAAAAAAGCTCCCTTCTGATCAGTTATATAAAAAGTATTTTTGTTGTGTTTCAGCTGAGAGTGACATCTCAACGTTCGCCCTCCTAAAAAACCACTATGCCAGACGCCAACAACTGGATTCGAACCTCTTCAGTGCCTCGACGCGTCCAGATGCGGTCCAGGCATTGTACCAGGCGGCGTCCAAGACCCCGGTTCACGTCATTCGTCAGATGGACCGGTGGCGTCGGGATGGCACCCGCTCGTCCCGGTTCTTCGTCTGCACTCCCGTCCTCGGACAAAAGCGAAAGAAGATCAAAGGAAGAATCGACATCGAAATCGAGACCAGGATGGTACGTTCATTAAATGAGAAAAAATCATCGGTACAATGCTTCTCATTATTGTTTTTGTTGTTGTTTTAGCCTGCTGCTGTCGAGGAGCTTCGAAGATGGACGTCAACGGAGGCGCTGGGCGACATTACAGTTACTCCCGACTGTCCCAATCGCATTCCTCAGAGCGTTACATACCTCAGTGACGGAAACGTCACCGATGGCACCTTGGTCTCCGACGACGAAGGAATTGACCACAAACTACCTTCACCCGAAGAACAGGTGCAAGCGGTTGCTCTCAAGTAAGTTTGTTGTGTGCTACAAAACGAAAGAAAGAAAGATAGATGGACATAGACCTAGAGTCTTACGATTATTTATCATTATTCTTCTTATTATTATTCCACAATAGATTTCCCGCTGAGGTGGTAGCAGTTGACATTTCCGGTCGCAGGTTCTCACGTTTGTCCTCGCAACGACGCTCGGTCCTGTACCGGTCGAGCGGCGCTTCCATCACCGATGGAGGAGGAGGCGTCGTCGACGGAGGAGCTTCGTCCTCGACGGCGACGCGCAGACAGACGAGGTCACGAAGGTCACGTACACGACGAAGAACAACACTTGCAGGAACCGACGAGAAAGAGATCAAAAATGCTCTTGAAGCAGGGTATGTCACTCACTCTTCTAACAAAGTTTTACATCACAATAAATATATAATCAAACCACGTACCTAAACAAAAATCGACGAAGACACTTTACACACAAGACTTAGATGCTAACGAAAAATTATTTTCTATTTCTAGTAAAGAAGCTCGCAAAAAGCCTGATTGTAAAGGAGCTGATCTTCGAAAGTATGTACTGAGTTCAAGTGAAATTAACAAAAAGTCTTTCTGGTGTTCTCTTTTTATTTGCTAACCAATTTTGGCTTTTTGCTTCGATTTGCAATTTATTTGATGATGTGTTTTCGTTTCTGTAACAAGGCTTTCGGGCTGCAATTTGAAACAGTTCTTAATTCCAAACTACGTTTGAAAACCAATCAATCAATCATCAGGTGGGTCTAATTGTCTTCGTCCATTTTTATTTTTCCTTCGCAAACCAACCAGAAAGAAAGAAATTCCAGAAGCAACGAGCAAAATGTTTTATTTTGTTCTTTATTATACAAATACAATTCTTCGCCAACAGGGAAGGTCCATCATCCGCAAGTGCAGCAGCTGAGCCGGAAGAAATCCTTTCCTACGACGTACCTCCGTTCCTCAGAAGTAAAAGCAGCGACATCCTCCGATCTTCCGTTAGAAGATCGGTAGTGACTGATAACAAAAAGTCCCACTTCCAAACCCTCAAGGAATGGGGCAGAAACAAGTTCAAATTATCGTCTTTGAGCAAATCGCCTACCGGAAGTTCAAAAAACGACGAATCGAACAAAGAAAACGAAAACGTCGATTCAAATGTCTATGAAACGATAACGGTACGTAAGAGGCGTAGTTTGAATAGAGAAAAGCGTCCCACCCACGAACGAAATCCGTCCTACTCTTCTTCGGAAAAGTCGAGTGTCAGTATTCCTATAGCAAAACCCCTTTCGTCAGCCGTTGCCTTAGCCGTAAGACTTCGTGATACTTCTTCATCTCAAAGACGTTTCCGAAAGTCCTGTGATAACAAAGACGAGCCGCGTTCCTCGAGCGGAAATTGGAGCGCAAGCTCTGAAAGCGGAAGGGCATCAATCGCATCCGAAATAACCACCCATCCGAAATCCACTACTTCAGCGGCAACCTCGAACAACTCCCTCAATCATCCGCCCAACTCCTCGAACAGCATTAGGAAGTTCACCAGCGTTTCAGCATCCGACAGCGTGACCAGCGAGGGCACGCTGACTCCAGACATCCATGACATTCAAGAAGACATGGACAGTAGCTCCGTATACTCGTGCGATACGGAAGGTTACTACACGTCCTTCCACATGGACAGCGGTCTAAAGACGCTTAAGGAGGAGGAGACTCCTGTAATGGCATTCCACACAACCAGTGCCTTCTCCACGCCGGGATCTCCAAGCGACGCGTTATCTGCAGAGAGTGAATACGAATTATTCGGTAAAGGGTCTACTTCTACTACAGCCAGTTCTGCTGGAACCGTCTGTACGACCCTAAAGGCGGGAGAGAGCGACAAATCCCTGTTCGTGGGTCCTTCCGTTCCAGAAAGGAAGAGCTCGTTGAGCAAAAGCAAGGACAACGTCGCGGAGTCCAAGGAGAAAAATAACACAATAAAGAGGAGTCCGGCGTCGAGTAAATCGTCTGTTATTGCTGTCATTCACAAAGAAACCAATGGCGACGTTTCTCCTGATAGCGGCCATAACACGTCGAGTTCTCCTACTCAGTCTGCCAATAGCCCCAATGGGGGTAGAAGTGGCTCCGAGTTTGAGTATTCCGAATGTTCTGACATGGAAGGAACCGATAGAATTGAAAGAATAAGAAGCAAAACTGCTATCAACTCGAGTAGAATACCGTCCATGTGCGTTATCACTCCTCCCCATAGTGACGATGAGAGTGTTAAAAGTTTCTGGGAAAAAGGTCCTCCGGAATACATTGACAATAAACCTTATATAAGTCTGAACGATTTGAACTCCAAAAATAGAACAACAACCAATTTCTGTCCTAATACCATTACTGGGTACGTTACTTTAGAATCACTGGAAGGAATTAAATCTGGTGCTGCTGTTCCTTCCCAAAATACATTTAGAGCTCCTTCTCCAAGTGGAGGATCTGTAACAGTTAAAAAAGAGGAAGAGCCACCGAAAGATCCTCAAAACCAGCAGCCCTTCATAAAGGCGAGTCTGTTACCCTTGAATGTATTTGGGAGACTCAAACTAAATATTCCCAACTTTTCTTCGAACAAAGTCGACAAGAACGATAACAAAGTGGACAACAATTCGAATGAGTACGACGAATACGTGACCATAGCGGACATCAGGAACAACAACGGGAAGATGCTCAAAAAAGTACCACCCCCGTCATCATCAGAAGTTTACAGCGACACTGTAAGTAAGAAGCTCAACGACGTTTTGACCAATCGAATTCGAGAAACGGAATACGTATCGTTGGACGAGCTTCCAGCAAATCCATCGCCTGAAAAATCGCAGGATTCTTCCAACACCAGTTCTCTTGAGAAGAAGCAGCGCCAAGGTGCCAGAGTGACTTTAGATGCAGATGGAAAAGTTGTCTACAGCTCTGACAGTTTGAAGCGAAAGAAAAACGCCCATACGACGTTCCAACCCGGACCTTTCGTCAAAACTCCTTCGGAAACCCCCGAACAAAGTCCTCTGATTAACAGGAGAACCACCCCAATAAGGCCCGTGCAACACCAAGGAACAACAAGACCCATGTCTCCCCCTCAGTACATAATTCGTGCCCAAAGCGGGACGGCCTCTCCAACTACCACCACCACCGCCAAAGAGGTGATAAGGATACCGTCATCGACGGTTGTAGCACCCCCTGCTTCGGCACCAAAATCCACCAACATCAACAACAATAGGGGAGCGTACGTTCATATGCAGAAAAAACCTTTGGAAAGTCTTACTACAAAAGGTAAGTCCTACACTACCACCGAAAAAGCAACAATTACTACTACTACTATTACTACCCCCGGTACGAAAATAGCCACCACCGCGAATCCCCTGCCTAACAAAGTCAAGAGGAGTAACAGTTACCGCCTGGCGAATGCGTTGCCCTTTTCGGCGGCCCGAAGGGTCGCGGCGGGATTTCGAAAGGAGGGCGCCGCGTTAGACTTAGAGGAGATCGTTGAGCTCGAGATTGAGGCCGAGCTCCTTCGCGAAAGCATTAACTACCCTCCGACCGTGTCGCCGAAAACGTACAAGAGGCAATGCCCTTTGTATTCGCAGGAGCATGCGCGAGAACTGTTGCTCGCTTCCCCTAATCGGGTCACAATACCGGCGGACAGTTCGGATTTTCGCGCAAGGGTTCTATCAGTGCCCAACGGGGACACCGAAATTTGGTAAAGAAACTACCGAACATCTCACGTGAAAGCAAAACGTAATTTTTTGTTTTACGAAAGCTGTGGCTATTTTCACAATACATAATATCAATATTTTTAATAAAAAGTTTGTGACTATTTATAATAATATTTATAAAGTGCCAAATACGGAAGGTAAGAATATGTTTTTGAAAATGCAACAAAAATTTTTACGGTCCAATGAATCATTCTGATGGTCAAATATTATTCTGCTGATTCATGACTTCATTAATAAAACCTGCTTCTACTGGATATACAGGGTGACTCTTTCGTTTACGAGTTAAAATTTCAACAAACAAAAGCTAATAATAAACAAATGTTTTGGTTGGGATTTCTATTAATTTAATTAATTTCCTTCTGAGCTTGGGTGATTGGCAACGGAACTCATAAAAACTAATTAATGTTTAATAAAAAAATATCTGCACCACATATCCATCTATATATACCTACATACACGCACATAATAATAATATTTTCATTCGCAACTTGGTGGTAGTGACGGACGGACACCAAAACCATATACATTTTTACTTATTTTATGTTTCCGACACCTTGTTTTTACCTACTTGTATCTACCTATGTAAATCTTTTAAGATGCCTGATGTTTCTTGTCTTCCACCAGTTGCACAAAACACATCCGCATGTCAGAAAGCACCCGAAGTAACAAAAGCACAGCCCAATTGCACCTGCTACTGTTATAAACCGCGTAAAAATAAAAAAAAGTGAATGGTTTTCAATTGTCAACAGTTGCTTTTTGTTTTAAAACAAACAAATGCGTTTGTTTTGAAACAAAAAGCTCTTGCATTTGTTAAAATCGTTTGCAATTGTTATAAACTCAGTGCAATCGGTTCGTATAAGAAAAAAAAAAAAACGGTATGGTACAGGTACGTGATTTGTCTATAATTAGACCCGTCAAGAGCGGGGCGTAGACGTAATATATTTTCGAAACGTGGTCTAAGTTGTACGTTAAATATCTGACGTTGCATTGGAAGCAAAATAAATCGGTCGTACGTGCTCCCGAAAGAAATTTATCCATACTTATATACATTCCTTTCGCGTGTAAAAAGTCTTAACATACACGCCGTCCCACAAAGAAAAAAATCGCGATAGCTTGAACAGAATTTATTTTATTTAAAGGGTGCGTTCTGGCCTGTTGTACGTACAACTCAACTGTTGTGTATAACTTTTAGAATAGAATTTGTATTAATGCACTAGGTACTTGTTGCCAGCCATGTCTTGTCTGATATTGTTTTGTATGATTTTTTTTGTTTTGTTTTTAAGACTGTAAATAATAGGTAATAAGTAAGTAAGTGAAATGAAATGTGTACAAATTAGGTGTATCTAATCTTAATGCATGTTTTGAGAATTAATAATTGTTCCCGCTGTATATATATTATACCTTTGCATGATTCACGTTTGTGTGTGTACCAACAAAAACGACCGTTTTCGGAAATTTAAACCCTCCTCAAAAACATTCTCAAAAGATCATGTACCTACCACCTACCCTAATATAATTCACATTGAATTATGTACAGTAATAAAATAATAAAATATTAATAAAACGAAAAGGAATAGTAACAGTCTTCTTAACCTATAGTACTTATATAATAAATAATATGACGACTAGCATCATCAGGAACCTGCTAAAAACATTGTTTGATTAAAATTAAATTTAAATATAATGACACTGATTTCTTATCGGTATATGGTAACACCAGTTGTTGGTACCTAAAAATGTAAAGTAAATATATTTAACTTCTGATTACACAAAATAATCATTCACCCACTTTACGAGAAATAGATAAATAAATTCAATTAAAACATTGTCGTCAATAATACAAATATTATTAAACAGGCAAAATTTACTTACATACTAGACACTACTTCATGTTTCGTAGCTTGTGTTTTATCCATCACCACACATAACGCTGACTAAGCTTTCCTTCTTCAAGCACATACCTACTTCTTGTCGTTGTTGT
This sequence comes from Agrilus mali, assembly GCA_029378335.1. Lineage (NCBI taxonomy): Eukaryota > Metazoa > Arthropoda > Insecta > Coleoptera > Buprestidae > Agrilus > Agrilus mali. The sequence goes on along the minus strand of CM055663.1, from coordinate 1,750,916 downwards.
TGTTGTTGTTTGCGGAGATTTTTAGTTGCAACCGAATCAAATGTTTAGACGCCAGAAAGAAAGAAAGGTGAGCACCTTAAATAATAATCTATAAAATGCATGAAATCGTCTTGCATGTCTTTTATTTACGCATGTAGGTAGCAATTTACTTTTATAGTCTTCAATGCCTTGTTCAAACCAAACAAACAGGTAATCGATAATATTGATTTGTTACCTAAAATCGAAATGAAGCTAGCACCAAGCAACACATTTCTTCTTTAAGTACCTATCATCTTTTTTTTACTAATCAAGTTCTCAAATGAGGAACTAAAATACTCTCGAGTTTCGTATTTTTTGGGAACAAAAAAAACTGCATAAAATTTAGCCAAAATAGTTACTACTAACGAATTAAGTCTTAAAAATATAAACAGTAAATTAACATAATATTCTTTTCGTTTTAGGGCAAGTTCTTTCCACGAATATACCAACACAACCGTCTGCATTGCAGCAGGACGTAAGAACGTGGACTTTGCCTCAGAGGAAGTCCATGAACCTCTACAATCCTTGGTCTGCCCATACGGATTCCCTTGCCACCCTAAACTACTGCGACTATTCCAAGTTCCAAACGTTGCCACACCGGAAACCGGATCATTATTACAACAGACCGTCTGCCACCAAAATGCCGGACATTTCGATATCTTCAAAGAATCCGATCCCGTACAACGAAATGGCTCCTTCGAATGCAAGAATCATCATGGGCCAAGAAGACCAGAGCGAATCATTAAAAATATCCCCCATTGAACCCTGCAAACACCAGCACACGTTCCAGAGTTCCACCCCAAAACCTACGGAACCCCTAAAACACGCTGTAAACCTAGAATCGAAATTGTTATCCCCCAAAAGGTCCACAATGTCAAACGAGGAATTATACGCTGTTATCCACAAGAGCAAAAAGAAACTGAATATCCTTACTGATAAAGAACCAGTTGAAGAGTCTGCAACTCCATTAAAAGAAACTCCTGTAAAACAAGTTGTCAAGTCTCCAGAAACAGGATATCTAATAAAAGACAGATCGCGGGGAAGAATGAGTTGGTCCCCTAGCGAAGACCAACTGGATTCGTGTCCAGGACTCAGTTCGTCTCCAGGAAGTCGCCAAAGTTGGGCACATACGGACAGGAAAAAGCAGATGTCCCAAATGGACTTCAAACGACTACTTTTGCAGCAAAGTGCCAAATCCAACATCGTTTCAAACAACTCGAGAAAACTTTCAGCTGTTGAACAATTAAAATTATCGAAACAACAAGCTCCTTCAATCCAAACAAAATCACCGATGAATATACTAGATCTGAGCAGTTCTCCGCGCAGTTTGCAACGTAAATTGATCTGTACTCCTCCAAAACCTGGAGGAGGAGGACCGGATAAGCCGAGATCTCCAGCCAAACTGATGTCTCCCAGGTCCCAGTGGAGATTCGCAAGCCCTCGTACAGACGTTCTCTCTTCGACAATACTAGAAGATTGTAGAGAAGACGAGAGCTCAGGGAGTTCTTTGGAAAAGAAATCGCGAAAGAGCGAATCGGGGGACAATTCTCCTAATAATAATACTCCTCGAAACGACAATAACAATATATCGCCAAAAATGTCGGTGTCTCAGTATATAAGGGCAAAAAGGGCGCAGTTCTTTAGTTCAACCCCTAAAAATGAAGCAGCAGAAAATGCTTCTTCTTCTTCTTCCTCTTCGAAGTTTGTAAGGAGTTTAAGTAACAATAGCAGTAGTAGCCCGAAGGATTTGCCAACATTAGAAACTTCCTTTTAACAATTTTATTATTGTACCTATGGTATGAGGAAAATTTTTCCATTATTCGTATTATCAATCATTACATAATAATTATATTGTTTGTGTATATTATGTACTACATAGTTAGTCGTACCTATTATCATTTCCTTTGAGTCTAGTCTTCAAGCCATCGTAATTTGTTTCTTTCTGCAAGGGACCATTTTATGTTTTTTTTTTTATTGTTCGCGTCGCGTTATTAACGCGAGAGAGAGAACGTTCCTTTTTATTTTATTAATTTATTCAGAGTGTTGTATGTAAATAAATAAACAAAATACGAGAATGCCTTAATATTAAATTATTATAAATATTATACGGAACTTGTATTGTTTTTTAATAAACGATTTTCATTTTCATAAAAAAAAAATGTTTCCTTGAAAATTTATTTGCAAGTCCTTTCCGTACTCTCCCAAAAAACCTCAATATATTTAGAACCAACTGCAAGTCTTAGTACTTTGCTACATGGTAAATTTATTTAAAAGCATAAGAAACGTATTAAATCCATTTATATTAAATTTATTGTACAAATCCTTACAATAACACGACTTTTTATTATTATTATTTGTGGTAAAAATATAAAACGCTAGTTTAAAGTCAATTTGAATTAAGTCACTCTCATTTTGGTGGTCCATTAACAACAGGAGGCCTTACAGGTCCAGGCCCAAGAGGTCCCATGGGCATCATTCCCATCATTGGAGGTCTCATTCCCATCATAGGGGGCATAGGACCGTGCGGTCCCATCATCATAGGAGGAACATGTCCTCCTGGTGGCATCATTCCCGGCGGCGCAGCCCCTGGCGGTCTTTGACCCACTAGTTGTGCAGGGGGTGGAATGGCCACCCCTTTGCCTGCTTGTGCGAACGGGTTATTGGCTATTTTACCAGCCTTGAAGGCAGCTGTCGTTGCGTCGATTAAGTGCTGGGCCTGCTCTTCCATCCACTTTTGGTAATAAAATTTAACATTGTCCTTATGTTTACGACCGGTGCAGTGGGTCTTTCTGACGCTTGGCGAGTCGTGTGTGAGGTAGGTGTCGCAATAATCACAGTAATATTTCGGCATTTTTAACAATTTCGCACTATTATGACTGGAACAAAAACACTACAGGTTAGTTTTTAGCGGCCATAATCTAGAAACGTCAGAGCATTTGAACTACCAATCAATAAATCTATGGAACTACATTAGTAGTAGTTAAAATATACCGCAACCTGTATTTGAACTACTGCACGTTAAACGTCAAGAAAAGATCACAACACCGGACACTCTCGTTTTTTCTAAATAACTTCGAAAATACGTATCGTTTTCAAAATAATTTTCAAATGGCAGCCCCTGACGACGAGCAGGTAATAAATAACTATTAAAAACCCTTTTTCTTTACTAATAAAATATTTTTTTTCTTCGTTGTTATTACAGTTTGAAGAAGACGATGCAACCGAAACTACTTTAGCCCTTTGCAGTGTGGGGAGGAAACGTCTCTTCAGCAAAGAACTGAGATGCATGATGTTTGGTTTTGGAGACGATCAAAATCCTTACACCGAAAGCGTGGACATTATAGAAGACCTGGTCATCGAGTTCATCACAGAGATGACCCACAAGTAGGTCACTAATAATTTTTAATTTAAGTTTCCCTGCTAATAAATAAATAATTTTAGGGCCATGGAAATAGGACGAACAGGAAGAGTACAGGTAGAAGACATCGTTTTCCTGGTCAGGAAGGACCCCAGAAAATTCGCAAGGGTAAAAGATTTGTTAACAATGAATGAAGAACTCAAGAAAGCTAGAAAAGCGTTTGACGAAGTTAAATACGCAGGTAATGCTTGATTATATTTTATAAGTCTTATAAGTTTTTAGGCAAAGACGCGAACCAAGGATAATAACATTTTTTTTGAACATTTCTGTATTAAAAATATTTTTTTATAAACAAAATTTTTTGTAACATAACTAGTATCTACTTACTTATTTTAATACAAACCAAAGTACAAATTTAATTTTTTTATTTTACCCCTACCCCTTTTGTAAAAAGACAGCATTTTTTGCCGACAAAATAACATCGTTAATTCCCACCCCATCGTAAGAATTTCCGCACAAACTCAAAGGTAACTCATGGTCTTTGATAAACTTGCGAATTTCTTTTACTTTTCTTGTATGTCCAACGATGTATTGGGGGATGCAATTTTCCAATATCGACACATCACTGAAAACAGGTTTCTCCTTAACATTTAAAATATTTTCCAAATTTTTGAACGTGACATTTAATATAGTTTCTTCGTCTCCGCGACTTCCACCAAAATATTTATCGTACCAACGACCTCCCAACATTACTGTTAATAAAGTCCTGTTTTCGAATTCGTTGGGGTAGTGTTCAAAACAACAACTGTCGAAAATCACCCCAAGTATTGGTAAGTTTTCCTTTGGGGGTATGAGAAAACCGAATCCAGGTTTAATTGGTAATTTTTTGTCGTATTGTAAATTAACAACGGCTACTGTTACTGAAGGAATACTGTCCAAAAGTTCCCCTAAAACTGGATATTGACGTTGTAGTAGTTTTCCCAATTTTTTGGCTGGAAGGCTGCTCACTAAATGTTTAGTCTTTATTTCACTTTTATCACTTAAAAATACTTTTGCACTATTTTTACTACTAAACTCTATTTGGTCACATTGTTTGTTGAACAAAATGTTACACCTATTTTCATTTTTGAGTGATCTTTCCAATTCCTGGGGCAACACTTCGATTCCATCCCTGAAGCTAAAGATGCTCCATTTTTCTTTGGTTGCTTTCTGGTACAAATCACTTTTGGGCAAGTCTTCCCCTTTCTTTTTTCCAATATTCGATAAACCGTCCATTATAAAAGCTTCCATCATGGTCTTATGCCTTTGGTCCTTTTCAAATAACGAGTCCATTAAAAATCTGACGCTAATTTCTTTTGCATCCCCCGCGCAAATGCCACAAATTAATGGACTTATTAAATAATCGGCCACTTCGGTTCCAAACTTCCTTTTTGTAAAACTGTAAATTGATTCGTCATTTTCAGGGATGGACTTTTGTGCACTCGTAAGAAATTTCAGCAGGTATTTATACAGGGGCTGAGAAAACGGAGATTGCTTCTTGAACAAGCTTAGGGCACTATTTGGAAGACTGTGCAGCTCTCCATTAGCATAAATCATCCTGTTTAATGCAGCAGGATGATTCGAAGGAATTGCAATGACTTTCTCAGAGAGGGCTAGGTCTTGGACCAGTTGTAATGTGTTAGCCCCTGGCAAACCTCTTGGTCTGATGCTTCTGGGTCCTTTTTCGATTATCAGCCCATTCTTCTTGATGGAACGGATCCAACCCCCCACACGTCCTGTTGCTTCCAGAATTGTGACGGTTTCTTTGGGGAATATTTTTAAGTAGTAATGGGAAAATGAAAGACCCCCTAGGCCTGCTCCTAACACCACAGTTCCGGACATTACAATTCACAACTGTTTTTTTTTTTAAGGACACTTATATACCATCGTATCATCAATCAGCTGACCAAAACATCAACATAACCTCTTATTACAGATGTAACGACAATCTGAAACATGTTTGTATGTTCTTATTGTTTTATAAAAAAAAAAAAAAAACAAAAAATAAAATTGTTTTCCTCAAGTGGATTGATTTGTGGCAGTAAATAAATAAAAACTAATTATTTGTAGGTATTTCTTTATAAACTTAACATTTTCTTCTGTCCATCCATCATCACCTGCCTACCTATAGGTAGATATTAGGTAATATTTATTTAACATAATAATAAATCAAATTCATTCTGAAATTCTGTAATAAATAAATAGTTCATTCGAGAAAATTGTCGGAGTTTATTAGGTCTGCAAGTTCCATCGGTTTTACTTCCAATTTGATGTATTCAAGTTTGAAATCGTTGTCACCCCTAATAAGAAATTCGTCACTAACAGGTGGTTTTTCGTCGATATCATCGATTAAATTTGTGTCAGTCTCAAACACTTCACTGACCATTTCAACGAACTTCTTTTCGTCCGTGTCGCTTAATTCTTGCTGTTCATTTTTAAGGCGTTTGCTATCTTCATCAACAGTAATTTTGATACTATCGTCCTCTGGAAATTTCCCTCCAATATCGATAATATCATCATACTCCTGTTTAATTGATTCCACAATATTATCGTCTGTATCTTTGCATTTATATTTATTACTATTAACCCCATCGTTATCGTTGTTATCTTTGGGACAAGAGCATTTCTCTTCCATGGATGTGCAACATACCATAGATTTATGGTTCAGCAAGTTTAGCTCATCTTTCACCACCACCTCTTCCTCCTCATTTTCTTCTTTTGAAGGTTTGAAGCAGTCATAAGTTGCGTAGATGAGTATATCTTTAATTTTAAGATCTTCCACTACTGGAGCTTCCCCAATGTCATCACTTTCTAATTTAATCGATCCTATGGTATTTTCTTCTTTAGTAATTTTGTTTTCTGACTTCAATTCAGTTAATGGCTTCCATTTAATAATCCGGACAGTACTTTTATCATCCAAAGATTCTCCATCCTTGGGGCACGAGCATTTTTCCATGGACGTACAACAGACCATACAGTTATGGTTCAACAAGTGTTCGTACAAAAGAGTTTCGTGGTAGAATTGGATGTCGCAAAGGGTGCACTTGAGCTCATCTTTGACCACCTCGTGGTAATCATCTTCCATCGGATGTTTGAAGCAGTCGCAAGTGGCGTAGATCCCGTCGCAATCCAGACAAATAAAATCGCGATGTACCGCAATGTGTTCCATGAAGAACGACCTGTTGAATACAATTTTGGAACATGCCTGGCACTTGAACATGTCCCTTTTGGAAACAATATTTTGGTCTAGTACTGCTTCGGGGGTACAAATGCAAATTTTGTTATCACAAACAAGGCATTTCAATTTTCTATGCACATTAATGTGCCTGTCCAAAAGGAATTTGTTCATGAACCGCTTATTGCACACGTGACATTTTGGTAATTTTGATGACTCTGTTGTATTGTGTATTTCACGATGCATTGAAAGGGTGGTCCTTCGCGTAAAAGATTTATCGCATACTTCACATTTGTAAGGTTTTTCCCCTGAATGACAGTACATGTGTTCGTTCAGGCCGCTCTTTAAAGAAAAACTTTTGCCGCAAATATCACATTTGAACGGTTTCTCGAACGCGTGGATGTTGCTGTGTCTTTTGAGATAGTATTTTTGGGAAAACTGTTTTAAACACACGTCGCACTCGTAAGTTTTGGCGCCCTCGTGTATTGAGACGTGCAGGTTGTACGACGACTTGTTCGAGAAGCGCCTGTCGCAATAAACACACTTCAGGGGTTTTTCTCCCGTGTGGGTGTAAATGTGTTCTTTCAGGGTATCAGCCTGGGTGTAAGATTTTTTGCAAAAGTTGCATTTGAACGGTTTCTCTTTCCTATGGACAATGGCGTGTTTGGACAGGTAACCTTTTTGGGGGAAACGCTTTTTGCAAACGTCACACTCGTAGGGCTTCTCCCCCGAATGGAGATACAAATGTTCTTTTAAACGGTACGGCGATAGGAATGTTTTTTGGCAGACCGGACACGTCTTTTTCGATTTACTTTTACAAAGGTGGTTGTTGAAGTGGTGTCGCTTCAGGAAGATACCCTTACACACTTCGCATTCGATTTTACCCTTGAGTTCTTGCGAATCGGAACTGTTCATAACCTCAACGGCCTTTTCGAAGGCACACTGGAACGACGAGTCGTTATCTTTGGACATTTTCGATTTACTGGAGCACCCTCCTAGGTGATAGATAAAAGACTCGGTTATAATTTTTTTTATTGTAGGTATTCATAAGTAATTTGTTTCTTAATTAATAACATATGTGTGTGTGTGTGTATGTGTTGTTATCAAACAATCAGATCATAACAATAATGTTACATTCACATACATAGTTAGTAGTTTGCCTTATTGTTTTGTTATTACATCGTACGTACGTAAGATAATTCTCGTAACGTGAAATTAATTAAGGACACGAAGAATAATTAATTAATAAAAGGATTACCTACATAAATTTCATATTTATTTATTTTTCTTAGCAGTAGTGTTTTGTAAACAATTCAAATAATTCTCGATAAAATCAATTTGCATCGATTTTGCAAACAGAATAATTTGAATTTGGAAAATAACGTATCGTCTACAGATATATATGTAGGTATTTTATTATTTTTTGATGAATTATACATTTGTGGGTAAGTACGATTGAATTTATTATAATTTTATAGATTCTTCTTCTTTAACTTCATCGATTTCTGCAACGGATTCGACGAAGCTCTCGGCGATTCCATCAACAGTGCACTCTTCCTTTGGTTCTTCTTTAAGTACATTAATTTCTTTCGTTTCCTCGAATTTTGGGACCAAAGTTTCTACTTCTTCCTCTTTTTCTTCTTTAACTTCAACTGCAAACGTCTTACAATTGACTGAAGATTTATTAGTTCTCTGATAAGTTTTAATGCTCTTCTTCACTTCCAAATAGCTACAACTCTCGTTGCAATTATCGTCACATATTTCCATTGATTTCTCTTCATCTTTTACATTAATTTCTTCTTTCACAACGACAGGCTCGACATTCGTTTTCCTATTTGTTTTCTGATAAGTGTTTGTGCTTTTTGTAACTTCCATAAAATCATCTGAGCAAACGCAGTTTTTATAATCCTCGTTACAAATAGTACATTTAACATCCTCGACTACCATTGCTTTATCTATTTCTACAGGTTCGTCCTGCTGTTCCTCTTCTTCTTTTATAGCAGGTTCATCGGTTTGAGAAAAAAGTTCTCCATTCTTTGGTACTGGCGGCGGCTGCTTTGACGTCTTATTCGACTTCTGATAAGTGTTTGTGGCCTTTGACACCTCCAAATAGTCGTCGCAACAGCTGCAACTCTTGTAATCTTCGTTGCAAAGGATACACTTGTAATCGCGATGTATTCGCATGTGCATTTTGAGTTGCGAGGGACGCAAGATCGGCTTGGAACACGTCACGCACCTGATCATCAAATTTTCTCTAGCAAAACGATTCCTCAAGCGATCGCAACTGTCGTCTACGGGATTCCAGGAACAAGCGCATTCTTCGGTGGGTTGAAAACAGAGCGGACATTCGGGCTTGGCATGTTTTTTTATATGGAGACTTAAATGGGTCTTGTACTTAAATTCCTTGTAACATATATGACATTTAGAGTCACTTTTATGGCCGCTTTTAATATGGACCGAGAGATACTGTCTTCTCGTGAATGCCTTGTCGCACTGGTCACATTTGAATCGTTTCCGTTTCGGGTCCAGGTGGACCGTTTTTATATGTTCAGCCAGTGTGCTCTTCAGGACAAACGATTTTCCGCAGGTATCGCATATGAACGGGTTTTCGCCCTCATGTTCGGCCATGTGCACCCTCAAGTAGTACTTGGACGGGAATATTTCGGAACAGAGCTCGCATTCGAAAGTTTTCGCGTTTTCGGGTTTATGGACACTTTTGACGTGGACGGTCAGGTCGAACTTCCTCGTGAAAGTTTTACCACACTCGCCGCATTTGAAGGGCTTCTGGCATAAGTGGGTTGTTACGTGCTTGTCCAGAATGTCCTTACGGGCGAAGCACAAGCCGCAGGTTTCGCATTTGAATATTTTTTCGCCGTCGGTGGTATCGTGATCGTCGTCAGCCATACCTTATTTATTATTAAAAGGCTTTAGATAAATCAGAGGCCTTCAAAGTTTACCTCAGCATAAAAATTATTATGTATTTACATTTAACCTCAACGTCTGTGACATTTTCAATGTTCGAGCAGGTACATTTTTATTAATCTGCAATAAAAACAACTCGAAGTCATAAATTGTAATTTTATATTTAGATACGTACCTACTTTTGATTTATAATATTTTTTTAACAAATGCTCTGGGCAATTATTTTTACAATGTATTAATTATTGTTCGTTTACAATAAAATAAATACAAGATTCGTAGAAGTAAAAACAAATAAACACCACCAGGATATAAAAATGACGACAACGACAACAACAACAACAAACTGCACTGTTATTATTTTATGTTATTAGTAAACAACTTCTGCATCTGCATCGATTTTTTACACTATCGAAAGAAATAAACCCATAGACCACAAATACAAATAAAATCTTATGAATAATAAAATAATTTAGTAGGTACTTAATAAATAATAAACAATTTGATTTGATTATGAACAACAAATTTATTAGGTATTTATTATATTTGTTGAAAATATTTCATCGACTATTACTACATCTCTATGGTTTCCACTTTGACGGTTAAGGCCTTCTTGTTACCGTCTTCTTCGTCGACTTCAGCAGTATATTTATTATTAGTAGTAGGATACGACGCAAAGGGGTTTTCGCCCCCTTCAAAATACTCTTCGTTTTCTTCTTTGGGTTCAACTTTTGGTACAACAATTTCCATTGGTTCTTTACATACCTCCTCCTCAACTTTCGTAACAGATTCCTTAACGTCTAACAAAGTTTCTTCTTTAACAACAACTTGTTGTTCAACTCTTTTGTTACTTCTTTGATAAGTCCTTACGGTTTTTTTCACTTCTGAACAATCGTTATTATCATTTTTGGGAATAATCGTTTCATATACAGATGATAAGTAGTCGATAGATTCGTCGTCCTTTTCTTTTTTTACAACAACTTCATTTTTAACATTAACACCACTAACAGTTTCTTCTGCTGCTTTATTAACAGTGTTAATTGATGCTTTACCTCACAGGTTTCTTGTAAGTGTTAACAGTTTTCGCTACCTCCATATAATCATCACAGCAGTGGCAATCCTTGTAATTTTTGTTGCAAGGGATGCACTTAACTTCGCCATGTATCGCCAAGTGGAGTTTGAGTTGGGTATATCGCAGTATCGATTTGTTGCATGTTATACACCTCATCATTAAATGTTCTCTAGCCAAACGTTTTCTCAAACGTTCCCACATTTCGTCTGCGGGATTCCAGGAACAATTACATTCTCGAGTCGATTTTAAACATAACGGGCAATCGGATTGGGCATGTTTTTTGACATGCTGCTCCAGATGCCTTTTGTTCCTGAATTGTTTGTTGCACATGTGACAATCGTGTAAAAGGTTTATGTCGTGCTTATGGATATTTTTTATATGGACAGAGAGGTAAAACTTTCGCGTGAATGTTTTACCGCATTGCTCGCACTGGAACGCTTTTTCGCGTAAATGGGTTTTCATGTGTTCCTTTAGGGTGCATTTTAACACGAAACATCTCCCGCAAGTTTCACATTTAAAGAGACGTTTGGTGTCGTGTTCGGCCAGGTGTACTTTAAAATAATATTTGCTTGAGAGTGTCTTTTGGCACAGGTTGCACTTGTACGTCCTCATATTTCCATAACCGTGAATACCGTTTATGTGGAGCGAGAGGGAGAACTTTTTCGTAAACGTTTTGCCACATTCATCGCATTTGAACGGTTTTTGGCCCAGGTGGGTTTTCATGTGTTCGCTCAGGGTGTTCTTACGAGAAAAACACTTTTCGCACACCTCACACTGAAACGGTTTGTTGCCATTATGAATTTTCATGTGCTTATTCAAAGTAATCTTCATGGAAAACGATTTGCCGCAGGTTTCACATTTGAACGGTTTCTGGTTATTGTGTTCGGTCATGTGAATAAGTAAAATATGTCTCGTTGAAAACACTTGAGAACATATAGCGCACTCGTAAGTGTTCCTTTCGTGGGTGTTTAGGTGGGCCCTCCACTTCGACTTTGCCCTGAACAGCTTTTTGCAATATTTACATTTGTAGGGTTTTTGGTCTTTGTGCCTGTACATGTGCTTTTTGAGGAAGCTGGCGCGTATGTACGTCTTTTCGCATATTTCACATTTGTGGGGCTTATTGCCCATCATGTCACTTACGAGGTGTTTGCCCATGGTGTCTGAAAATAAACGGCGATGTGAATTTCGTCTTCTAATTGCAAACAAATTGAATCAATCGAACACCGATGACGATATTGTTTTTTTAATTGTAGATACGATAAAGTCCTTTGAAATCAATACGACACTTGGTGTTATTTTGATTTGATAGGAATTAAAAAGAAAATCAACAAACACCTTCTGCCAAGTACAAATAAACTACAACGGTGTATAGAGGTAAACAAACAATGTGTTTATTTTCTACATCGACTTTACATCAGACCTCAACAATACCATAGAAATAGATCATATACAAGGGCACAAAAGAAATAACGCAAAAATATTTCATTGTTGATTAATCAAATAATTTGCAAAGCATTGTAATTTTTGTTAAACACACAACTAAATTGAACTGAACAGTAAGAATATTTTTCAATTTGAGTCATCTCTCTCTCTATGGATTCTAATAATAATAACTCCTTCGTCCGTCCTTGATTGACTTCTGCGCAGCAATAAAAAAGTTCAAATGGTCGTTGAATACTTTTAACTTATTTTATATTTTAATTTTGTAATGCGAACAGAAATTTATTATTAACAAACGAAATCATCTTCTAATCTATTAATAAACTAACTGTACGGTTTCTTTTATAATTTATTAGAACTCTACGGACTCTTCTTTAACATTAGTAATAGAAGTAGTAGTAGTATCTTCGTCAGTAAAATAAGAAAAAGTTTCATCAACAGAATATTCACCAATTTCAATATACTCTTCTTTAAGTTCTTCTTTGGGAATAATAAATTCACTCATCAGTTTCATCGAATTCTCTTCAAAGTTCGCAAGAGGTTTAAATATTTCTACTTCTTGTTGTTTATAATTCTCATTGTTGGTAATTTTGGTTTCCGTTACTTCTATTTGATCGTCACATTCAATTTTGGTATTATTATGGTGTTTCTTCATATGCTCAATAAGTTCAAATCTGTGTTCGAACTGTTTGTTGCACACTTGACATTTTTCCGAAATCCTCGGGTCATGCTTATGAACACACTTAATATGTACAAATACGGAATGTTTTCGTGTGAACATTTTACCACAGTAGTCGCACCTGAAAGGTCTCTCGGACGAATGGATCTTCTTCATATGTTCCTCGAGAGAGTCGCATTGTGTGAATGTTTTGCGGCACGTTCTGCACTTAAACCGGTCTTCAACGTCTGTATCTCTTGTGTGTATTAGCTGATGCCTGGCGAGGGCCTTTTTGTGACTAAAAAGTTTTTTACAAATGCGACACTCGAACGATTTTTCTTTTGAATGACAGTACGAGTGTCGTCTCAAATTGAAATTTGTCGTGAACGTTTTGTGACAGTCCGGACATGGCAGTTTGTCCGCCAATTTTACTTTTCCGCTACAAAGGTGGGTGTCGAAATGGTGTCTTATAAAAAATATCATTTTGCAGAGTTCACACTGAATTCTACCATCGTTGAGTTCTTTGAAAGTTATTCGTCCGGTTGTTTCCGTGTGACCGCAATGGGTTTTCCAAAACTTTACCGATATCGTCGACCGTTCGTCGTTTAAAAAAGTTACTTCTATCCTCGCTGGACAAGCCCTGCCGATTTTATTCGACACCGAACTCAAAGGTCTGATATTTTTACCTTTGCTTTTGTATGTGTACGACCTGTAGCAATTGTACGTTTTCTTGCTTGTACCATTCAACAACGGTCTCACTCCTGTGTCCAACGAGTAGAAAGACCGTGTCTCTTCTTGAACTCGACATCTCCATTTTTCAAAATCTGTAATTTACCAATTTAAAAGACACACACACACATTACACTCGTGTTCATCCGATACAAAAGTTACCTGCAATTGAATTAAAAGTCAAATCCTCAAATTCGATGTTAACGCCGTGTTCTTCGGTTAAATGCAGTCGCAAATTTACGTTGTTCGCGAACTTATCGCCGCAACCGTCCAGTGGACAAATCAGTCTGATACCTTTGGTCGATGGTTTTAGATGACCTGCACTACTACTGTTAATGTTAATACTATAAGGGCCGTCAGAGGTATGGAAACACTTTGTATGCCTCGTTAGGGACGATTGATACATGAACTTTCTGCGACATATTCTGCATTCAAATGTCGGCTTTAAGGGCTCGAACGGCTGCACTTTGTGGACGTTGCGTAAGTGGACGTAGAGGATTTTTCTTTGGAAGAACTCTTTGTCGCAAACCGAACACTTGTTTGTCTGTGGCTTCAGCCGGTCCATGTTTTCATTTCAGCAAAACATTGAGGTTATTTTATTTTGATGCTATTTTGAAATTAAGTCCAATCTGCAACAACAGACCACAACTGACTGTCGTAACTATAATATTACGTTGTTATATAAACTGATTAAAGATAATAAATAAATAAATAAACACAGTAAATGCTTATTTATTATTAATTCATTAATAAACAAACAACAAAAAAACAATGAGTCACAGAGCTCGTTATTCTACATCGACTTTTCAAATTTAAGCCATAGATGAACGAGTTCCTCCAAAGTTGAAGTTCTGTATAATGTTTCAGTTAATTTATCAATAATTATAAAAAGTACTTAGTGACAAAAGAAAATAATAAATTTATTTACGAAAGTCCTTTTTAAACTATAGGTAGGTAGGTACATCAGTTTACATTTCATTCGTTACAACAGCTCTATGGATTCTTCCTTAACACCAGAGGTCTCGTTCTTATAAATGTTAACGGTGGTACTTTCATCGATTTCGCCAATTTCTTCCTTAACTTCTTCTTTAGGAATAATAACTTCGCTCATCAAGTCGATTGATTTCTTCTCGTCTTTCACACCAGAAGGAGAAACAATTTCCTTCTTAACTTCAACATCACATTCAACTGCTAATTCTAATTCTTTTTCTGCATTAGATTTTGTATTGTTGTTAGTCTGCTTCTTATTGTAAGTGATCGCGCTTTTCGAAACTTCCATATAATCGTCAGAGCAACTGCAATTCCTGTAATCCTGATTACAAACTATACACGTATAATCGCGATGTATCCGCATGTGATTCCTCAACTGGAACTGGTGCAAGACGATCTTGGAACACGTCTGGCATTTAAACATAAACTCGTCTCTGGCTCTGGTAACGACGCTTTTCATTGGGTCTTCGCCGAAGTCTTCTTCAACACTTGAATTTGTTGCCGACTTCTGTTCATCAACTTGTGTCGAAGTTTTACTGCTGTTACCAATACTACTTTTTTGATAAGTAATAATATTAGTCTTGGAAACCTCTATGTGATTGTCCGAACAACTGCAATTCTTGTAATCCTTGTCGCATACGACACACTTGTAATCACGGTGTTTCCGAAGGTGCATCTTCAGTTGGGATTGGCGCAAAATAATTCGGGAACACGTCTGGCACTTGAACATGAAATTGTCTCTAGCGAAAGGCTTCTTCAAGGAATCCCCGTATTTTTCGGGACTTTCCGAACAAGTGCACTCATCGGCTGATCGTACGCAGAATAAACAGTCAAATTTTGTGTGGATCTTCATGTGTTGCGCTAATCGAGACTTGTACAAGAAATGTTTGTCGCATACGTGACATTTTTCAAGACCTGCTGTGTCTCTTAAGTGGATGGATTTGACGTGGATTGCGAGGGTTTCTTTACGGGTAAACGCCTTGAGGCAATGGTTACATTTGAAAGGTTTCTTGCTTGAATTCTCTTCAAAGTTCGCAAGAGGTTTAAATATTTCTACTTCTTGTTGTTTATAATTCTCATTGTTGGTAATTTTGGTTTCCGTTACTTCTATTTGATCATCACATTCCATTTTGGTATTATTATGGTGTTCATTCATATGCTCAATAAGTTCAAATCTGTGTTCGAACTGTTTGTTGCACACTTGACATTTTTCCGAAATCCTCGGGTCATGCTTATGAACACACTTAATATGTACAAATACGGAATGTTTTCGTGTGAACATTTTACCACAGTAGTCGCACCTGAAAGGTCTCTCGGATGAATGGATCTTCTTCATATGTTTCTCGAGAGAGTCGGATTGCGTGAATGTTTTGCGACACGTTTTGCACTTAAACCGGCCTTCAACGTCTGTATCTCTTGTGTGTATTAGCTGATGCCTGGCGAGGGCCTTTTCGTGACTAAATCGTTTTTTACAATGGCGACACTCGAACGATTTTTCTTTTGAATGACAGTACGAGTGTCGTTTCAGACGGAAATTTGTCGGGAACGTTTTGTGACAGTCGGGACATGGCAGTTTGTTCGCCAATTTTACTTTTCCGCTACAAAGGTGGGTGTCGAAATGGTGTCTTATAAAAAATATCATTTTGCAGAGTTCACACTGAATTCTACCATCGTTGAGTTCGTTGAAAGTTACTCGTCCGATTGTTTCCGTGTGACCGCAATGGGTTTTCCAAAACTTTACTGATATTGTGGACCGTTCGTCGTTTAAAAAAGTTACTTCTATCCTCGCTGGACAAGCCCTGCTGATTTTATTCGACACCGAACTCAAAGGTCTGATATTTTTACCTTTGCTTTTGTACGTGTACGACCTGTGGCAATTGTACGCTTTTTTGCTTGTACCATTCAACAACGGCCTCACTCCCGTGTCCAGCGAGTAGAAAGACCGTGTCTCTTCTTGAACTCGACATCTCCATTTTTCAAAATCTGTAATTTACCAATTAATGAGACACACAAACAGACACCTTACACTTTTGTTGTATGTATTAATACGATACAAAAGTTACCTGCAACTGAATTAAAAGTCAAATCCTCAAATTCAATGTTAACGCCGTGTTCTTCAGTTAAATGCAATCGCAAATTTACGTTGTTCACGAACTTTTCGCCGCAACCGTCCAGTGGACAAATCAGTCTGATACCTTTGGTCGATGGTTTAAGATGAACTGCACTACTACTGTTAATGTTAATACTATTAGGGCCGTCAGAGGTATGGAAACATTTTGTATGCCTCGTTAGGAACGATTGATTCATGAACTTTCTGCGACATATTCTGCATTCAAATGTCGGCTTTAAGGGCTCGAACGGCTGCACTCTGTGGACGTTGCTTAAGTGGACGTAGAGGAGTTTTCTTTGGGGAAACTTTTTGTCGCAAAGCGAACACTTGTTTTTCTGTGGCTTTGGCCGGTCCATGTTTTCATTTCAGCAAAACATTGAGGTTATTTTATTTTGATGCTATTTTGAAATTAAGTCCAATCTGCAACAACAGACCACAACTGACTGTCGTAACTATAATATTACGTTGTTATATAAACTGATTAAAGATAATAAATAAATAAATAAACACAGTAAATGCTTATTTATTATTAATTCATTAATAAACAAACAACAAAAAAACAATGAGTCACAGAGCTCGTTATTCTACATCGACTTTTCAAATTTAAGCCATAGATGAACGAGTTCTTCCAAAGTTGAAGTTCTGTATAATGTTTCAGTTAATTTATCAATAATTATAAAAAGTACTTAGTGACAAAAGAAAATAATAAATTTATTTACGAAAGTCCTTTATTAAACTACAGATAGGTAGGTACATCAGTTAAGATTTCATTCGTTACAACCGCTCTATGGATTCCTCCTTAACACCAGAGGTCTTCTTCTTATAAATGTTAATGGTGGTACTTTTATCGACTTCACCAATTTCTATCTTAACTTCTTCTTTAGGAATAATAACTTCACTCATCAAGTCGATTGATTTCTTCTCGTCTTGTACACCAGAAAGAGAAATAATTTCCTTCTTAACTTCAACATCACATTCAACTGCTAATTCTAATTCTTTTTCTGCATTAGATTTTGTATTGTTGTTGGTCTTCTTCTTATTGTAAGTGATCGCGCTTTTCGAAACTTCCATATAATCGTCAGAGCAACTGCAGTTCCTGTAATCCTGATTACAAACTATACACGTATAATCGCGATGTATCCGCATGTGATTCCTCAACTGGGACTGGCGCAAGACGATCCTGGAACACGTCTGGCATTTGAACATAAACTCGTCTCTGGCTCTGGCAACGACGCTTTTCATTGGGTCTTCACCAAAATCTTTTTTAACACTTGAATTTGTTGCCGACTGCTGTTCATCAACCTTTGTCGAAGTTTTACTACTGTTACCATTACTACTTTTCTGATAAGTAATAATATTAGTCTTGGAAACCTCTATGTGATTGTCCGAACAACTGCAATTCTTGTAATCCTTGTCGCATACGACACACTTGTAATCGCGGTGTTTCCGAAGGTGCATCTTCAGTTGGGATTGGCGCAAAATAATTCGGGAACACGTCTGGCACTTGAACATGAAATTGTCTCTGGCGAAAGGCTTCTTCAGGGAATCCCCGTATTTTTCGGGACTTTCCGAACAAATGCACTCATCGGCCGATCGTACGCAGAATAAACAGTCAAATTTTGTGTGGATCTTCATGTGTTGCGCTAATCGAGACTTGTACAAGAAATGTTTGTCGCATACGTGACATTTTTCAAGACCTGTCGTGTCTCTTAAGTGGATGCATTTGATGTGGATTGCGAGGGTTTCTTTACGGGTAAACGCCTTGAGGCAATGGTTACATTTGAAAGGTTTCTTGCCTGAATGGGTTTTCATGTGTTTCTTCAGGGTGATCCTCAAAACGAAGCACTTCCCGCAGGTCTCGCATTTGAAAGGTTTTTTGTTTTCGTGCACAGCCATGTGGACCTTTAAATAATACTTTGTTGAGAACACCCTTGGACATAGGGGACATTTGTTAGTCTTTTCCTCGTGAGTGGTTAAGTGCACCCTCAATATTGACTTCACACGAAATTGCCTCCCACAATATTTACATTTGTGTGGTTTCTCTCCCGTGTGGCTGTACATGTGTGCCTTGAGGGTGTCAGAATACCTGTAGGACTTGTCGCATATTTTGCACGTGAAACGTTTCTTCTCTGTGTGTATCTGAAGGTGTTTGGCGATGTACGTGCGACTAAAACGTTTCTTGCAAATATTACACTCGACTGGTTTCTCTCCCGAATGAAGATACGAATGTTGCCTCAGGCGAAACCTGGACGTGAAAGTCTTTTGACAGACGGGGCACGATATTTGTTTAGTGTTCTCGCTACAAATGTGACTTTCGAAGTGATGCTGCATAAAGAAAATCCCCTTGCAAACCTCACATTCGATTCTACCCTTGAGGTCGTTGGAATCGGTGGCTGTCATAACCTGCAGGGCCTTCTCGAAAGCACACTGGAACGACAAGTCGTTATTTTCTTTGGACATTTTTTCCATTTTCTTATTGGGCACGCTGATATATAAAATTTGAAAAATTACTTCATTTCACTATTTATTTGATGTGTCGTAGTCTTCAGATAACCTATAACAACGTAACGTGTAGGTAATACTTTCTTAAGTGGGAAGTCAGAAATTAATTAATTAATTAATTGGAAGAGTAAACAAAATCAGAAATATTCGAAGTACCGATAACTCTTATTAACAATAACAACAACAATGGACAAGTTAATTTTAGTAAACAATTTAAATATTCCCATATGGTCTTTCTACGTCGATTTTTCATATACAAACACCATAGATAGAACATGGTTAGTGATAAAAGAGACACCTGTTGATGAAATTTTAAGTATCCAATCTATGGTACTGTTCAATAAAAAAAAAAAAAACACGATGCTTCTTGGTAAGTAACTAAACAAATGTATTATTCCCAAAGTAAATATAATTCCAAAAAATACTTTAATTATGAGACTCTTCTTTAACGTCCAATGCCTTAACGTCTTCATGAAATTCAGTGGTAAAATCTGCAAAGGCTTTTTGGTGGTTAAATTCAACATACTCTTCCTTGGGTTCTTCTTTAAGATCAACAATTTCACTTAACAATTCAATTGTCTTTTTCTCAAGAGATTCACCATCAACTTCTCCCTCTTTTTTAACTTTAACAGTATCAACAGGTCCAACAGTTTCATCAGAGTTTGCTGAAGATTGTCTACTACTACTACTGCTAATATTGGTACTTTTTTTGTAAGTGTTTTTGCTTCTGGAAACCTCCATGTGGTTATCAAAACAACGACACCTTCTATAATCCTCGTCGCAAACAACACACTTGTAATCGCGATGTATTTTTAAGTGAATTTTAAGTTGAGATTGACGTAAAATAATCCGGAAACACGTCTGGCACTTGAACATGAAATAGTCCCTGGTCAAAGGATCCTTTAAGGAATTCATTGGGTCATCCCCTTCTTGATTTTTGGAACAAACGCATTCCTCAGTAGATCTGCAACAAAACACACACTCGCGTCTTGTGTGCACTTTCATGTGCTTTCCTAGACGGGACTTGAACATAAATTGTTTGCCGCAAACTTGACATTTTTCGAAAATCCTCGACTGATTATTGTGGGTATATTTGATATGGACGAATAGGTAGTCCTTTCGCGAAAACGATTTTGGACATTGGTCACATTTGAACGATTTTTTCCTCAAATGGGCGTTAGAGTGTTTTTCTAGGGAACTCTTTAAGACGAAACATTTCCCACAGGTCTCACACTTAAACGGTTTGTCATCTTTGTGAATAGCCATGTGGGCCATTAGATTATACTTTGTGGAGCAAACTTTTGGGCAGTGGACGCACTCATGGCTCTTCGAGCTTTCATGAGTAGTGAGGTGCACCTTCAAATTCCACAGCGCCGTAAAGTCTTTCCCGCAATATTCGCATTTGTGCGGTTTCTCCCCAGTGTGGTTGTACATATGTTGTTTGAGTTTATAAAGCTGCACGTAAGATTTGTCGCAAACGTTGCACTTGAACGGTTTATCGTCCGAGTGGATTAGAAGGTGTCTTGCCATGTAATTTTTGTAGGGAAATCGCTTTTTGCAAATGTGGCATTCGAAAGGTCTCTCCCCGGAATGGACACGCCAGTGTCGCTCCAGACGAGATTTGGACAAGAACTTTTTATGGCAAACTTCGCACGCAACCGGTCGAGGTTTTTGGTTGCAGAGGTGACGTTTGAAGTGGCTGTTCTGGGTGAAGATCCTCTCGCATAGTTCGCACTCAATTTCGATCGTTTTGGTCGCTATCGGGTTCAAAATGCCGATGGCTTTCTCGAAGGCCGACTGATACGATGAAGAAGTCGTGTCTTTCGTGGTGTTGGACATTTTTTAACAATTTATTTAAATTGTACGACCGTTGAAAAATCATTAATAAATAAAACTCTTTTAAAGACCATAACCAACAAATTTGGTGTGTTTTTGTGTATGGAACAAGATTCAGCCTTATTCATAGTCAGTTAGTAGTGACTACTAGCAAGCTACTAAGAGCGTACTGGTGTTACAGTTTGTACATTGTGGGGTAGTTATTCATTAGGTATACATGTGTTAAATATGTATAGCCAATTCTGAGTATTTTTTGTAATGTAACTTCTTAAATTGATAATTTTTTCGATATTAATTGTTATGGGAATGTTGAACGTAAATAACAGCTACACTACTACAAAAATACGTAAAAGAGAAAACACACCAAAAACTCTTCCATACACTGTATTGAATAATAAGTTAACTTAAAAGTAAGGTTAGGCCGTTACACGTCAAAAATAGACGTTCAGTAGGTCATTTGTTACAATTTCGCGCCGTTGTCAAATCGTTTCGACGCAAACCATTCTACTAGCTAGTAGCGTACTAACTGACGTCTATGAATACGATGCAGATAGTAGCGTCTTAGTAGCTACTAGTTAGTAAACTACTTAGATCCTACTAAACCGTTGACTATGAATAAGGCTGATTGAATTTAAGTGGAAGAACCGAACTGCGTCGATTTTGCAAAAGGTCTACCTTTGCTTTTGTATGTATATGACCTATGGCAATTGTAAGTTTTCTTGCTTGTACCATTCAACAACGGCCTCACTCCTGTGTACAATATCAATAATTATAAAAAGCAGTGATGAAAGAAAATATAACTTATTTACAAAAGTCCTTTATTAAACTACAGATAGGTAGGTACATCAGTTTACATTTCATTCGCTACAACAGCTCTATGGATTCTTCCTTAACACCAGAGGTCTCGTTCTTATAAATGTTAATGGTGGTACTTTCATCGACTTCACCAATTTCTTCCTTAATTTCTTTTTTAGGAATAATAACTTCGCTCATCAATTCCATTGATTTCTTCTCGTCTTTTACACCAGCAGGAGAAACAATTTCCTTCTTAATTCCAACATTAGGTTCAACTACTAATTCTAGTTCTTTTTCTGCATTAGATTTTGTATTGTTGTTAGTCTTCTTCTTATTGTAAGTGATCGCGCTTTCCGAACCATCCATATAATCGTCAGAGCAATTGCAGTTCCTGTAGTCCTGATTGCAAACTATGCACGTAAAATCGCGATGTATCCGCAGGTGATTCCTCAACTGGCACTGTTGCAAGACGATCGTTGAACACGTCTGGCACTTGAACATAAACTTGTCTCTGGCTCTGGCAACAACGCTTTTCATTGGGTCTTCGCCAAAGTTTTCTTCAACACTTGAATTTGTTGCCGAATGCTTATCATCAACGTTTGTCGAAGTTTTACTAGTGTTAATATTACCACTTTTTTGAGAAGTAATAAAATTACTCTTGAAAACCTCGAAGTTATGGTCCGAACAACTGCAATTCCTGTAATCCTCGTTAACACCAGAGGTCTTCTTCTTATTAATATTAATGGTGGTACTTTCATCGACTTCACCAATTCCTTCCTTAACTTCTTCTTTAGGAATAATAACTTCGCTCATCAAGTCGATTGATTTCTTCCCGTCTTTCACACCAGAAGGAGAAACAATTTCCTTCTTAATTCCAACATTAGGTTCAACTACTAATTCTAGTTCTTTTTCTGCATTAGATTTTGTATTGTTGTTAGTCTTCTTCTTACTGTAAGTGATCGCGCTTTTCGAAACTTTCATATAATCGTCAGAGCAACTGCAGTTCCTGTAATCCTGATTGCAAACTATGCACGTAAAATCGCGATGTATCCGCAGGTGATTCCTCAACTGGCACTGTTGCAAGACGATCGTTGAACACGTCTGGCACTTGAATATAAACTTGGCTCTGGCTCTGGCAACAACGCTTTTCATTGGGTCTTCGCCAAAGTTTTCTTCAACACTTGAATTTGTTGCCGACTGCTTATCGTCAACGTTTGTCGAAGTTTTACTACTGTTAATATTACCACTTTTTTGAGAAGTAATAAAATTACTCTTGAGAACCTCGAAGTTATGGTCCGAACAACTGCAATTCTTGTAATCCTTGTCGCATACGACACACTTGTAATCGCGATGTATCTGCAGGTGATTCCTCAACTGGGACTGATGCAAGACGATCCTGGAACACGTCTGGCACTTGAACATAAACTTGGCTCTGGCTCTGGCAACAAGGCTTTTCATTGGGTCTTCACCAAAATCTTTTTTAACACTTGAATTTGTTGCCGATTGCTTATCATCAACGTTTGTCGAAGTTTTACTACTGTTAATATTACCACTTTTTTGATAAGTAATAATATTAGTCTTGGAAACCTCCAAGTTATGGTCCGAACAACTGCAATTCTTGTAATCCTTGTCGCATACGACACACTTGTAATCGCGATGTATCCGCAGGTGATTCCTCAACTGGGACTGACACAAGACGATCCTGGAACACGTCTGGCACTTGAACATAAACTTGTCTCTGGCTCTGGCAACAACGCTTTTCATTGGGTCTTCGCCAAAGTTTTCTTCAACACTTGAATTTGTTACCGACTGCTTATCATCAACGTTTGTCGAAGTTTTACTACTGTTAATATTACCACTTTTTTGATAAGTAATAATATTAGTCTTGGAAACCTCCAAGTTATGGTCCGAACAACTGCAATTCTTGTAATCCTTGTCGCATACGACACACTTGTAATCGCGATGTATCCGCAGGTGATTCCTTAACTGGGACTGACACAAGACGATCCTGGAACACGTCTGGCACTTGAACATAAACTTGTCTCTGGCTCTGGCAACAACGCTTTTCATTGGGTCTTCGCCAAAGTCTTTTTCAACACTTGAATTTGTTGCCGACTGCTTATCATCAACGTTTGTCGAAGTTTTACTAGTGTTAATATTACCACTTTTTTGATAAGTAATAATATTAGTCTTGGAAACCTCCAAGTTATGGTCCGAACAACTGCAATTCTTGTAATCCTTGTCGCATACGACACACTTGTAATCGCGATGTATCCGCAGGTGATTCCTTAACTGGGACTGACACAAGACGATCCTGGAACACGTCTGGCACTTGAACATAAACTTGTCTCTGGCTCTGGCAACAACGCTTTTCATTGGGTCTTCGCCAAAGTCTTTTTCAATACTTGAATTTGTTGCCGACTGCTTATCATCAACGTTTGTCGAAGTTTTACTAGTGTTAATATTACCACTTTTTTGATAAGTAATAATATTAGTCTTGGAAACCTCCAAGTTATGGTCCGAACAACTGCAATTCTTGTAATCCTTGTCGCATACGACACACTTGTAATCGCGATGTATCCGCAGGTGATTCCTTAACTGGGACTGACACAAGACGATCCTGGAACACGTCTGGCACTTGAACATAAACTTGTCTCTGGCTCTGGCAACAACGCTTTTCATTGGGTCTTCGCCAAAGTCTTTTTCAATACTTGAATTTGTTGCCGACTGCTTATCATCAACGTTTGTCGAAGTTTTACTACTGTTAATATTACCACTTTTTTGATAAGTAATAATATTAGTCTTGGAAACCTCTAAGTTATGGTCCGAACAACTGCAATTCTTGTAATCCTTGTCGCATACGACACACTTGTAATCGCGATGTATCCGCAGGTGATTCCTTAACTGGGACTGACACAAGACGATCCTGGAACACGTCTGGCACTTGAACATAAACTTGTCTCTGGCTCTGGCAACAACGCTTTTCATTGGGTCTTCGCCAAAGTTTTCTTCAACACTTGAATTTGTTGCCGACTGCTTATCATCAACGTTTGTCGAAGTTTTACTAGTGTTAATATTACCACTTTTTTGAGAAGTAATAATATTAGTCTTGGAAACCTCCAAGTTATGGTCCGAACAACTGCAATTCTTGTAATCCTTGTCGCATACGACACACTTGTAATCGCGATGTATCCGCAGGTGATTCCTCAACTGGGACTGACGCAAGACGATCGTTGAACACGCCTGGCACTTGAACATGAAATTGTCCCTGGTCAAAGGATCCTTTAAGGAATTCATTGGGTCATCCCCTTTTTGATTTTTGGAACAAACGCATTCCTCGGTAGATAGGCTACAAAACAAACACACACGTTTTGTGTGCACTTTCATGTGCCTTTTTAATAGATACTTGAACATAAATTGTTTGCCGCAGACGTGACATTTTTGGAAAACCCTGGGTTGTTTATTGTGGATATATTTGATGTGGACGGAGAGGCAGTCTTTCCGTGAAAATGATCTTGGACATTGGTCACATTTGAACGGTTTATCGTCCGAGTGGATTAGAATGTGTTTTGGAATGTAACTCTTGAGGGAAAATCGCTTTTCGCAAATGTGGCACTCGAAAGGTCTCTCCCCTGAATGGACACGCCAGTGTTGCTCCAGACGAGATTTGGACGAGAACTTTTTATGGTAAACTTCGCACGCAACCGGTCGAGGTTTTTGGTTGCAGAGTTGACGTTTGAAGTGGCTGTTCTGGGTGAAGATCCTCTCGCACAGTTCGCACTCAATTTCCTTCGTTTTGGTCGCTATCGGGTTCCAAATGCCGACAGCCTTCGCGAAGGCCGACTGATACGATGAAGAAGCCGTGTCTTTCGTGGTGTTGGACATTTTTTAACAATTTATTTAAATTGTAGGGCTGTTGAAAAATCATTGATTAATAAAACTCTTTTAAAGACCATAACCAACAAATTTGGTGTTTTTGTGTATGGAACAAATTTGAATTCAAGTGGAAGAACTGAACTGCGTCGATTTTGCAAAAGACCTTTTAATTCTTTAGGTCAATGTAAATAAAATTGTCAAATTATTGGAAAAATCAAAACCATTGTTAATTTCTTTTAATATTTATTATTAGTTTATAAAATAAATGTTTTCTCAACCATTTATCTATCAATGAGTGCCTTTATATTGTACTGCTCTCGACATCTTCCGGCAGATACAAGAAAACGTTAAACTCAAATCAATAGTTTCCTCTTACATTAAATGTGTTAATATTGAAACAGAACAAGTTATTGACTGGTTTATTTATGAAAGACACTTTAAATAAACAACGTTAATTTCGTTGTCAAACAATTAAAAAATAAAATAAACAATACCCTAGTAACAACAATAATAACATGCACAAGAGTTTTGATTGCAGTTTTTTTCACCGATATAATCTGTTATAATTATTGTTATGTAAATTGTTTTTTATATTATTTCTTCCTTAATTAGTTGTTGCTCCCATTCACCCATAGATTTATACAAATCATCATCAATATCATCTTCAGTTTTGATATCGAGTTCACTTTTCAGGACAATTTCTTCATCTGCTTTTATATCGAACACTTTCTTATCACTAAAGTTATTTAATTCATTAAACAAGTCAATTTTATTTATTTCAGTAGGTTCTTCTTCAATTTTAGTGATGAAATTTGCAACAATCCCAGGTCTTTGGACAGTAATGTACGCCTCCTGAACAGGCTTAGATCTCGAATAAGTAACCTTGGTTTTTGATACTTGACTATTGTCGAAGTGATCATCTTCAGAACATTGACAATTCATATAATTTTCTTTACAAACTAAACATACTAAATTGGGGTGGATTTTACAATGCCTCTTCAGCTGGGATCTGTATATAATGAGCCTGGAACATGTTTGGCACTGCAAGAACATGGTTTGTTCTCTTCTTTTAATGTTTTCTTTAGAAAGGCGATTTTCTTTAAATTTAGTTTTGGAAAGAGTGTCTTTTTTCAGGTTTTTCTTTTTTAAGTTTTGTTTAGAACGGGAATCTACTCCTCCTCCTCTTGGGTTTTGTTTGGAACGAAGACCTCTATTCAAGTTTTGTTTTGGAACAGAATTTTCCTTATGGACGAGTTCCATGTGCTTCTTGAACCGGGTTTTCCAAAGAAATGATTTCCGACAAGTTTCGCACTCGTACGTCCGATGAAAGTGCGTGGTCATGTGTCGTTTCAGATTAGACTTCAAGGAAAACCCCCGATAACACACCCTACACCTGTGAGGTTTATGACCGGCGAGGTGAACCCTCAGGTTTGCCATCGATCGAAATAACGTTCCGCACAATCCACACTTGAGCGACTTTTCCTTCGTTAGAAGAGAGGAGGAGCTGTTAACACGAACTTCTGCATGAAACGATCGATTGTGCCTCAAGAAGGATATTTTTTGGGTAAAACGTCTTTTGCAGATAGCACACTCGAAGAGTCTGTTGTTTCCTGAATGAACCCTCGAGTGGCGACTCAAACGGGTCCGTGACGGGAACGTTTTCAGACAGACAGCACACTTTAGATTTTTTAATACATCTTGGCAATCGTGGACCGTAAAGGCGAAGGTTTTGAAGAAGATTTTTTCACAAACTTCGCACTCTATACCGATTTTGTTGTAGTCGTTTGTCGGTTTTCTGGCTTCAATTGATTTCTCGAACGCAGACTGGAATGAGTCGGTAACTTTAAACATTTTTTTATCTTCTATTTAACTTCCTTATTATTATAACCAAAAACCAACCCCTCAATCAGCCTGGTGACATTTCTGAAAAGATTACTGATGCTTAGTTGGTTACATCGACTAAGGGGGTGTACGTTATGAAAGGCTACAACGACTCGAGAGTTACATCTAATAATGAACAAGGGGTGGTTGGTAGTGTTCGGAGTACCTACCATTTACTTCTGAAGGGTTTGAGGAATTAATAACAATAACTGAATGCATTATCACATTTAATTATGTACCATCATATACGTAAGCACATAATTTAATTATTCAAAGAAACGACTAAAACCGTTATTTATAAAATGTAACAGAAATCATTTTAACCACTAATAAAAATAATAATAATAAAAATTCCTGTTCGTTTCAAGCTAATTAATTGTAAGAAAAGGTTTTACATCAACCGGTTCCTCCTCCTTCTCGGTTTTAACAACGATTGGCTCTTCCTCGATAAATATATCTTTGGGTTTGCTTTCAATTTCAAAAAAGTCTGTTGATCCTTCGTCGAAGGTATCGTCGATGAGGTAAAGCCGTTCGTCGACTTCTCGGCCGTTTTCGTCGAACAGAATCACGTCGACAGCTTTCTTCTTCGGCTGCTGTCCCTCCTCTTTCCAATGAGTTTTCGAATGCCTGTCCAGGTAACTCTTGAACATGAACCCCTTGCCACACTCGGAGCACTTGTGCGATTCGGGTGGTCTATTCTTATGCATATTAATATGAGTGACGAGGGTGTTCCTTCGCAAAAAAGTCTTATCACACAAGTAACATTTGTGGGGTTTATTAGACGAGGAGGAACCTAATTCTTCATGGACGAACATATGATCCCTAAGGCTTGCCTTCGAAGCGTAGCCCTTACCGCAGGTCTCGCACTTGAACTCCACCCGTTGCTGTTGATGAGTCCTCATGTGCCTCTTCAAATAATATTCGAGCACGAAAGTTTTCGAGCACAAGTCACACTTGAAATTTTCGCGTCCTTGGTGGATCGCCCTGTGGATTTGGTAGTTGTAAATGTTTGAGAAAACCTTGTCGCAAATCCTGCACGTCCTGTTAAGCTTGTCGTCGACATTATGGGACAGTTTGTGCTTCATGAAGGCGTTGTATCTTATGTAAGACTTTCCGCACAGTTCACACAGTAAATGTTTGTAGAGGTTCCGCTCTTCTTGCACTACGAAAGGCTGCTTTTTAACTATGTATTCGAACTTCACGTGAACCTTCGAATGACGATTCAATTGGATCAAGGATGTGAAGGACTTTCCGCAAGTCTCGCAACGTAAAAGGGTGAACCATTGCTCGGTGCACTCGTGATCTTGGATCGAGTTGTTGTCGAAGGTGTTTTTACAAAATTCGCACTTGATTAGGGCTTTGTAGGGTTCAGTTTTTTTAGTAGTGGTAGTAGTAGTGGCAGTAGCGGCGGTTGTTGTTATTGTTGTTGTAGTTTTTACCCTGTTCATCTTTCGTTAACTGTAAATAATACAATGAACGGACAGGGTGATAATCCACATGTTGTTATTTACCAATAACTAGTAATGTAAACTACTTAAACTGTTACTATTACTTTAGACTGGCTGTCATACCGGTTTTAAAGTGGCTAGCTACTACATCGATTTCTCGAATGCTCCAGGTTTCAAATTTCATAATTCCAAACACGCGAAATCAACAAAAACTTTTATTTATTTACCCAACGTACCAATAATAGTAGTTAACAATAAATCAAATTGCAGCATTGTATATAAATAAATTACAAAATATATAACAGATTATTTATTTTTGGTTTACTTCTTTTCTTCCTTCTTGTTCTCAATGGGTCTGCTAGGTTGGCCTGTCTGTTGTATGGGTATAGTCTTCTGGTCGGGTCCCCCGATGGCCTTTTTGGGTGCCGTCAGTGTCAAAACACCGTCCGAAGAAAGACTAGACTGTATTTGATTGACGTCGTGACCCTCAGGCAGCACATACTTTCTCACAAAGTGTCTCGAGACGAACCCGTGCTCGTCCTGTTTCTCCTCGTGCTTCCCTTCGACGGTCAGAGTGTTCCCGCTCGCGGTAACTTTTATCTCGTCAGGTTTGAAATGTTGCACGTCAAGACTGACCTGGAACTTATCTTTGTCGGCTGTTATAGTAGAGCCAGTGTCACGGACGGCGGCAAGAGATCTCCATGGTCTGAAGTAGTTCTCTATGGGCCAGCGGGAGACGCGAGATTCGATGGGAAGCGTAAGGGGTGCCAACAGGTCTTCCGGATCTAGCCCCAGGCCGAACTGCTGGTCGACAATGCGCGATGGTCGGAAAGGATCCCACAATAAAATCGACATTTTCTTCACTCACTTGCTTGGTTGCTTCTTTAGACACTACTTTTAAATTACCACTTTTTTTCGCTTGTCACTTCGCTTTGTTTTGTCACTACTGACAGTTCGGGCGAACCGTCAGGTATTTATATGCTAGGAGATTTTTTCTGGAACGTTCTGGATATATTTCGAAAAGGTCTTAAACCAAATGGGCAATTCTAGAATTTTCTTTCTATTTATGACGGTGTGTATTAATGCCAACTATTTTTTATGAACACCAATTTATCGTCTATTATTTATTTGAATAAACAAATAAATAAATAAACAAAACAGCAGCTACCAAAAATTGTTTTATGCAGGATTTTTTAAGCACAGTCGCTTGATTAATAAACAAACGAATACAAAACAAGAGAAGTTGGTTATTCACACAAAAACGTTTTAAAGCAATTTTCAGGTGATTTTTTAATGAAGGTAAACAAATAGGTATTCTAAAACAAAAATATATTTTTAAATACACTAAAATTCTTCAATAAAATATAATTGAATATACTCTTGTAAAAAAAATCATTGGGCAAACATAAACGAAAATTTTATTAAATCATTAAATACTGTTTTAATTTAAAATAATAAAAACCTGCAATATAATTAATTTAATTAATTTTTAAGCCGCATACGGTTTGTTTATTTATTTATCATTTATAATAAGAGCGGAACTTGTAGGTAGAAAACGCGGCGATAAAAAACCACAAGGAAATCTGAAACTCCCAGTAAGTTTGGTTTACATTAATTGTATCCATTACACACGTCTTTACGTAAAAATAATTATTGTAACAAACTGACGCATGCAATGACTGTATAGTGTACAGCATGTTGCAAAAGACGTACGAAAATGTTTATTATTTTATAAAAGCGCCGTTTTAAATATGACCGCGTTCCCGTGGCGCCCGTTAATACTCCCGAAAGGACTGCCTGATAAAAACCTACCAAAGACCGTAACTTTTAGAACGAATATGTGTTTGAAACATTTTTTAATGGTGTACATAGTCCTGTTGTGTTTTGCCGGTACAAAACCGATTTACGGTTCGCATCAGAACAAAATTTACGAAAACGTGCGTGTGGTTAGTGTACAATTGTCTGTTGTTCCAGGATCTGTTATATCCAGGAGGGGACAGTTAATTCCCACCCTGAGATGGGACGCGGAAGGTTTGGAACCCATTGTGAGGAAAGGTAAACTAATTGTTGTCCTATTGGAAATCGAAATTAAATTTTGGACTTTAGGAATTGTTCATTTTCAGAAGCTTGCGACAAAGATAAATTTCAAAAAGAGTACAAGTCTCTGAAAAAGAAAATTAAGTGTCAGCCAAGGGAAACCGTGGTCGAACTCAGTTTAAACGATGCCAATGTTAATAACGGAAGTATTGCCGAACTGAATGGGCTATCAAATTCCAGAGTAAGTGTCTAATAATAATTGTAAAAGAAAAGTTTTAATTGATTTATTACAATGAGGAAGAAAAATATCTTTAGGACTAATTTTTAGATCCGGTACAATACAATGACGAATTTTTTTTTAAAACAAATAAATTGGTGACGTTTTATTTATTTATATACAAATTCACAAAATTTACGCGCGTACGCAAGCTTTGTGTATTTATTTTACCGACATCATCATAAGATGTCTCTATCATCGTTTTAACGAAAGATAAAAAAACAAAAAAAGTTAAACAACAAAACATAATAAATAATTAACTTATCTGTGATGATTTTTAGATAATTCCGAACGTGGTTGTGGTAAAAAGATGCGGTGGATTATGCGGGGGTCGTAAAACATGCCTGAGTTCCGAGCAAAAATACAAAACGTTTTACGTAAAGACCATCAAAGACAACAGAGTGCACTGTTTGGGGGTGCAAGTGGCCGAAGACGTTAAATGTCGTTGCGGATGTGATAGACGTAAATCTCAGTGCACCCCGCAACAAACTTATGACAAGAACAATTGCACCTGTGTGTGCAAAAATAAGGTAGGTACCTAATTAATTTGAAAGAGCACAAAAAAATGAAAAATAAAATCCAAGTTGGAAACTTTATTTGAGAAGTATTGAATTTGTTTTAGACTGAACAATTGAATTGTCTCAAATCGGGAGGCAGTGATAAATACTGGGACGAAAAAACTTGTTCGTGTTCCTGCAGGAGAAGTCAACCTTGTACGACAGGAACTATCTGGAGCAAAGAAGATTGCAGGTTGGTTTTTACAAAACATTTTAACCAATTATTTGATTGGATCGGAAAAATTTAATTAATTAATGATCTAACAATGATGAGTCGAAACGATCAATTTTTCCCACATTATTGTTACGTCACAAATAAATTTTGAAAGCCTACTTAATCACAATCTATAAATAAAAATGACACCGCGGAATGCATAAAATAAATTAATTCCTATTTGTAACAAGAAAAGTATGTTTCATGATCTGATTTGTTCCAGATGTGTTAGAGAAAGTATGATGAACCGTATTATATGGGAGTGATATCTATGACCAAATGTAGGATTGCCAAAATTTTAGAAATTAAGAATTTATTTATTTACCTTCTTATGTAGGTACATATGTTAATTTTATTAGGTATAGTTAAATTATTTCTTTTTGTATATAAAGTACTTGATGTAATAAAATAATAGTACCTAAAAGTGCGATGTTATTTTGTTTTTTTTTTTTAATTTTTCCCACATTCATATTTGTATCTACAATGTGACCCTTAGGTATCATAGGATAAGTGTAAGTACCTACTCATTAGGGTTTTGTTTCCAAAAATATAAAAAATTCGTCCGCCATCCCCAACTAAACATTTTTATCTCGCACCTTTGGGGATTAGCAGTTTGCCTAATTATTTCCCGCTTCAGGATATATACTCGGTATATAATGTACCTACTACTATAGGATGCATGGGAATCGGACACGTGCTATTCCACACTACTAACGACGCCGCCGAGGCGTTTCGAGCAAAAGGTGCATGCAATCTCCTACACGGATCCCATCCGTCCGTCCCTGCATCCCTCCGGCACCTCCTAGTCCCCGTCCCCGTCCTGCTCTGCTCCCTCGTCGTATTAATCTATTACAAATTACGTCATTACAGCTAGCGATCAGGAAGTTATATATGAGATGTGTGCTCCGTGAACTGAACGAAAGGAGCCAGCCACTCTCTCAATGTGATGTGATCGCTCTCGTTGATGCCGGTGGTGGTGGTGGTGATGCCCCATCTGGCCTTTCTCATCGCTCTGACTCATCCACCTTTATCACCAACAAACACTAAATACTTAACAGTAAACTAAAAGTCGCGATATAAACATTAAAAAATCTGTAGATACAACATGAGGAAGTGGAATCCTACGGGAATGATGATGAGCAACTTGTGGGGCAGATTTTTGTGATTTTTAACAAACTCAATTACGCTCTGCCACTTTTTGCACTCCCGTTTTTCCGAACGAAACGGTCTGGTGGTCTAATAAAAACGAGAGGACTACTGTAATAAGTTGGTTACGAGGGATGAAAAAAGATAGCGGTACGGTACCTCCAAGGGTCAGGGGCGGTGTTCGAGGGTCGGTTACAACGGAAAAAACCTGACGCTCGCCGGTTTTTACCTTCGTGCCCCCGCAAGGGCTTTTTGATCGACGTATCTACGCTCCCGTGTTCCCGTAGAAAAAAGGCTGACGCTTCCCGGAATGTTTTCACATAAAACAAAGCAGAAATTAGACCGGCAATGGATAAATAAAAACGATGTTTTTTTTTAAAAAGCACCAGTCTGTACAACACGGTGCCTGCCTATCACGTTTATAAAATAATGCCTATTTGGTCGCTCTCATCATCGATTTATTTTAGCATAAAATTTAATAATTAAAGCGAAAATATGTAGATATCTATCTATACGGGAAATCATAAATAAATATTTTCGCCTGGCGACGCATAAAATACGTATCTATCTATTGGTCAATTAATTTTCAATAAAAACAAACGCCGCCGGTTCCTGATTCCGAGCAAATATTAATGTTATTAATTAGTCAAAGGCTAATTAAAAAACGACGGTAATAAAATAGAAACGCAGAAAAATATAAAAAATGCATGCAATTTGATAATTTTCAAGGCTTACCAGCCTATTAGTAGATCGGATGGATGTCTGGCGCGTTCACCAAATTTTGAAGGCAACACTGGTTGAATAAGTATCTGAAACAAAAGAAAAAAAAAATCACATGCTACTATGCAATTAATTTAACAACGAAGCGTATCTTAATCTTAATAGGGAGTAAGTAGGTAATGTTATATAAACATCTGA
The DNA here is from genome assembly GCA_029378335.1 of Agrilus mali. Taxonomy (NCBI): domain Eukaryota; kingdom Metazoa; phylum Arthropoda; class Insecta; order Coleoptera; family Buprestidae; genus Agrilus; species Agrilus mali. Next base: position 1,716,921 of record CM055663.1, on the reverse strand, counting down.
AATGGAAAAATAAAAGAATGATAATTTTTTTTGTTAACATTTTTATCAACTGTTTTAAATATCAGAAACAGGTAGATTGTTTTGTTTAATCTTTTGTTTTAATTATTGCTTCTTTTGTTGTCTTTTTTTTATTATTTCCATCAACTGTCTTCATTATTGCAAATCCGCAGTCTTCTTCTTCCTTTTTTGTTTTGTTTTTACTAACTGTCTTCATAATTGCTTCTTTTTTTTTGTTATTTCCATCAACTGTCTTCAATATTATACAAAATCCGCCTATTTCCTCCAATTGATTCCTAGTAGATACGTATGCAAATAAGTCGCCGGCAAATGTGGTTACATTTTCCGACCGAGCAAGTATCTAAGTACTTCCTCGAGATAATGGAGGTCCTACTTCATCTCTCCCCCTCCTCCGCCCGTCATCACCTTCTTCATCGTGCACCGTTCCCATCCACCTGCCATGAACTAACTCGCTTGTTTCCCGCTGACAACGGCACTTACATTTAAATGATGATATCCCGGCGTCGTCTACCGGCGTCGCGGTGTCACTGCTGAAGGGCTAATGGAGTAAGCTGAGTGCATCTTTCCGTCACCGCCATTGTCTGCGGCGGCAGAGCATTAGGAAAACGACGCCCGACCCCCCGGTAACAAATGAAGAGCTTCTCGTCGTCGTGGACGCCGTGTCGACCGCCGAAATAAATTAACTTGTACATCTGAAGTATTTATCTACCTACTACCTACACTACACTACTGTTGATGATTCTGGATCTCTGGGACCGGGGAACTTCTTTTTGGAAACCCCAATATTTAAGGGATTACTGATGGTCATGAGTAGGAAGATTACGTCTTGTTATCCTATGATTATCCCCTTTTGTTAGGTAGGCACTCAATAAATCCCATCGATATTCGATGGCATCTAGTCCTCTGATGATGACATGATGGCAACGATTGTATTATTGGCATCGAAGTCTTCGGGTCAGACCGTTGGTCACGTCCGCGGGATTAGATGGACAACAGGGCGCCCGACCCTCCCTTCTGTCCCGTGTACCCTCCGGAGCCCCCGGTCAACAGACACGGCCCTCGTGTCACGCGTTCATGTTTACCTTCCGGATCCGGCGGCACACACACACTCCAGTGCATCAACACAATTTATCGATACACGCATGTCTCTCTACGTTACATACATACATAAAGTGATAAATACATCACGTGTGATACTTTTGTTAGGTACCTATCTCGATGTTGTTACAACTTTAGCGCCACAGTAGGGAGGAAAAACTGAAACGTGACGTCTACTGAAGTTATATCCTTTTGGAGGGCCTGCAGAAGACCATAACAGGTCACAGAATGATGGAAGAGTTTAAAGTTCCTCGGAAATTATTAATTTACATCGGCGGTGGCGAAGAAAAGGAGCGCCGCAGGATCGACAATAGAACGTACCTAATCCTCGGGGAAAGGCTGTGGCGGAAGGGTTGTTGCCTCGCTTAGTTTACAGAGGGATTTTGCCATTTACCGCCTCGATTCGACGACGAGAGCACATCAGGATGGATGGATGGATGATGCTGGCGCAAAGACATCATCAGCGTCGACAATTCATTCATATCAGGGGTTCCCAAGTCGCGCCCGCCGCATCATAGGATAGATATCAGCAAGGCGAAATAAGGAGAGAGAGAGTACCGACCGAAAGGATGCCAGCCAATGCCGCCGCCGCCGTTCACTTCGAGTGGTTTTTGATATATATAAGTAATAAGCGGGGTGGATGTTGTGCAGGCACGAAAATTTACTTCCAGTTTGCGGCATCGATTCCACTCAAAGCGAATAATTACTTGGTAATACTTTAATTCCTCTGACGGCATCAACTTCCTCTTTCGTCGTTAATTTTAACAACCCGTAGGTACACATCATGAACTTCAACCCCAACTCCACATAATATACTTAGGTACTGTAAACGGTCTAAAGGTGAAGCTGATATTAATTTTTTTATCGAGGCATCATCGTGGGTAGGTGCCAATCTTATTTTCTTCAATTGTTTTTGGTCCTCTGCTTACAAGAAAGGTGAGGCTGCAAATTAGCTGCTCATTTCAGAGAACAAGCCAATTAACCCCCCAATAAGGCCTTCTTATTTGGTCAAATAGTAGACACACAATCATGTCAATGTCGTGGCTCTCTATCTCCCCGATAAACGTCTGAAAGTGTGTTAAATAAGGGATAAGTGTAGATGTGTGAATGTGTGCGTAATCGTCCGTTTGGGGGCAAGAGTAGGTAGGTAGGTAGGTACAAAGGAGAAAAATGTTCGGGGCAAAAGTGAAAAGACGCCGAAGCCGAAAAACTCGGGAGCAACATCTGAAACGACTCCAGGGTAATAAGTTATACGGAGTTACGCGACCGCCACCTCGTAAATCCGTAGCAGATCTAGTGACCCGTGGTTGTAAAGTGTGGGAAGGAGCAGGTGGGCGTAACGACGCGAGGGGCACAGCCTCGCGAACTTTCCCTCCCTCCAAAACGAACCCGACCAATCGCAGAATTCCGTCGCGATCGTCACTTTATGCTCGTTTCTCTAACTTCTCGCTCCAGCACCGGTGACGAAGCGACGCTCTTAAGCCAACAAGAGAAGGTGGTGGCAGGAATAGTGACAGAAACGTCGCCAAACATTTTTCAACAATCCCTGAGACCTAGTTTTCAACCCCCGCACTATACCCACTCATCCTTCTCATAATAGATACCGATAACTATCTTTTTCTTTGAGCGTCGACAATCCTGCAAAAATTTCTATCCTGGAAGGAAATCCTTGAGTAGAATTTTTTTTTTTTTGAAAGATGAGTGTGTGTAATAATACGTGTCATCGTAAAAACTGAATCTACCAGTGATCAGTAATCGTATATTAAATAATGACTGGAACAGAGGGTGGCAAAGTGATAGCGGAGAGGTAGATAGTTGCGCCGTCAGGGTGGGGATGACATAACGGCGGATAGGGGTGTGACAAAATGGCCTGAAAACCCCGCGAACGGTGGCTGGAAATTGGCCAGATAGTCGCGTTCCTGAAACTCCACCGACAGGATAATACAGGGGGTGCTGCGTTTCGCTATTCGATATATTTTACGGGTCGCGCGTAAAGGACGCGGACCGATTCGAACTAGTAAGCGGTCAGGAAAATCGGCAAGATTAATTCCTCCATTTGGGAAAAACCGCGCTCTGGACAGGGCCGGAGAATGGGAACGGGTAGGTACCTACATCCCAAAAAATAAACTTATAAAAGAAAATACATTTAATTATTATCTAATTTTTAAAGGTGACAGACTACTGGACATTCCTTGTAAAGTGTGCGGAGACAGGAGTTCGGGAAAACATTACGGCATCTACAGTTGCGATGGTAATTTAATTTTTTTTTTTAACAACTTATTGATCGTTATTTATTGGAATTTATTTACTTTCAGGGTGTTCCGGTTTCTTTAAACGCAGTATTCACCGGAATCGGGTCTACACCTGCAAGGCTACGGGCGAAATGAAAGGAAGATGTCCTGTGGACAAAACCCATCGGAACCAGTGCAGAGCCTGTAGGCTCAACAAATGCTTTCAGGCCAGCATGAACAAGGACGGTAAGTGAAACCTTTGACATCCTAAACTAGATTTCGGTATTTGTTAGTGCCTGAAACCTTCTAAATAGTCTTTACAAATCGATAGACCAAATCATTTTCCAAAACTGTTGCTCTAGATACGAAATTAAATTTGCTAAGTCGATAATGTATTGGCATTGTGATAAAATACGATACGTGCCGATGTCGTCAACTTTTGATCGAAAACAGGAAAGATATCGCGACGCTTTTGTAAAGGTTGTCGCCAAACAAATTGAATCCTTTGTATAGCGAATAATACAATTAGTATCCTGCGGCGTTATGTGCCATCCGACCCAATAGACGCGGCATCACATCTCGCGGTGTTGTCCTGATCAGATCCTCGCTCCAACACCCCCTACCGTGTTCGAACAAATAAAAAACAAACAGCTGAGGGCTACTCGACGTAACGTAACATACATCACATGCTACTTTCCGAAGTCCTCTGGTTCAAAACAAAAGCAAATAAATAAACAAACAAACGAACATCAACTGCATAAAATTTTGTTTGTTTGTTTGTTTGATCTTTACACCTTATCCGCTACGTACCTACTTTTCTTCTCTGATGTGATGAAGGATGGTAGGTATCCAACTGAAGTTGTCGTGAAACTTCTTCCAGAATTCTGACGAGTTCGGTGTTAGTTCGACCGCGAACACGACACAGCCCTTTGAAGTTTCTCGAAGTACCTACCTATCTACAACAGCGACCGTTCGTTCATTCGGCTCACCAGACCAGACCAAGTCACGCCGGGTTGTCTTCTTCCAACTTCAACTTCGAAACTTCACGCCTTCCGCGTAATTGTTTTCACCCCCGGGCGGGCCGGCGAGAATCTGCTGTGAGAATTCCGCCACAACATCAGAGTTAAGACAAGAGAACCGAGATTGCCTCTTATTATGGATAAAATTCGAGGAGCTGTGCACTTCTTACTTACTTATTCACAGTGATGGGAGAGAAAGTGCGAGTTCGCCCTGGGGACAACAACAACTTATTTCCAACCCCCGCCTATTTAATTTATAAGTAGGTATCTATATGTATCGATATCCATTACTTTCGACATCGAATCCCTCTACGGCCAATTAAATTTTTTTCGAAGACACTGAAAGCCCCGAAGACAGGAAAATAATTCGTTGACATCCTGAAGAAAGTTGTGGCCCCCACCCCAATTCTCATCATTAAGGATCAGTAGCTAAGATGACAGGATGTGTAAATCCCCTTCCTGCTGGAGCACCCTATCAATTCCTTTGTTATGCGCCCATAACGCATGACATCCTCGATCACATCACTACGTAATCCCTTAAATATTTCATCTAGATTTAAACGAAAAAATGGAAAAATTAAGAGGACCGAAACGCAAAAGGCTTTTGATGATGACTGAAGTTTTATTAACGAATTTGTCAAAAGTTGCGCTCGGCAGTCGACGTCAGTTGTTGGCGTGGAATTCACTTCACCCTCTCGCCGATTTTCACCTTTCGGCTTGGCAGGCGTGGGAGCGAAACATCCGTTTATGATTAATGCTCCCATTTGCCGGCAGCCTCCCTTTAGACCCACAGACGGACAGACACAACGGCGGCTTATACCTAAAAATACGTATACACCAACCACTCGCATCGCATCGTCACGAATTTATTACCCTTTACAAGTTAACCTCCTAACGCTGCCGGGAAGCATCAGATAGATAATCAAAAATTCCAAAGGCGAACCTCACGATTTCTAAAGGGGAAAGACAAATCGGTGATTAACTCCTTCCATGTTCCATTTCTGAGGGAATCAAAAATCTCTAAAGACGCCTTCATGATTTTTGATTTTTCTTAAAAAATTAGATATCTACACGGGGGACGGCATAACATATATATCTTTTTAGTACCTATAGGTGTAACATTTATATATTCTGGTGTTGGAAGGGATGATTTCGGGACTTTGCAAGATCGAAAAACGTTTAGGCATGCAAATCCGGCGGAGCTAAATGGAATGAAACGTGCGGTGAACAAAAACAACACAAAATCCTAATTACGTGGCATTTATTCGAGTTGGCGTTCCGTCTGGGGCTGCGGGGAAACACACTCATCAACAGGAACGAAGGATGATATCGTCAGCGTCGGCAAAATAATACTCGAGCATCACCCCCCCCTCCATCCCGCGTCTTTATTCCGGGAGACCATCGCCGTCTCTGTTCAACTAACTAATCACTTTTCTCCACTCTTCACCACTTATTGTTTATTTGCCAGGGGATGAATGAATTCCGTGATGTGATTCTCGGTGGCCTTTTTATCATCATCCACCTCATTTTTCCACGAAAGCAATAAGTAAACCAGAAAAACAAATGCACAAAAAAACTCTAAAGATGTTAACGTGGAGAGGGGGAGGTGAATTATACAAGAAATAGCATTTTGATTCTCATATAAGTAAATGAAACGAGTAAAAAAAGTTTATCGTGTAATCATCCCCTAACCCATTCAATTAAAAATTGAGGACTTTCGGATTTCTTCCCTTAAAAGCCACATTTCAGAATTTCAATACATCCATCCCTCCCTGTTGTCCTGTATATCGTAATGTCGATTTTATTGTCTCTTAATCAATTCCGGTTGTCGCGGGTCCGCTACGAAGTGAATTAGTCTCGAGGCTGGATGTAGTGTGGAGAGATAGTAGTTGGCACATGAACATTAATGAGTGATTGGGAGGGAACGGGAACAGCTGGTTGTTTCGCAGGAAACGAACGTAAAACGCTTTTCCAATCGACCACCCTTCCGAACAGTGCTGGCGATGCGATCGTGGTGACACGTCCACGTTATATACGCCAAGTTAGACCGCAGATCATCCCCATCGGATGTAGGAGGCACGAAAACGTCATAAAACAAAATTAAGGGAACTACAAGATGATGATAGATAGGTCCAGAGAGAAATAGACACAAAATAAAATAAAACTCATGATCCAGAAAAATCATCCTGCAGATAGAAAGTTCTTTTTCTTTTACGGCGACGCGACGATCTGTTGTTTTCTTGGGTCCTCCTTATGACTCGACATTTAGACCTCTTGGTTTGTTTTGAAGGGGTGCAATCGTTTCGAAATTTCCCATTCCCCATTCGACATTATTCGGCCAAAAGCCCATCGGATAAATTCGAAAAGCTCGTATAAGTAAATCGACGGGAGCGTTTGCATGTGTGAGCGATACACGGATCGGTGTTCGGGTGAGGATAATCCTTCGTAATCCTGTCATCGGATCCTGCCATGTCATTCTGTCAGGGCAACGAGCTGACCGAGGGGTCACATCAACAAAATTCGTCCACGTGTTGCCCTGGGTAGATACTTATTTTTACAACATCCTTCGGGATTATTTTCTTTTTTTTTTGTAATAGGTACCTACATAATAAAATTTAAATAAATACATAAAGTATATTCTTATTTTCTTTTTTGGCTACGTCGTCCTCGTCCTAAATACCCCATCAGGGAGGCGTTTAAAAGATTACGAAGTTAGAAAGGATCGTAAATCCTCTCTGTGTACATACATCACGGATCCTTTTAAAAAAGAGAGAATTGACGATGGCGTCGCCGTAACGACGTCGCTACGCTGAAAGAAAGGGAGAAAAACGACGCTGTTTAACTTGAGCTCGGGCGAATGATACGGGCTTTCCAGAAGAATTTAAAATCTTAATCATCTCCCTTTTTGTCCGCTCGCTGGGCCATACACGTGTAAGCTCTGCGAGGAACGCTTTTACATTATTACTCTGGGGGCTTTTCTCGGCTTCTTTTTTCTCTATTTAAACGAATTATTCAAAGCCTTCATTACGCCAGCACTTAATCACTAATAATATCCCGTTCTTCCACAAAAATAATACCTACAGAAATTCTGCAATATTTACCTAATTATAAGTTTCAACCCCTGGATATTAAGTATAAATAAATAATATCCTTATTATTATACTAAAGTCGTATCGATCCTTTTTGACGTTCGTCGACTGTTTAAAAGAGAGTAAAAGATCACTGGTGTCGAATAAATGGGCCATCGAAGGCGGCGTGGGAACCCGAACATTATGCCGACAAATGACGGTGGCAAGAGCCACAACATTCGCAAAGATCTAAAGAGGGTGCCATGGTTACGCCATAAAGTAAGGTCTCTGTTGACAACCAGATATTATACCCACTTAATACTTGTCCACGTGAATAATCAACATCTTAATGCGAACATTTCTATCTACCCTTAAAGATCTTTCCATAATTCACAACAAAAAACAAACGTAGTCCCAAATAAACTACATACGAAAAATAATAATAAACAAATGAGTGCCAAACAATTGTGATTTTGTTTCAGCTGTCCAACACGAAAGAGGACCAAGAAAACCCAAAATTCACACAAACTCCCATGGTCAATCGCAAATGACCTCATCCCCAACGTCTTCTGGAATTTCCTCCCTAGTAAACGATCACAAAGTAACCGTTGCAGGTTCATTCCACTTCCCTCCATCCCTTTTTGGAACACCAACTAACTCCAAGGTTCTAGGTTTGCCAGCTTCGATAACGAACCCGAGACTTTCGGTGGAAACGATGCCACCACCGATTTTTCACCCGCAAGCGCTTCCTCCGCCACCAGGACTTTTACAGATACTCATGTCAGCAGAAAAGTGTCAGGTATTAAACAACTTTATTTTTGTTTTTTTGTTTTTAAAATAAGAAATGTTTTCCTTGTTCAAAGGAATGGGTATGGGGCGCAAAACTACCCTCTGAGGTCGATTGTAATTCACAAACAACCCTCAGCAGCAGGACGTTCTTATCGATGGCTCAACCTAGTCCTTCACTTGCCCTACCATTAACACCCACTTGGGAAATCTTACAGGTATGTCAATTAATTAGTTTGAAAGGTAATTAATTTGGTACATGTTTGAAATTTGTTTTAATTATTATCGAGTAATAAACAAAACATAGTCGAAGAAACCAACACGAAAAAAAAAAAAAGAAAGCTAACAGATATCTGAAAAATAAAAACAATTGCAATAGATTCGTTTAAATTAAACAGTTGAAGATGTGTGTGACTTTTGTTGTTTTCGTTTAAAGCCACGTGGTTCCGATATGAATTCTCCACCCTTCTGAAAGTTAATTTGCTGTGGTAGAAGTAGGAGTGGTGATGTTACATTGACTTGTTGGCATTCGCGACTACCACCAACCGTTTCTCGTCAGTCGTCAGGCGCACAAAAGCCACCCCTTGTGTAAAGCCAACCAACCCTTATTCGACCTGTCGCTTTTTCCCAAAAGACCACCCCCCGAAACTCTTCTTTTATAATAAACAATTTCGATTATCTTCAAAAAACTGTCTACCAATTTTTTCCAAACAAAAGAACTTTAAATTTGTACCAATTGTTTAACAAAGTCGTTTATCAAAGAAAATCTACATGAACAGCCTAATTATTTTTTAGTTTTAATTATCAATTGAATTCGAAACGAATTAACTATTCAAGTCATTTAGTAATCAAATGCCTGAGCTGATCAATAAACTAAAAACATAAATATAAAACTTCATTTACTAATTAATAAAATAATTAATTCAAAACAGGCGTAAAAGTCAAATAAATGATGATAAAAACTAATAACAATTGTCCTAAGTTCGACCTGCTTGTAACGTTGAAAAAAAAACATTTCATATCTGATCCAAACCAAAACAGACGATTAGATGTTGTTCTTTATAATAAATCTCATTTATAAACAGTCGAAACAGTCACCTTTTTTTTATTCAACTGTTTGTTATTCTTGTTTTACTTTGTTTTATATTTGTTTCTTACTTTGTTACTGCCGCAAACCGCCAATAAATAGATCAAAAATCGGTACACTTAAAAGAGTACCTAACAAAAATAAAATAAGTTGTAGTTTCGTGTTGATAATTCCCTAGACTAAATACGACACGCGTTCTCGTTTTCTAATAAAATATAGGGGTCGATTTCTTTTAGTTATTCATGAATACCCATGTATAACAATCTTCACTGATTTATTAAATTAGTTAGGTAGCTAATAAATGTTTAAAAACTTTTTTTTTTTGTAAAACACAGACGTTAATTTTTGTACGACTTCTAAGTAAGAGAGATGAAAACGCAATCCGGAGGAAATGATAAAAACTAACTGAATAAAAAAATTAATAAATAAATTAAAATAAAAAGTAAACATGAGAATATTATAAATAACGTCAGCCCCTTCATATCCTGTTGTAAACAATGAAATATCTATAGCAACCCCAGGATGTTTCATAAATTACGCAACGTGAAAAAAATGGCGACAACTTTTTCAAGCTTCACCTTGCATCAATATTCAATATCAACAAACATCCCTTCATTAAATCAAATAAAATATCCTGTAATACAATAAAAATGCAGCCAGCTCTATTTACCATAAATTACTGTCAATATAAATAAGCCTACGTAGAAATAAACACATAAATGAATGTAAAATTCATAAAATCAATAACGCCACGCGACAAACTACCCATAACCCTTTTTAGCTGATGGCGTACATACGCCAATAAATACCTATGTAGGTACCTAGTCGTTGCAAATTAAAAAACGAACAAAATAAAATAATTACCAAAAAACTGCTTACCTTCCTCGACAGAGATTCTCAGGATTGATAAGAAACAGTTTCGACCGTTATTTATTTATTTGTTTCTTAATAAATCGGACTCGATAAATGTCTTAGATAATTTCACAACTTTTAGTGTCCCGACCGCGAAATTAACGCACTCCCGACCGTTTCCTAATCTCAAATAACGTAAGTCAGGCGCACTATGACCAATAGAAGACGACACGTGATAGTTCCACCACCATAAACTTATTACACTAGCGTACAGGCAGGTACAGGTGATGATACATTATGTTTACGAATGCTGAAGACGAAATCTGTAACAAAAAGAAATAAGAGATAAATACAAAAAAAACAACAGGAGATTGTTTCTGAAATTGGTATCAAAAAATTAATTTAATATAAAAAGTACCTACAATAAAAAATTAAGAATAGATATAAACAACGTAGGTACACTATTTTTTAACACACTTCGTTACTACCTACATAAAAACTGGCACAAAAATTGAGTCATTTACAAAAATAATTAAAAAAATATACAACTAGGTATCTATGTATAAAGACATAGTAAATTAAACCATAATTATCTACACAGAAACTAGGCTCGATAATAGTTGGGTACAATAAATACATTTTGTTAATTTTGAGTAGTAATCAGAAATCAAAAAATTCAATTGCATTTGTATAATAATGACCTATTGTAGTTTATTGGAATTCACAGCGAATTGTAATATTTAATTAATTAGTTGTGGAAAAGCTTTTCCATTAATTGTAATTAAAATTATTTTGTTTAATAACTAGAAAAGTTAACCCTTACAACTGTATTGTTTATTTAATATTCAATTGAACAGGTAATTGATTAATTAATTAAATATGCACATACTTATTAACTAATTATTTTACAGAGATAGCTCAAATATTCGCGAGAAAACAAACTTTGATAAAAAGCTTATGCATTTACAAATATATTTCATCTTTTTCTCTGGTTTTTGTTTTTATTTTTGTTTCGTTTTAATTTTGTTTTCGTGACGATTTTTTTATAACATGTGAACAAAAGCGTATCTACCAAGGATTTAACTTTGGGTACCTACTTAATTTTTGAAAAAAGAAAATAAGGTAATTTTAAGTTAAACCTCTACAACATAGTGCAAATTTACCAACAACTGTAATCAATAAATAACTGCTCCACTGTTTAATTTGATTAAAAATTATTGTTCCACTAAATTAATAAAATTAAATTTAAATTTTCTCAATGATATATTAGGAAAGAGCAAGTGCCTTATTTTTTCCAACCCCTTGGCTCTGGTCTCTAACCTTTATAATTTTAAAATGTTTAAATAAAGCCTTTGCATTTACTTTTTCAATTTGCTACAAAAATTGTTATTAAAAAAAATAAATGAAAATAAAATTTTATTCAGGAAACAACCGCCAGACTCCTTTTTATGGCAGTCCGATGGGTCCGGTGTTTACCCCCATTTCAAACCCTTAGCAAAAACGACCAGCTCCTTCTTTTGCAAGAATCCTGGAAGGACCTGTTTCTGTTACATCTCGCGCAATGGTCGGTCCCGTGGGACCTGTCGGGGTTACTCACATGCCCCCAGGCTTGTGAACGATTACCCACCGACGCTCATACCGCAATCGAGATAAAAACCATCCAGGTACAATACAACAAAAAAACAAATTTAAATTGTTTTTAATCACTGTTTTTTGTTTTTAAAGGAAATCTTGTGCAGATTCAGACAAATATCACCGGATGTGAGCGAGTGTGGTTGCATGAAGGCAGTGCTCTTGTTTACACCGGGTAAACATTATTTAAACAGATAATTTATTTATTTATTTATTTATTTATTTGTTGGTTTGTTTAGAGACGGCAGGTTTAATGGACGTCCAGCCCGTCGAAATGTTACAAGACCAGGCCCAGTGCATCCTTGGGGATTACGTGAGGACCCGGTATCCCCGACAACCCACCCGGTTTGGTCGATTACTTTTGCTTGTGCCCAGTTTAAGGGCGATACGTTCGATAACAGTAGAGCTATTATTTTTCAAGGATACCATTGGGGAAGTACCAATAACCCAACTGCTGGGTGACATGTACCAAATGGAGAAATACACGAGTTTACCATAGTAAAAAAATAATATCTACCAGTAAATAATAAAATCATTTTTTCGTCTTCATCTTTATCTATAGTCCGTATGTTTTTGTGTTCACTGTGATAATAGAATAATTGTAATAATAATAATAAAGAAAATGTATTAATAAGAATAAATAAATATATCAATAATATTTTTTTTTTCTTTTCGTTAATTGATATTGAAATAATTATGTTACTATCATCAGAGTGGGTGAAAATAATTTTTATGACACAATTTATTTAATAATTTATTAATCGTTTGTGTCATCGTTTAACAAAATAAAAAACTAGACTAGGATTCAAAATTGAATGGAAAAAGAATCCCAGGATAGAAATATAAGGAGCAAGATGACCCTAGCCAACGAGAAAAGTAAGTTTATTATTTTTTTTTAATTAAAATAAAAAAATCAGGGCCGGATATCGAGGCAGTAAAAAAATAGATAATTTTGCAGGGGCCCCTTTTTGTGCGCCCCAGATAGATTCCTTATATAAATCTAAATCCGACCCTGCGTATTACGTAGTAGTTTAATTTTTGCTTTAAATGTATACAGTTACACTCCCTATCGCAAATTTTATAAACCCCGAAAATATTATTTTGTATGAGACGTATACGTGGCGCCATCAGACGTGAAACGCCAGTACAAATAAACGTAATTTAAAATTATTTACCATTGGCGTAACAGGAGAGAAAAAGGAGGAGCATTAATAAAAAGCTGTTTAAATAAAAACACTTGGTATTGTTTCACAATTTTATTCAAAAGTCGTCAATACAATATCAAGTGTTTTTATTTCTTCTTCTGTTTAATATTTCAAAAATGTTTCACCAAGTGATCTGCAAAAAAAGAATTGAGATCATTAAAAAATTGTATTTTTAATATTTTTATTTGGGTTAATAAGCACATTTGTGTGTTAGAAAATTTCCATTAAATGGTACTCGTTACATTTTTTAGTACGAGTCGATATTTTAACATCCCCTATGACAACCCCTTTTTTCAAAATCCTCGGTGGTATTTCGATACATATATTGGCTGGGCACGTTTGGGGTCTCTTTTTCTTTTGGTGCTGCACATTACCGTTGTTCTTGTTACTATTTGCAGTACTTGGTCGAACTTTTTTGGTAATCAGCGTATTGTTGTAGTCTCGATCGAATCTTTCAGAGTACACTTTCCGTTGTTGTTGTTGTTGTTGCGACTTTTTTCTCTTCGTAACGTCTTGCAGCCACCTAATGAATATTTTTTCGTTTTCTTCGATTTTTCTGCGTCTGTTTTCTTCTATTATTCGGCTTTCTTCTAATTTTAATTTTTCTTCCAAAGCTTTCCTCCTTCTGGCCTCCTTCATATCGTTTGAGCTCATGCCATATTCTGAACGTTTGCCAGTGTACACTGGCAATTTCTGTTGTCTTTTGAATTCGTTTTTCTCGCAACAATAACGTTTTCGAAGCCTTAGCAACGGACAACAGGCAGGCGGGGGTGTTGGGGGTTTATATTTAATTTTCTCTTCCACACTATCGAACCTGTCTATACAATGGTCTTTGCAAATTATTCTATTAGGCGAAGATCTTTTTTGGACCTTTATTTCGCCTTTTTGAAGGTCAATTCTGATGTCGGAGGAGTCACCTGTTTGAGTCCCTTCAGTTTCAGGGATCACAAGAGGTCCTTCTTCTTCGTTATCTTCGATTTCGTCGAAACCATTGAGAGTATCGACACTGTTATCTTCAGAACTTACGTCTTCCTGGGTAAATACTTCGTCTTTTATTGAACTTCCATCAGGACTTTCAAAGGTCACTGAAGGACACCTTTCACCTCCACAGTTATTATTTTCAAGCTCAGTTATTTCTTTAGAAGTATCATCATCATCTTCTTCTATAATCTTTTCAGAAATCTCACTTACGTTCTCTTCTTGTATATTAAGATTAATTTGTAATTTTGCTTCCAGTAACAAAAGAGCTGTCGTCTCTCCATTTTCTTCGTGAGCAGTAGGTCGCTCCTCTATTACAGTATTTTGAGTATTTTCTTCGCTCTCAACACTACTCACGTCCAAAAGAGTCGTCGTATCTGCTTCGTAATAAGTATTAAAGTCGTCTTTAAATTTTACCCTGAACTCTTTGGTTTCGGAAAATACTTCGTTGGAAAGTGCTTCGTTTGCACTTTTTATTTTTGATTTTATGTCGTACGGGGACGAGGCGGGTTGTAAAACTAAAATATGTTATGTCGTGTTTAATCAATAACGACGACAGACTAATTTTCATTAAATGTTTTTTGGGACTTACAAAAGCATTCTGAATCATCGTCTTCGTCGATTTGAACTTGCCCTTCGAAGAATTGTTTTTGGTCATCCATATGTCTTTGATAAATAAATTATACTTTTCTGGGCACTTTCAAAATTTGAAATATTCCCCCCGAGTTTACTTTTTATATTGCGGCAAACACAGGATTGCAAACGTAACGTAACGAAAACATCAAACATCCCTCAATACATTCACTTTTGAGTTAAATTCATGAAATTATTTTTCAACGAATCCTAACGTTTAAAGGTAAATTTTGAAAATCAACTATTGGGTTTAAAACATTTGTTTTTATTGTTAATTTGGTCGATAATATTTTCGTCATCAGAGCCTCACAAGAGGGCTCTAGCATGACCTTTTTTTTTATTGAGTGTCAAAGTGTTGAGTAGGCAGTTTCAGCACATCCAAAAGTATCAACAAAGAACACACTGTTAATTAAATTTAAAATAAAAATAAAAACCATAATATATGGGCACAAAAACGATTCCCTTTTGGTCTGAGTAGTCAGACGAGGGCGAGGAGAAGGTAAAATGCCTAAACTGTGGTCAAATATATGTAAAATAAACATTGTAATGAGCCAATTAGTAGACCACAAACTACAGCAGAAGAATCAGATATAGAAACAAGTTTTTAAATTTTTAAAATTAAAAGATTCGTCAGTTCCATCTACTAGAACTTCAAAAAAAGGTCCAAAAAAGGTATCAAAATTGAATACATAACCGGATTTTAAATTATAAACAATTAGTTTGAGTGCTTACCATTTAGAATCGTCCAAGGTAACACTTATGCACTTCAGAAAGTGACTTAAAATGGCCCAATTACAAAAAACACTAAAAAAATGTGTTTTAAAATACTCTCTAGGTTGAATTATATTAGTTTCTTTTATTTACGAAAGTTTTTAAACAAAAATTGGACCATTTAAAGCCATTATAAACCTTTTATCACAAGAACTATACAGAAAATTGTCAACACAATACATAAGTGTCGTTTGTTTAAAGCACCCTTCGCCACCTACTAACGAACATTTGTACTATAATATCATAAATTGCTAAATTGCTATCTATGAATAATCAGATCAGCAATCAACAAATTTCTATGGTATGATCTAACCTCAACTTCTTCGTGTACTTTTCGATTGATAAAACATATTAATCTCCTGTTTATAATCAATTAATTATTAAAAAATAATCAACACAAGATAAAAGTACTTATAAATCGACAGCTGTGATATTTATGAGATGTATTGAGGGAGTAACATACAGGTTATAGTGTCGCACACGTTCGGTATTTTATACGTTTAAAAATGGAAAAGGGGGTGTTTGCTTTGATTTTATTGTTAAATATTGTATATAATGGACATTGTGCCTTTACTGATGATGATGATGACTCTTGTCAATCATATGCAGGTGGAACTGTCTATCCTATTGGATCCAACCCCGAAAAGACAGAACATAAACTTCAGTGGACCAAAGCAGTTAGTGAGTATTTTTAGTCTTTTGAATCCACAACTTATTGATTGAATTAAATTTTTAAGTTTCAAAACCTGCCCCTTTCTGGGAAAGTACAGCAGTTGTTAATGGGGAGTTTGTTCAATTGAAATTATCCGATTATGCTGGAAAGTACTTGGTCTTCTTCTTTTACCCCCTGGATTTGTAAGTTACATTGTAAATTAAAAATACACGACCTACTTTTTAATATTAATATTTCAGCACATTTGTGTGCCCCACTGAAATTCTTGCATTCAGCGACAGAATCGACGAATTTAGACAAATAAACACAGAGGTTGTAGCTTGCTCAGTTGATTCACATTTCACTCATCTTGCATGGATAAATACCCCACGGAAAGAGGGTGGTTTAGGAAAAATTAACATTCCCCTTCTATCTGACTTAAACCATAATATCAGTAAAGATTATGGAGTATTTTTAGAAGATGTGGGACATACTCTCAGGTAAACAATTTAAGGATTTTATCTACCACTTTTATCAAAAATTATCAGTTTATTTATTTAATGAATGATTGATATTTCTGTTTGAAATTCATCATATTTTATAATCAATGTTTGTTTTTATTTTAGAGGATTGTTTATAATAGACAGAAAAGGAATTTTAAGACAAATAACTATGAATGATCTCCCTGTGGGTAGAAGTGTTGATGAAACTCTTAGATTAGTTCAAGCCTTTCAATATACTGATAAACATGGTGAAGTGTGTCCAGCAGGCTGGAAGCCTGGTCAGGATACTGTAAGAACCCTGTGATATCTTTTGTAAGTTTATTTTTTAAATTATGGTGTTCTTTTACAGATAATTCCTAATCCTGTGGAAAAGAAGAAATATTTCGAAAACCATTAGGAACTGAACTGGACTTCTTTTCTACCTGTGTGTCTCTTTGTGCCACAATAATGACAATTCTTTAAGCATCACTATTTATATGTAATTGAATTTTTTAATTATGGGACTGATTTTGCATTCCTCCTTTATATAAAGTTAATTAATCAGTTATTGTTTCAATTTGTAATGAAATGTACTCTATCCATTAATATAGTCATTTTACCTGTATGTATTTTTATAAATAAAAGTATTTTTGAAGTATTTATGAGTTTAATTTAAAAAAAATGATTATGAAATAATCACTTATAAATTATATATTTTGTCCTTAAACTTACAACTTATCATCAGTTAAATAATTTAAGAACAATTGTGATTAAAGTAATTAATTTATAAACATAATATTTACATAATATCTTTTACATTCGGTCCCCATTTAAAGTTTTTGCTTTTGTTTAATTTTCTTTTAGTCTTTTGTACTTTGTATTTAATTTTCCTCTTTTGGGACATGTATAAGTTAGAAATACAATTACTATTGGAGAATTTTTTCTTCATTATGAAGCTTATTTCTTCGGTTTTTTTAACGCCCACTGTTCTAAAATATTTGATGTTCTGGGTTTGCTATTTTCTGTGTTTTCATCTTTATTATTACTATCGGTATTTTCAATCTTATTATTTTTAGATTTATCAGATAATTTTTGTTCAGTCTTTTTCCTTCTGGGTTGAAGGATGTTTATTGGTTTGGGTTTTTCTTTTTTTATTGGGCAGTTATTGTCATTTAATGTTTTATGTGTTGTTTCTTCAGTGTTCCTCTCATTAAGCTCTTTTGCTGTTTCCTCAGACAAAGAGGGTTTTCTTTTAGCTTGAAGAATGTTTATTTTTTCAGGTTTCTCTTCAATTTTACTTTTTAGTTCCTCTGACTCTTCTTCAATTACAGTTATTTCAGGCAACGTCGTTTCTTTAGCCTCTTCTCTTTTTGGTTGGAGAAAATTAATTATTTTAGATTGTTCTATATTTTTATTACTATTATATGTAGAATTTTCTTCTTGTAATTTTACTGGTGAATCTCCAATTATAATTACTTCAGACGGTGCTTCAGTCTTTTTTCTTTTGGGTTGAAGAATGTTTATTTTATTAGATTTTTTATTTACAATTTTAGATTCATTATCATCCATTGCTTTATTTTTCTCTTCAGCTTTTCTTTTAAGTGCTTTTGACGTTTCCTCAGTTACAGTAACTTTAGAAGAGGCTTTCTCTTCGGTTTTCTTTCTTCTGGGTTGAAGAATATTAATATTTTCGGATTTTCCTTCTACAATTTTACTTTCACTATTACTCAACTTTTTACTATTTTCTCCTTGAACTACATTTACTTCAGACAACTCTTTGATTTCAGTTTTTTTCCTTTTAGGTTGAAGAATGTTAATTTTTTCTTTTCCTTGTATAATTTTAAGCTGGTTACTACTTAATATTTCACTATTTTCTTCAGCACTTTTTTCCTCAAACGCTTCTGAAGTTTCTTCAACAGAAGACACTTTTTCTTCAGTTTTCTTCCGCTTGGGTTGAAGAAAGTTAATCGTTTCTTTTTTTTCTTTGCTATTGAATGTTTCACCAGGTTTAGATTTTTCAGTATTTTTGATGGCCCAATTTTCCAAAAGATTTGGTTTTTTGGGTTTAACATCTTCAACTTTTTTTGTTTTCACCTGAAGAACATTAACAACAGTCGCTGTTGCTGGCTTCTCTACATTTTTTTCTTTTTCCTCTTTTTCAACCATGTCAACAGAACTTTCTTCGGGTTCACTTTCCTCCAAAACGTATGGAAGCCCCAATTCTCCCTTATCAAACGTCACGATGGTACAGAAACCATCAGTTGACGAAGCGATAAGTAAAGTTCCATCGGCATTCCAAGTCAAGTCAGTCAATCGGGTGTAGTGTATCCTTTGAAGGATCGCAAAAGGTGTCATTTGTTGGGTATCGTATAAAATAACGTCATTGTCAGTTGCAACAGCAAAAATCATACGATAAGGAAGATCTATAAACGGTTCAGGACCCTCAGACCGAAGTTCGAAAAATACTGGACAAAAACGGACCGCAATCGAACTTTGTTTTGTCAAAGGGAGAACAGCTGCAGGTCTAAAATGTACAACGTATTTTTGTAACAAAATAGACTTAAACGAATACCACAAACGCTTTAGAACACCACTACAACACCAAAGGAGGATAAAAACTATATTTTAATTTCTTACTTTGATAAGGAGTCCAATGTGTAGAGATACGTGACATTTAAGTACCTCCTGCAGTCTTCTGACTCAATACATCCAGATGGTGCTACCAACAGGTTGCCATCTGGTGAAAAACTGAGTCTTCTGAAGAATGATTTGAATGTGTCGTCATGAAAATACTTGACCTCTTTTTCATATAAACTGTGAGACTCTGGAACAGGCAGGTGTCCCTTAAATGACTTTGATTTTATTTGTTTTGTAACACAGTCTGCTACTCTGCAGACTCTATCACTGCTCAACAAGGCAATGTATTGGTTTTTGGGGTCCCAAGAAACTCCCTGTAAAAAACAAAAAGTTAAGTGACTTTTGTGTTAATTAGTGTAACAAAAACATTAAGATACCTGTACAAAACCTTTGGACTCTGCAAAAATGTGCTCGTTCTTGCCTTTCCCTAAATTCCAAATAATAGCAGTGTTATCTATTGATCCTGAGACTAATTTTAAATTGTCTGGGGACCAACACAGATCGTATACGTCTTCTTTATGTCCCCGAAATATCTTTTAAAAGAAATTCAGCATTAGTCATACAAAAAAATTAGAAAAGATAAATAAACTACCTTAAAAACATTCCAAGTCTCTTTATCATTAGTTTCACCATCCAAGGAGGGGATGTTATCTGTCTTTAATTGCCAGATGATTATGTTGGCATCATCATCACCTGACGCTAAGTATTGTCCTGATGGAGACCACCGAACAGTGTTAACAGGTCTTTGATGTCTTGTCAAGTCACTGATTGCTTCTAAATTTGTTTTGCTACAGTCATCTATCACAACTTGCCAGATCTGCAAGAGACAAAGAACTACATAAACTATTTGTATTTTATTAAACTTTAAATGAAAACTTGTCATCTAATGAAACTTAATTAAACAACTAAGAAATATTCGCTGTCTAAGTGCTTAATTCTGTTGAAATTCTGTTTAAAACTTACTAAAACATGATAATCAGCACCTGCAGTTGCTAACCTAATAAACCTATCGTTGGAATTTTGCTGAACATCTACACTTAAAATTGGGTCTCTGTTATGCCACGATATTTCTGGGATTGTGCACTTCATTTCTATATCACATTCACTCTTATTAAACTATAATTTAACTTGTTTAACTTAAATAACTACTTAACAACAAAAACATTTAATTCTTTACCGCCAAACTTGTTATCGCGTTCGATGTAATATACACTGTACAGTTCGACGAATAATCTTGAGAGGTCTATTCGTCGAATAGAAAATACGGTATCGAAATTATTAAAACACTTTTAAGGACACAGAAATTGAGAAAAAGTAGCGATTATGACAACATTTGTGAAATAATTTAAATTGCAATCAAATAAGTAAGGTTATGAAATAGGTTAGGTTGTCAGATTAGCTGCTATAACGTGATTGGTCGATATCAAAAATTCATGATGGCCGCCGTGGTTGCTATGTCAACAGACGGCGGCCATCACGAATTTCCGATATCGACCAATCACGTTACAGCAGCCGCCGTCTGTTGCCATAGCAACTACGGCGGCCATCGCGGTTTTCAATTTAGCGCGATTTTTAAAAAACTTTTAATAGTTTCAGTTGCGCAAATGTGGTAATTGTTTATATTTGTCAATGATAAACGCTAATTGGAACTGAATTCTAATTAAAATTAAGTTTAAAATTTATTTATTAATAATTAGGAGCAACGGACGAGCATATTTACATGCAAATTTGCCCGGGAACAATGAATTAGAAGCATATTGAATTAATTTCCGCACTATAATAAAAATCATTCATTTTAATTCGTCGTTATGTATACGTACAATATTTGGTTTAAATGGCTTTTCAAGTCAAATGAATTATAAATCAGCAAACATGATTGATGATAAAAGTGAGGGAATTAATCACATTTACAGGAAAATCAATGGATTACATCAAATACTGCACAAAATAAATTCAAATTTGTACACAGCACTTATAATGTAATGAGCTCACAAAATATTAATTTAGGGAGTGTAGTTAATATTTTTTAATAAGTATCTAATAAAAAAAAGCTTTTACAAAATTAATCCAGTTCTTTGTGGTTAAAGGTGTATGCAGCTCTTTTAAAGGGGTAATGGATGGCATTGGGTAATTGGCCCTTACGTTTATGGTTACAGACGGGATGTGGAATTCCGAAAACGTTTTCGAGGATCTTTTCTAATTTTCGTTAACTATCAGTGAGCACCTCGAGCTGCATTTTCGTGTGTCGTTTCAAATTTAATTTGAGCAACGTGCTATCCGTAGGCAATTACCGAAGTAAGTGGTGCAACATGTCAAGACTCAAATCCGTTTCTAGTACTTAAATTGCGGCGGAATATTTAGCCTTTGTAGCGCACCCCCGGAAATTTATCGGAACATTAGAGAAAAGTTGCAGATAAGCGCGCGCGAGAACGAATCTTTGATAGTCGCTCTCTCGAGAGGCTGCGCCAAGCGAGCGCCAGCGGTCTTAATTGCATCGGCCCCGCTCGAATGCACACAATACATAACAATGCAATTATTGTACGACAACAATAGACGAAATTTCGCGCTTTTGTTTCAATTAGACGACGGCTAATAGGTTTTTGCGCGGCCTGTTTAAAGAAATTTATCGCCAACTTAATGAAACCCGCATGTCAATTGTCTTGTGGGAACGATTTTTAATTGTCTTCATTAATAATCGAAATAAAACACTAAAACATCTTTTGTTTTCAATATAAACGTTTGAGTATTTAATGTCACGTTTTAGGAGCTCGAATTCGAAGTAGCATAATTATTGATCTTTAATCGACTCATCGATTCTATGGTAAAAATCAATAAGTATCATCGAGTTAATATTTGATTAATATTGAAGTTTTCTATCTGACAATTCTGCTTCAATTGTATTGTGGGCACGATTCTTAATTGTCTTTATTAATAATCAAAACAAAATACTACAGCGTCTTTTGTTTTCTATCTAACGGTTTTAGTATGTAAAACAAAAAAATGTTTCGGTGTTTTGTTTCTTTTTAAGTGTTGTAATTACTCCACTTTTGCCTGAATTATTTCATTGTAAAGTAAATATTGATCATTAATCGATCATTGCGTTTATATTTGATTGAGATTGAAGTTATCTGTCTAAGAATCCTGCAAGATGTTGTTTTTGTCGAATAATCTGCATCTTTTATACATAGATAGGTAGGAAATTCGATTGGAAAATCTGGGAATAATATTCCTGGGGAAGTGTACGTAGGTATCTAGGTGGGTATTACAATAGAGGCGGATTATCTGGGATAGATAACTCATTTTGTGGATGCTCGCACTTATTCAAATTTTTCGAGTAAATGCGGTAATAAAACCGGGAATTTTCCTTTTATCACTTCCTTAAAAACGCGTTAAGCAACGAAATGAACGCCATTAAACGAGAAACAGCAGGTAACAGGCGCTTTTTCTCAAGAAAAACCACATTAGTGGAGGATCACATTTCTTTTTCTTTTTTTTTTACCTCGTCCTATTTCATTTCGAGAACATTTTATTTCCCCAAACGTTATTTAATTAATTATAATAATAATAAAGTTTGTAGAAGATTTGGAAACAAAATGTTTCGTCGTTCAGTAAAGTGATATTACAATACGATAGTTGTTCTCTCTTTCACCCTCTATCTCTTTCTGTCTGTTTCTCTCTTGTAAATGGTACGAAATAATTTAAGTCAATGGAGCGAAAGACTAAACTGCAGACTAACTAATGCCATGTATTTTAACTTTCGCAGAGGCGAATTTATCGTTAAAACGCGTGGTAAAGTTTACAAAACTTGCTAATTTAATTATTTAACATCGAAACACTCCGGTGGCGTTTGTTGCTAAATTGTCTGCGAAGCTTCAAGCACCAGAAACAAGAAATAACACTGAACGCTCACCAATTTACCATAAAACCCCACAATTAAAGACCTTTTTATTATATTACAAATATATTTGTAGGGGTAAATAGATTGAAAATTATTCACCCGCTTTATCACCCTAACATATTTCTAATTTGTCTGACTATATCGCTATTATTATTTCCGTTATTCAACTGATTAGTGGGTGTTTATATTAATACATAAATATATTTTTTAAGTGCACCTACAACCCCACTTTTATCGATTTTCAGTTGTTATTTCGCGTTACATTTTCCCACATCGCACTTGGACATAATGGAATTGAAAAATGTTTTCATATCCGTGCGAGTAGTAGCCACTCTCGTGAAGCTTGGCGTAAAATTTTTCTTAATAAAATCCGTTAAAGGGTTGACTTTAGTGCGGAAGTTGTAATTCTATAACTCACGTATACATGGAGCGATTTTCACGTCAAAATCGGGTCGCTAAGGACCCCTGAACGTCTTTATATCTCGATATTACCACTTTCAAATCGGTTCCACGCCGTTGCATCCGCAAATTGAATAACTCGAAAGCTGGGAAATTTTTCGATATCCTCAATTCTCGAAAACATCCCCCGTCAACGCAACGGCAAAATAAAAGGGACGGGTGTAAAATAAAATTTTACGTTTCGTCATAAAATCTCACACACATAACTTTTAACTACTTTAATATTATGCGAATTTCTTCATGTTAACCCAAGTAAACAATTTTTTTTATGGCGAACAAAATCTGCATTTACTTCCACCATTAAAATATGAGCAGTGTCTTTTAAAGATCAATAAAAAATAATAGGATCTAATGCCATTACAATTTACTAAAAAAATCTTCCCTCTTTTAATATTGGATTATATGAGAGTCAAAGGGGGTAAAATATATTTAATTCACTCTACAAGGGGTAAAATATTTTCATTCATTTCTTCTGACTTATTCTGTCTAATGTTAGGGCAAAAATTCTCTAAGGGCGATTTCCCCTACAGTTTTCTTAATATTACTTTCAGTCCTTGACGTATTGCTGTCTTATCAACATTTTTATCATAAAACATTGATGAAAATAGAGTGTTACACAAATTGAAAATTTCCTGCTGTATTAAAATTGATTTTTGCATGCACGCCGGTTATCATCCCTCTTCCACGTTTGTGATTGATTCGACATTACTTAGGTACTAAAGCCTTTCAATTCATCCAACGTTAATAAATTTTGACGGCACCCCATATAAAATCTTTATTCGACCTGTATCAAGGTCCAAGGGTCACCCTTCGTAACGTTATTGGCGTTGTCCTGATATCTACATATAAATACATACTTTTAATGGTAAACTACCCTACCCTGAATCGACTACAGGACTCTATGGAGATTGATGATAAGATTCAACCCCTTTCGTACGTGTATTTTATAACCTGTGTTTGTATTAATGTTAAAAAATGATATAACAAAAGTTTTCACCCCTTTACCTCTTTTTTCTTAAATAGTGTTTCATTATTTACGTGTTTCAAAGATAATAACAAAAAACAAAACTTTCTGATGTTATTTTGTTATTATTTGTTTTATTAAAACAATGATTGTTCAGTTTTTTCTTATTTCTTTTGTTTAAATGTTCACTTTTTTATTATTTGTTAAGTTTGCATGTTCATTTTTTCTTTTTCTTTTGTTACAGTAATTATTGTTCATTCAATTGTCAACTTCGGTTTTTGTTTTTTGTTGTTTTGTTGCACTATGTTCTGTTATTACACGTGAATAATATGCATGTGAGCGTTTAGCAATTATGTAAATGTGCAGGGAAAGGCTTTTTAATTAAGATTAATTCTCATTTCGAACAACATTCTGGCGACTAGTGTGTTCTGTAGGTGGTAGGTAGGTAATAGATACCCAACCTAACCCACTAATGGAAAATGGAAAATCATTACGAGATTTTAGGACCTAACATTCCACAACATCATCACCGTTTTATTTTTGCAAAGAAACGGACTATCAATGTATGTATACGTATAATGTACTTATGTACGAGTATTTCGGTCTGATTAAAATTTACTGCAATTATCATCAAAACGGTTTTTTTTAATTACCTACATCCATTATCTATTAGCTACATTTTTAAAACAAAGGCAATAAAATGCATTCTGTTTGTGTTGTAATAATATCTAATAGTAAGAAGGTTTTTTAAAGGTGTAGCAGGGGGTGGTAAAAGCACAGGGGTAGAAAACACAGTTGGGCGTCGCATTAGTTGGTTCGCTGGTTGGTGTGTCGTCGTAAAACCGAACCTGTTGAAAAATTCATTGAGCTTGATTGGAAAAGCGCACAGATATACTCGAACCAATTTCAATTTGTTAACAGTTTGTTTAGATACCATCAGACAAGACAGAATTACGTAGGTACCTGGGTATTGAAAATGACATTCCATAGAAGAAATAAATGAATTATGTTGCGTCTCTTACAAAAAAGGTTTAAAAATGGTAACAAAATTGTTTGTTGTTGTTGACAAAGGATGTCTGTACCAATGTGTTTGTTTGTGACACCATAAGTCGTCAAGTAGATACCCAAAATTGCTGAAATTTATTTACATGAAAAAATATACTTTTGCGACTGTTTTGAGTCACGTTTAATAAAAATCGATGGTGGGACAACGGTATTGGTTGTAGCAATTGTTTGAGGAGCTTTGGAAAGTTAAATCAAGTGAATAAAATTTATATAGAAAACAAAGAAAGAGATTGACGACCGATGGAGATGGCCATCGTTTCCCGAATTGTTTTTATGATAATTTGGCCAATAAACAGGGAGGGATTGGTTTTTGTGAAAAATCGCACGGGTATTATTTCGTTCAATCGTCCACGTCGCATCAAGGACTGTGCTGTTTGGGAATAGGAAGAAAAATATCCAATTACACTAAAAAGACCAACTCGACAACTAGAGCAGCAGTTGAGAGAAACTGAGCCGTTCGAAATTTATCGTTGGACATGGCGAATGTCACCGGAGCGGTTCTCAAACATTTGCTTCCTATCACTGGGAAAAAGGGAACGGCGGGATTTCTGTCGCTGATCGTCCAGGAACTGCAGCATCCATCCTACTGTCACGATCATCGGTCAACGCGATATATTTATTCCCGAAACACGAATAAAACGAATACGTTTCCCTTTTACGAATGACAAACCAATTTTCTGGTCTTGTCGATGTTTTAAAATTCTCCTTCTTCCAGATTTTATCTTAAACAGGGACATCACATAGGTACATACATTCATACATACATATATAAAAAGCAAGGACAATGGACGTTTATATTTCCTACAAAATCTGAAAGGAAAGTTGTTTGGTTAAGTTACCTACACATTTCTCACAGAAGGAATAAAAAAAAGAAAATGAAATAAAAATCATAAAACAAATGAAGACATTTTTGTTTCTGTATTTTGTTTGTATTTTGTTCTGTTTGTTTTATTAATACTTATGCAGTACCAAAAATTTTAAATTATTTCAAGCCCTAGGGATGTAATAATATTCTTTTCCAACGGTACGGTACAGCAGATAAATCTTCATCAGCTAGTTGTTCCAACTGTTTAAACAATATTGTTCAAGAGATTCTACATCTACGTAGTTTTATGCATGTAATATGTATAAGTAGTTCATTTGGGAGCAAGTTGCACTGTTACATGAATATTTGAAACTACTAGGTAGGTACATGGAGCAGCCCGAAAATTAAATAAGGAAGATAGATAGATAGACGAGGATAAGGAGGAAGAAAAGTGCAGCAGTCTCGATTTCAGGTTGGATGGAATTGGAACAAGTAGCAAAGGAAAAGTTTAACTTTTCGCCATTTTGAGATGTAGTAAGTCTCTTATTATGACCGTTGAGGGAGACGATACGACTGCAGCAAGTTGAGATTATCCAAGTAAATTTGCGGAGAACGGCGTTGTAAGAAAGGAAAATAGTTTGCGGGATTAGCTGTTAAAAGTTTAAACTAACGTTCAACTACCCAAAATAAGTTAATTAAAAATTAATAAACACAGTTTGTAACTACTTTTGGTACGTGGTTGAAGATTAAAAGGAAATTGGGGTTTCTTTCAAAGCGTTATAGAAGTAAATGCAAGAAGATTGTTACAAAAATTCTTTTGTTCTTCACATAATGAAACAAATGAAGTGTTTAACAAGATGCAGTTGTTATTATTTTGTTTTTCTTTGTTTTGTGTCATGCTTTTTATTTTGTTTTAATAGTAGATATTCATTTGTTTTCTTTTAAATCGTTTTCTTGAGTAATTTCACCACCTTTTTAACTTAATATTTGAAAACAATTATTTATTTATGAAATACCCATATCTATATATAAAGGAGGGCATGTGTACGGGGTAACAAGGTGAAATTTTTATTTACGACCCCCTAAAGACCTTCGTTTTCGCGTTTCACAAGAGGAAAAGGGGGTGTCGTGCTCTGCTCTTATACACGTAGTCGGTTGGAATGCTGAATTTACCTAGTCGTCGTTTTAGAAACATGACAAAGTAGAAGTTAAACGAGGGATAACGTAGAAAACAAATTACCTCCTTAAAATTTATGACTGGAGAAAAATTGCTCGGCACATTCTCCTTAAACGTTTTGCACTCCTTACCGAGAGAGAACTCTTGGGTACGTCTGTGAATTGTTTGGAAAACTTAAACTTCCGATTGATTCCACCCTTACGACTGCCACGAAAAGATCTTAATTACGTAAAAAAAATTCTTGAAGATTACTGAAGAAGTGAAAGTATGTCGAAACATGTTTTTTAAGTAAAAATCTACAATAAAAGACTAAAAAAATGATGGTGACCTTAAGGCGTATAGACACGCTGAGGGTTTTAGTCGAGCCCTTTTACATTCTCCGAAAACACATATACGTGTTTACGTGTATGTATACCTACATAGGTACATATAATGAAGTGATAGCTTTCGGCAGCCCGGCCCTATTTTATTTCGAACCCCGAATTTTATTTCGTTTTACGGTCAAATAAAAAGGACTTTATTCATTTGTGTCAACATTAGTCTGGCCGGGCTTTTTGTGCCCGTCTGAAATATGGGGTAGTTTCTCCAAATTACGAACTTGGATCGCTTAATAACCAACCGAACTTCTTCAACAAGAGAGAAGAGAAAAACATTTTCGTTAAAACTACTTCAAACTTCGCCGCAGATATCAAAGACACATTTTCTGTTACCATAAGTAGATACGTTTAGGTATGTACTTATAATATTAAAGCAACAGATCCATTGCATTGTCGAGTGGAAATTAATCGTTGTTTAAGAGGATAACACAATATGTATGTAGGTAATTCTGTTCCAATATACGTTATGTACGTGGAACAGTTTTACTAACAATAAGCCAAATCGTTGTCGGTAATAACAACAATAACAAGGTATGGGGTGAATGTGTTAAATTCGTAGCTAAACGGTGGTTAGATTATTGCATTGTACCTATGTACCTAACTGCATTTATACGTTTACACACCAGATGTTTCCGCTACAAATGCTCCATACGATTTAATTTCCTTTTGCCAATTCAGCAGCATTACATTTAAGGCTAATAGATTGAAGAGGTTGCAGCCAGGCAGCCAGGCTTCAACCATTTACCAATAATAATTACTATGGCACGGGGAGGAAAATCGAAAACGAACTGTATTTATTCTGGGGGTTAATTATTAAATATGAACTTAGGGGGTACAAAAACTTACTCACCTACTTACTAGATACTAAATTAAAATTGTGATTATGATTTCATTGCAATTTTTTTCTCAGGAACTATTATAATGATTTGGGAGACCAAGGTACAAATATTTAGATGTTGAAATAGTGTTTAATAGGAATATCGTAAAGCAAAAATTTGTTTCTGGTGGCACTTTTTGTTATTTTAGTTTTGTCGTTCCTTTTGTTTGAATGTTCATTTTTTTCATTTCTTCTGTTTGAGTGTTCTTTTTTTTTCTTATTTCTTTTGTTATCTTAGCAATTCTTTATTGACGGCTATAGAACCTTCAAAAACAATGATAAAGGAGGTCAAGGTGGAGATAAGGATTAAGTGTAAATATTTAGGGCATTTTGAGAAGTTGAAAATTGTAATTGATTTTTTATTCTAAATATGATATAAAATATCGACGAGTTTCGATTTCATATAAAACGCAACGCAGTCAAATTTCCCCCTTTTTTTTATTTGTTTGTATAAAAACCGATCGATAAGAACCGATTTTTTGTGCACATTCCATTCCATTAGTTAAAAAAGGGGAAACTCACGTATTGACTAAGGGTGGATCAGCTTTCGTTTAAAAAAAAAAATGAAGCTTCGGAATTCGTTATCTAAACAAGAGCCGGGGCAATTTGAAGTTTAATTGTTTGTCAAGTCGATTAATTGTTCTTGTAGGTACTTTTCATCCCCTCGTTGCATCGCGAGAGGAACGTTCGACCCCAATTAATTAATAGGGATTCGAGGATGAGAGGCCATTTCTCAACCAGTTACCTACTTCTTCGATTTTCAGTCGATACGGTGGCACAAAATTAAAAACCACCCCAATAATATTATGGGCGATTGAACACTAGGTATGGGTTACTCTACTCTTCGAATAGGGGCTTTGACAATCCAGTAATTGATTCAATTCTGTGTAAGGGTGTAAGGGGCGCCTCCCCATTCCTTAAACAATACACGTTCTAATTTGGATGGTCGCCGAATATAACTACCTAAGAGGTGAAAAGCCGTAGACTAGCAAAATTCAGGAGACAAGCTTCGTGCCTGGGTAAACTTAATAATAATATAATTCGAAAGCTTATTATTAAACGCCTCCGTGTAAAATCGACGCCGCGGCGAGGCACGGCTGGTCCCTTTGATGAGAGGGCGCGCGCGTTAAACAGAAGTGTAATTTACATTACCTGAAGTAAACAACACGGCGAAGAAGCTGCCTCTGCGGACGGCATTCAATTTACATTAATTCTCACGGACGCCACCCCCGAGGAGACGGCGCAGACGACGATGCCGACGGCGATGCATTTTCGTATTTTAGTCAAGTAGCTGTTTGTTATGTTGTTTGCCTTTCAAAACTATCGACAGAAGCTGAGAACACTTTTTTGTTGCAGGGGATGGGGTTGATTACCTTTTGACAGCACCAATTAAATTTAGCAGGAAAATAAATTAACATAAGTACATTTCTGATACTTATTTACGTTAAAAAAGACAAAAGAATGTGCGAATTAATAAAATTCCCATATAGACTGTCAGTTGTTTTTGTCCAACATTTGTTTGTTTGTATGTACATTGTTTTGTTTAAATTCTGACAATTTCGCCTTATATGGATTTTGCATACTTATATGCAGATACGTACGTAACCGTGCCGTGGCGCTTTGCCGTTTCATTATTTATTCGCATCACGAAAGTAATTTCCTCTCTCTCTTATAGGGAACATCTTCATGATACAGGTTCTAACAAGTAGCTGGTTGTAATGTAGGATGCCTTTGGGAGTTAGACCGACGAATTTCGTACAACGTTCCACAATAAACATATCTTTGCGCTATGCAGCTTGCAGCTTGTTCACCAAATTATATTACGTTAATGTAAGACACCCAACGAAAACGATGAACCACACTGTTATCCTCAGACTTATACAACCGCTTTTTTATTGGATTTCTCTTATGTTCGAAGAGCTCAACATTTTTAGAATCGTGCATTTGTTACGTTAACTAAGTAAACAGTTTTATAGGCAGATGTTTTCAGGAATCATTTGTTTAACATAACCAAACAAAAGTGACAGACGAACGATTCTGAAAACGTTGGGCCCTAAACTTGACTACAATGAAGCCTCTTATCTATTATAACAGAGAATTTAGTAGCACGACGTGTCGCGACGACGACGACGACGGTCAAAACTGTCCCTCAGGAAGTCCCCGTTAGAAGTTGTAAGAAAGGGTCCGATGGGGGTAACCGCATTATTATAAAGCGGTACAATATCAAGTGCTCTCTAATAGCTTTCTCACTTCGACAAGTGTTTCTAACTACTTATATATGTACATAATATAAAGTGAGGAGGAGGAGGTGGTGTATTGAGGTTCACGGGGCGTCGCGTGACGTCACATCCCGACCGTTTCCATTCTGATTCACAGTCGTTAAAGTTTTAGTGTTATAAGGCAAGTTGGGAGTTTAAGAGCCGAGATACGTATGTAATAACTAATTAGTTGAATGAACTCAGAAATTGGCCGTCCCTAAGATAATTAGATGTACTTTAGAGAGTCACCCTCTTTTGAAATGAAGGCGAAATTATCTTCTTCTCTGTTTGTCTTCTGTAAAACTACCCTTCACGTATAATTATTAATAAAAGTATTAATTGACTTTATTTAGTTTAGTTAGAATAAAGAAACAGTTGAAGACGACGAAAAAGAAAAACAAAATAACGTCGGTCTATGGCATCGATCATGAAGATTGCGGTAATTTGTCGTGGCATTTAAGCCCCCGTCTCCGGATATTCAAATGAACGTGTCCAAGTGGAAAAGGCAGCGACGTAATGTCTGGAAGTTGCCAGGCAGACAAACTATCCGCCGCGCGGACCGAATTTCCTAAAACAATAAATTGAACTTGCCGGCAGTTTCCCTTGTCATTAATTAAACGAATGAACCTGCGATGTTTTGCAACCAAACTACGCGGCGAAGAACAAATTTAATCCGAATACAAATTCACTACCTACCACCCGACTTATAATGCACGCGGTATCTATCAACCGAGCAACCAAGCAAGCAAACAAGCGCTAAAAACTAATTGAAGTCAAGTCTCGAAACTCAATATAAAGTCTAAAGTAACATTGGGGACAAATTGTGTACGTGTCTCAAAAAAAAATTGAAAAACAAAGGCGGTCCTTTACGTATGCATAAGTAGGATATGCGCAGCCGTAACAAAACTGCAGAAACTTGTTTTAAACAAATGCAACATCTCTTGCGCATTTCACTTGTTAAACAGTCGACACGTTGACGTTTTATTATCCATCCTGCCAACGTTTAAAACGATGCAACCTATTTTTTATTACGTTTTGTAGCTAAAGAACGAATAACAGATGTAGAAAACCGAAGAGTACCATGCAATTCTCGATGTTCGCGGTCACTAACGTTGCACTTTTTCAATTAATTTCCTTCAAGTAGCACCCAGCGGCTGGCTGGTCGTTAATCAACTACTTGGGATAAAACTCCACAAACCGTTACGTTCGTTGGTTGGTTGGTGGTAAATAATCCTAGTGTTCCTCTATGTTCTTTCCATTCAAATACGCGATTTTTGAAGTCTTTCAAATAGTCGAGGGAAGGTTTTGAATTCATCTTCAAGGAGTGATCCCCTGTCAGAAAGGCTCAGTCTGATTGGGAACGCTTTTTACAAGATCGTGCTCTAGCATCGTAAAGAGGGAACGGCCACGTTTCGGCTAATATATGGCCCTCAATCATGCGTGGCTCTTTTGTTGATTAAATGGATCTCACAATACTTATTGTTACAATTCAATTAAAATCAGTATTTGAGATAGTTGAATAAACTTTGGGACGATTGCCCCTATTTTTGTGCAAGTTGGCTAAATAATTTTCACGAGTGGACCCAACGTCTCCACCTGGACAAGTTGTTATCCGGAAAGTTTTCGAACTACTGTCGTAAAATTTAAATGCTGAATCGAAAATTCACAAATTGAATAGAATAGAATGAAGGACTAACAACACATAACAAATGACAGTGTAATATTGTTAACTAGACGTAATTTTCAGTTGTTCCGTTGTTCAATTGTTTCTTTTTAAATATCTGTTCAATTTTTTTAAGATTGACAATTACAATTTCTGTTAATCCTAGCTGATGTATGTAGGTGAGAAATTGGATTCTCAATACCCATATGGGTAACTAACTATAGCCGATTTATTCGGGTAAATGCGTGTATAGACAAGTTTATTAAGGTAATTTAGAGTAGTCTGGCGTAATTACTGTTACGTGAAATGTCAACGCATCCTGATTGAGAACCGTTGTATTTTGCCTCATGTCAAAGGTACGTAACAGTCCTTAATGAGATGATTACCATCTCGAAAGGGGACCATTACACCGTCGCGTCGGGTAATTAGGATTAAGGTTACGTTTACCAAGACAATATCTATCACGCAATATCGGATTAGAACAATAATATTCGGTACGGGAGCCGTCTAGTCATTTGTCATTTTCCGACAATTGCACGTCCCAAATCATATGTACCTATATACATACATCTAATATGATCGCGTTGAGATGAACGATATTTTAATGACATTAATACCACCCAATAATATAACAACCACTAGGTATAGATAGGTGCGTCTTCTTAACAATTAATTTATTCAACCCACTAACATTCATCATTTGTTTCATTAGTTTGTTATACAGTCAATTGTTTAGAACTTTGATTGGCTCTTTTGTTTATAACGGCTTTAATAAATTTTTAATATGTGTCTCTGATGTATGATTTAATACTTTACAAATGAATAAAGGACTAATACGTAATTGTGGAAATAATGGATTTTGGGACCGTCGAGGTGCTAAACCGTTTGATAATTCTAGAAATGTCAGTGCCGTTATTAGATCTCACTTAATTAAATCGTTTCTCCAAGTTCCGGTCCGTGTCCGGGGGTTGGTAATTGTAATGAAAAGAAGCCCCCGTCCCGTCCCGTTCGGTTTGAAACCTCCATCTACGTAATTCACCGTCGGCGGATAAGCATATTTGCCCAACGTGATTTCTCCATTTGACTGCATCCGTGTGCAAGGATTTAAATTTCGCGTGCACCAATGAAATCAGCCCCGGCGCTCAAGTAAAAACTATCTGCCTGCTAAACAAAAAACAGAAAAAAGAAGCGAAAGGCTCGCGTCAAAAACAATACAATCGAATCCCAAAAAAAAAAAACAAAGAGAAACAAATGACTTACATACCTACATAGTTAAAACAATTCGCAAGGATATTCATGAGGATATAGGATAAAAATGGCGATATTTCATCAACCACTGAATATTTTTAGACCTCCCTATCGATAACACAAAAAGGAAAAATTTATGAGAACGAACCCTAATGTCCATGCAAATGCAGACCACGTCATTAAGTATGAAAAGTTGCTGGTAATGGAAAGCGGGAAGCAAGTTTATCCATTACGTCAGAAACTCCACAATGTTATCGTTTCTACGTACATAGGGACCATGGGTACAGTCTAAGAAGCAACAAAGGATAACGGCAAGGAGAAAAATGCGTATACTTCTTTAAATATATTGATACGGTCCTGAAAAAAATTTAAATGTTTGAAAGTAAGTTAGAGCTCCACTAGAAAAAATTCCAACGACTTTTATTGTTGTGCTCTCCTCAAATTAAATTTAATAAATATAAAGAAATTGAAATTAATTTATCTCAGCGTTTGCATTTCTAATTTTAAATAATAAATCTGACGGTTGATTAATATAAGTGGCGTTGACCAGGAAAAGTTAATTTACATTTTGTGAAATCAGAATAAGAACCGGAGTCTTTCTTTTACTTTATATAAGTGTAATATAAAAGACAGTCGACTCAACTGTTCAGTTGTCTTAGTGTTGCTGTTGTTTCAAAACTTGCCCTTTGTTCTCTCTTCTGTTTTAATAAGTAACAAAACACAATAGCTTCGCTAATTTTCTTCGCGCTCTTTTGTTAAAGTGTTCTTAATTATTTATTTCCAGCTAAATATCCAAACGAGAAAAGGTAATTGTTTTATTAATTTTTGGGAGACATTTAAATTAAGTATTTAATCTTCTGGGGGTGGTGGTGGTGGATTTCTGGCAATCCTGTAGTGGGGAATTTGGTATGTGATGTACATGGGAATTGTAATTAAAACCAAAAAGCCACTGATGCCCACAAGAATTTTCTTCCGGAGGGAAAATCTCACTTCCGGTACTGTATAGACTTTGCTGTGACCAAAGGTCACACTCCTGACACCCACGACGTCTCCAAGAAGTTTATGAGCTAAACGTTTTGTGAGCATCTCTTTTTAGGGGGTGCACTAGCTATATGTATCTTCCAATAAATAATTCGAAAAGTTTAAATTGCAGCCCTTAATAATCTACCGGAGAAGGCGGAGGTTTTCGAGCTAGTTCGCACGTTTTTCGAAACAATTAAGCGAAGCGCTTGGCACAGATTCCTTCGTGATTTTAACAACGTAACGGGAAGACAGGGACAGAGAGATAAACTTTTAATTCATTCAGTTTTCTGTAAATAATTTACTACTACAACAGATGCACTCGACGACGACTATTATATTCGCGAAACTTGACAAGTTAAACGAACAAAATTTTACAGTTTCCAGGTCAACTACGATTGAGTAAGCTGCTGTTATTCACCTGATGTTTGACTTAACCTCCCGTTCGTTCGTTCGTTCGTAATCCACTCGACGACGCCTCAACGTATCAAGTGGCGCTCGAGGACGCTCGATGTTCTGCTGAATGGAAACAAAAGTTGCTTACACCAAATTAATAACGAACGAAGATCGCAGAAACAAAAACATAAAAAACAAATAAAGTTTCATTTATAGCAGGTGTTAATTTTGGGAAATTATATGCGTTGAGGTCGCTTTTGTGTCCGCTTGATTAATTAATTAATTGATACGGAAGTTTCCGGAGCGTTCGGTTTGTGTCGCATTCTACGTAAATTGGAATAATTTCTTGCAGAAATTCCGCCGAGTTTAATTGTTAAACAATGGTCGGTTGGTAGGTACCTATTTGGGTTTTGGCGCAAAGCAAAAAGTGTGTAATCGTTGCGGTCTTGTTCAACATCAGCGTTTGCGTCTGCCGGGGCACACAAAAGGGTTCATTGTTACTCCCGCGGCTTTGTGAGAGAGAGGTTTCTGTTTATAGACGAAAAACCACCACCCACAGTTTACCACCACTCTGCGATCGTCGTGACAACGGTTTAAGGGCTGCGGTCTACTAAATGGCAATCCTCGACGATATAACAAAGCGAACCCAAACTCCAATACAAAATTCTTTAAGGATCTACCTACGTAAATTAATTATATATTACCTACTAGGCTAGGGGTGTTGTACTGATTTTTGTTATTTAGGTGTCTTCCCTTTATACACCAATAACTGTGCACGTGTTATTGGATTTTTATGCCCAAACCTGAAGGAATCCATTTGAAAATATGACACATAAGGGGAACATACATCTCCCAAAGTTATTATGTTAGAATTATTTCCGATCAGGGCATATACTACAGGAGCAATAATTCTCCCCATTTCCAGTATATATACGTCTGTAAAATAAATCTGAGAAACAGAGAAACCCTTCAGACTTATTTAGCAGCAGATTTCCCGATTTTCTTCCTTTTTTTTATTCCTTAATCTTTATTTCCCAAGTTTAACAATCAAACAGCTTTTGTTGTAAGAGCTCCTTGGCATAAAAGAAATCTCGAAAGTCGTCCGTTTTTCTTTCTTTAGTAAAGTCTTGTTAACCAAAGGGAAGTTTTATAGATATATAAGGGAAAGGAAGCAACAAAAATTAGCATTTTGATTCGCAGTACATAGCGGTAAACCCCCGGACTCCAGCCGTCGTCTACTCAACTTCATTTATATTGTAATTGGATCCTCTGCTTTTCTAACGTACCTACGCTACCCTACCAAAACTATCTCGTACCTACTTCTGTACGACCAAATTAAACTTTATGTGGTTATGTTTGCAATCAACTCACGATTAATAAATTTGGCTTCAACAAATTAACGTTATCTGTCAAATACGAACACCAACGCGTTATAAAGTGAAGGATACCCGAAAGGATAACGAACAGTTTAATAGTCATTTGTTTCGGTATTACACTGATCACAACATCTGACTATTTCACTAAACAATTGAGTAGATGATACGCTCTTTTGTCTTGTCTTTTGTTTATGTGCCTTCAACTTTTGTTTTTTCAGAATATTCTTTTGTATGGAAGTGAATGTAAATGTATGTATGTATCATCGACGTATGATTTAATAAGCATTTTTTGTTTTCGTGTAGTTTTGAAAGATGACGGGTGGTACACGTTACAAAAATGTTTGTTTGAAATTAGAGCAAACAGATTTGGTTATAGAATTGACTCGTACAAGCCCGTTTTCTAAATTAACCGTTCCAAGCTCGGTTATCTCCGGCAAACACGCCGCGCCAAGCTGCTGAACGGATTTAATTTACCGCGTCCGAAAAAAAAAAAATAAATAAAAGAAGAAGAGAATACACACTGTAACGACAAACAGAGTATAAATACATATTTTCTGAGTTTCCAGGGAAAATTTATGGATGGTCACATCAACAGTCCCTCTTTTCCCATTAGTGGCCCAATATTTCTCCACTGTGCTTTGCTTTATCTTTTCCTGATTCGCTATAAACGACTTCTGACGCTTCCCAAAATTAATGTCTCTGTTTACTAATAATAATCCGTGTTAAATCTTCCGTAAATTTCGGATTTTCTTTCCTCTTTTAAGGTCTTCACTAATCTTTTCCCCATTATTTTCTATTTGCACCCTGTAGGTACGCGTTGTATTTATCTATACAGTTAAAAAATCGAATTTTTACCAAATCGGATTTAAATTCGCAACTCGCATGTTTCGAGCAAATAAATCGGCAAATTTGTTTATCTCATGCGGCGACCAAACAAATTTTTTTTTGTTCAAATATAATGATGTCAAGACCGGGCACAGTGTGGTATTGTTCAGTTCGTTTTGTAAATTCGTTCGATTTTTTCAAACAAATCAACAAATTTCGCCAGAACCCAAAAATAAAACATAACGAAACAAAAGCACTACCGTAGTGTCAATAGTTTGTTTTGAGAACAAAAAACGACCGAATGCCTCGCACTTTTTTTGTCATAAAACAAAATAAGTACAAAAAAACAATAACAATAGCTTCGAAAAAGTTTTAATTATTTTCATTAAACATGATATAGTAGTGTTTCTGTAACGTGTCATTACTGGCAGATGGTGTTTTCACTTATGTATGTTGTGTGGGAGTGGAGCACGATAATTTTCCTGTGATGCAGACGCTAAATTACCTGATGTTTTCAGCACGTTCCATCCAGGGGGTGTAAAGGTGCACGCGATCTCTTATCGGGGAGTGCATTAACTCTTCCGAAATGATTACAAACTGTCCCTTGTTAAATTTACCTCGGCAGTATCTACGTAAAAACCGTCTCGCCGTTTTATTTCGATGATAAACTTGGCAACAATGGTCGTTTAACCGTTGGCCATTAACCCAATTTAAGTCCCTCCGAACGGCGCGGTGGCGGCTGCAAAAACGGTAGATGGGGGCCCTTTCGCAGACAAATTAACCATAAGGAATTCATATCACAAAGACGGGATGGTGTTTTCTCCCTTGGCATCGTTCGTTAACAAAACAGGGCTTTTTTCTTCAAAGGGCTGCTTTGATAGATGACAATTATAATAACACAAGCGGCCACATATTTTAGTAGCAAAGTTAAACGCATAATTTCATAATTTGTGCCAAATTAACCCCTCAGGGGAATTACCTACAGTCTACTGATACGTTTGTGATCCTTAGATTTTATTTTGAAAGTGTTTAGAGCAAAGTAAGCTCCGGAATGTTTTAAGGGGTTGTTTGCGCGTCGTAAATTTCCAGTAATATAAGGTGTAAATAAAATGGGTACCTACAGGCCATTTTTCATGATTCAGGGAGAGTTTCGTTATTAGATGATGACACAATTTCGTACGTACCTGGGGGTTGAAAAAGTTAAATCTAATTAGCGACATTTCCTTGAACAAACTGGACTGAACACTAATTAGAATGGCAAACTTGGAATAAAAGTGCACCGACGCGGACGACCCTCGAAAAGTGCAACGATATCTCTTTATTTTTGTACCTAGTATTACATAACTACTTTTAATTGGAACATAAATAAGAATTTCTGGCTGCAGTGCAGTTGGTCAATGCCCTTCGGAATATTAATTTAGTGAAGTTGTACATATCCATCGAAAAATTAACGTAGACAGAGCTTTTTGTTAGCGAATAAATATAAGTATTAGAAGTTGTAAAAAAAGGAAACGTGCAGCTGACGATAGCTATATATACGATAGTAGGTACATAGCTGTAGCTAATAACGAAACATGCCCCGACTACCACTCGTTCTGGGCTCGTCTTGGACCGGAAATTAAATCGAGAAAGATTTAATCACCAACAGAAGCTAATACGGCGCGCGGTATTAGCAAATCTTGCTGCAATATACTTACTTAGTTACTTAATACATAGATAGAGTATATACATAAGTACGTAGATACGTAGGTATCTGATGGCGAGCTCATCAAAATTTTTGATCAGATATTTGCATTTAAATCAAGAAAATTTGCTCATCCACAGACTCAATCGTTCCCTTTTCATAAATATCGTACTTAAAGTTATTAAAGCTGATACCGCCACCACGAAAAAGAACTACAGGGTGACATTTTTTGATAAGGGTGGTTATGTTATTAATAAGCAATCGATTAGGTACTGTTACTGTGTTAGAGGTATCTAATTTTCTCCCTAAATTAATTAAAATTGACAACGACCACACACACCGTCACTCAAAGTGTGATGGTGTAAATACCCGAAACTATTATTGTATGTGGGTACCTACCTTATTACCTATATGTATTAGGTAAAGAAAAAAGAAAAATAATTTCCCGTTTAGTCTTAAAGCCTCGAAGCTGCGAGGATTAATTACTAAATGGTAAAAAGTTAAACCCTCTTCAGTTAGTCTCAATTGAAAGCAGGCACACACCCAGACAGCAGACAACCGGCAACTAAATTATCTCCATTATTCTTCCGGTGTCGGAGGTTTTAAAGCTCGCGTGAAAGAAAGTTTTCCCGGGCCCATTTTTCTGTACTGTGGTGGCGGCGGGGGGTGGCCAGGCTTCTTTAAATGCCCGCCATTAATCAGACGAGGTGAATGAATGAAAGGGCATCTCTGAGTAACTTTTCGAACCGCCCTTAATAATGTTCGCGCCATATACACACCTAGCATACACATTCAATCGACAACCCCCAAAATGTTTGATATATTATGGATCTAAATCTAAGGGTTGATAAGATAATAACTTACTTAATACGGCCACAAATTGTTGATGAATGCCTGATAAAATTTTAATTCTGATGGACTATTGCACCTGATGCAGGAACTTCCCAATGGGACACTCATTCGAGGCTTCAAATCTATTGCAGGGGTGAGGTGGTCATTATATTTACAACAACTATTAAGTTTGTTTCCTGTGGGATTTTATTGTAAGTATGTACGTATGTACTAATTTGTTATCTAAAGTATTATTATCGCAGATTAATGTTGTAAATGTTTGGCGCAAAATCGAGAGAACGAACGGTGTTTCATTGTTCCGCCGACAACAATAATATCGGGGCCGTTTTATAACAACGTGCTACTGTACCAAGCAACCAACCAACCAAAACTCTACCTACACCATCGCACGTGAACTAAATGCTGGGCCTTTGAAATAACTCGCTTTTCGCCATAAATTATTACCTCGGTCTTCTTTTTCTGCAGAGTTGGCTTTTGGGAAAAGCCGGCGGACCCCACAAATAATTAATTTTAAACAGGATCGATTGTAAAAGACATAAAGGAAATGCGAGAACAATGGGGACCAAAAACAATGAGAATTCTTCCCTTTTACGAACTTTACAAACAACAATCGGAACCGAAAGTTTACTCTTATTTAATTACGCTCAACGAAACAAAACTCTTCTTATTCTCCTCATCTTCTTCACCATCACTTTAATTAAATGGGCACTTAGATATATAGATAGGTAGGTACATAGATACATTTTTATAACGAATAATAATAAATATATGGTAATACTCAACAAATCGTTAAATTGTTTTGAAACAATCGAAAACAAGACAAAAGAGGGTGCTAGTTAGGCAATTGTTTAGTAAGTAATCAGTTTAATATAAAACAAATGGCTGTGAAACAAAGTAGCAAAAAAAAAAGATAAACGTACTTGTATACAGTGTAACATAAATGTAGCAAATTAGTTAAATTAATTGATTCATTGTTAAAACGATTTATTTAAAATAAATGTATTTCTGCAATATTATTTTGTCGTCAAGGGGAGGTTATTACGTGAATTAACAGAACGTTATTGGGATGAGGTGTTTAATGGAAAAAGCAAACCGATAATCAGAGAATTCCTCATAAAAGTCCGGGACGCACGAATTCAACGACAGTAAGGATTTACAGGACTAAAACTACAACAACTACTAAAATAATTAATTGTACCATTGGCTTTATACAAATAATATCTAATAACAAATATTGTTTTCGCATATTGCTGGGGCGAGTTCGCGTGTGCCGCAGTCTGCGCATTGATACAAACCACCCCAATAAAACGAAAGAGGGCTCGTCGGGCTCGTCTCTCTTTTTCCTGTTTTGTTTTTATTGAGGCTGTCCAAGGATGATACGAAATGTAAATAGAGGTCCTGAAATAAAATATCGCGTCACGGCTCCTAATGGACCCCGTGCCGTTTATTCTATGACACGTAGGGGATTAAATTATTTATAGTAATTATTAAGTTATCTGATGAACTTTCGGCCACGCGGCCGCATTTATACTTGTGTCTGTGTGTGTGTATGTAATGTATGTAATTGTGCTCGCAAATAGAACGGACTGAAAAGCGGACAAAAATGAAATTAATAAGGGTACTTTTTACTGATAACAGCATCAAAGTTAATCTACTGAAAAATTAAATCCGTATGAATAGGTAATAAATCTATAGATATTTCTATTTAAATTTATACCCCACTAATACATACTTATTTAGGATTGCAGAAAGGTTAAAATGCGTGTAAAATCATTTACCTACTCGTTTTATGTGTCTTGAAAGGGTTGAAAATTTAAATGGCGCCAACACGCCCGCCGAATTACACACTACACGACCGTAATGTCGTTGTTGAAAGAACTCAAATAAAACTTCCTGAATATGAAACATAACGTTCCCCGTGGTGTACATCGGGTAAAATCTGATTTATTCGAATGAATGTTTTTCGTTGTGGGGTTGTGCAGGTCTGGCTGGCTGTACAAAAAGATTGATTTTTGCCCAACCGTGTGGTGGTCCCAATATAAATGCAATATATCAGTCAATAAGTGTTGTTGAAAGGCGCGGTCATCAATTAACCCCTGCGACCCCAAACACCACCCTGCCTGCAAAACCCAGTAGCCCACCCTTTCACAATATCAATACCGACTAATTATTTATTCAAATACTAACTGTTTATTGACTCGTCAATTTTGGTGCAAAGCTTTTTAGAGTCAAAAGATAATTTTCTTAAATGCGGTTTGAATTTAAATGCTCTCATTATGTAAAAGACATTAATTGACCCATAAATTGTATTGCAGGGTAATTTATATGTAAAAAACAGCAGACTATCGTTGGTATTAAATTCAATATTAAATCCATAACACGTCCCTTATTATTCAAACTACGTAATTAAAATTCTTAAATTGCGTGGCTCGTTGATGGGCTCTAGACACGAAGTACTTTAAGGGTTGTTCCTGGTGCTTGATTATTTCTTTAAAGTAATCTAATAGAAATACGCGACAGTTAAAGTTTAAAAATGAACTTACTTCAATATAATTTTTAAAATTCGGTTTTGCAGTAGGTATCAGGAAAGTTATTGTGATTAATGTAGGGGGTGTTGTTTGTTAGTCGTCCCAGTGCTCTACAAAAACAGTTTACAGTTTTTCCCCCCGTGTCACATCTCGTTTCCCATTTTTCGTTGGCACCGACGAACGGGGCACCCCACCGTATCTCAACCCTATATTTGTACATACAAGAGCGCGAATGTTCCAGTCGCAAGTTCTGTCATATATTTCACGGTAATTCGAGAAAAATCAGCCACTCGCTTGACTCCATAAAGTATGTCTCACTGAAATGAACACGGTCGCGTTTAAAACAAAA
The DNA here is from genome assembly GCA_029378335.1 of Agrilus mali. Lineage (NCBI taxonomy): Eukaryota > Metazoa > Arthropoda > Insecta > Coleoptera > Buprestidae > Agrilus > Agrilus mali. The sequence continues at coordinate 1,673,951 of CM055663.1, read as the reverse complement.
GATACGAACAAAGTTTAGAAGGCACACAAAACAAAATAAACAACTGAGCTCCAGAAAGAACAAAATATGCAATAAACGCATTCCTTGTACAGCAATCAATCAATTTTACCTGCAATAGAGCTTCAATCATTCGTACAAATAAAGCTTTATAAATTAAATTATTTTCTGATGCTCTATAGAAATAAAAACGAATCGATTTAAAAATGTTTTCAAATGAAGTGATTGTGTACGTATTATTGTTTTCAGCAGCTCAATTGTTTACGAATTAATCAACAACAAAACACGTACGATTTAATTTTATTATTTATTAATTTTGTACCTAACTGTAGGTATTATACAGGGTACTCATTAAATAATACCTAATATTCGGCCAATAGTACCTAGATATTTTTTTCTTCTTCTGGGACATCCATTAAAATTTTCCCGATTCCACTCAGTGGTAATTTTCATTCAGTTTAAGTTCCGTTAAAAGGGAACGCCTAATGCTAAAACTTTTGGGACAGTTTTAAAACTAAATGGAACCAATTAGGAATCCTATCAAATAAGAACTCTTACTTTGCAGTCAATTTCAGCCGGGCAGATTGTAATTTATTCTGAAAGGGGAATCGATAAATCAGTCCACGTACTTACACCTCTCCACCACCACCACCAACTGAACATCGCCTTCCAGTTTCGGTGCCATCGGTAATTTGTACTGATAAAAAAAACATCCAATTTATGAGGAACTATTTAAAAAGGGAAGTGCAATAAGTATCAACCTATCAACCTAACCCTAAATAAAATACAGGAATCTTTAGCTACAAAAGGACAATTGCTAGTACCAATAGAAAAAAGAAATGACTGCAGTATTATAAGCTTTCTTATGTTCCAGACAATAGTCAGTTTATAATACAAACATTCTTATGTTCTGGACAATTGTTATTCAGAAAAAGATGACTGCAGCTCCTGGATATTAATAAAAAGTTCCTCATCTTCTTCTTAAACAATTATTGATGTTAGTATTAGTATTAGAAACGTTTGTGTTTATTTTAAGATAAAATTGCCTAATACTTCCGACACATTCATAGAGTTAACCAACCGGATATATCTCGATGTCGTTCTAAACTTAGAAGTAGGTACCTAGCGAACCAACTAAAACGTGGTCTCATCTTCTAGCGTGAGATTTCTAAAGAAATAATTAATAGGGAGTTGGCTGGAAGGAAAACCCTGGCCATGTATGTATGCATTAATGCATACGTGTGTGGATGCACACATGCACTAATGTCTAGCAACTATCTAGAGTGCTTCACCACGTTTTAAGCTTTCTTTGATGTTTTAATAATTCACCTCCAACCTTGAAATATTTAAGCAGAAGAACTTAACAGCAAAATTTCAAGAAACTTTTCGACTATTTCGATATTATTCCAAGTATAGATACATAATGAATCGGTTGGTTGGTGGTAGGTGGGTGGTTTAAAAAACTAACCAGTAATTTGAATCCGTAGGTTCATTAATGGCCCCTTATATGTAAGAGGTACTAATTTGTGAACTTATTATAATACTCTGCTTGCTGAATTTCGTTCGCTCATTTATTAGCTTGTTAGAGGCATGTGCCGTGGCAAATTAGGGTAACTATTCTGTCAAAACAAACTTCACTTCTGAGGAAAACTTCTTCAAGAGGCCAACGAACTTCAAAGGATTTAATAGAGGGAATGTAAGTAAACATGTTTATTTATCAAATTTGTTTTAGCCAAAAAACAAAAGATTGTAGGTACGTATCAAAACAAGAAACAACAAAAACGACAAAATCTAAGCGTTTCATTGATACGCGATAGTGTTTTGTAAAGTAGCAGGTGCAATTCGCATTTGCTTTTGTCATTATTGGTACTGCAGTTGTTATTAAACTATGTATGTATGTATGTATGTGGGAATGTACTTAGATAATATACATGCATGCATGTGTAGGTATATCCTGACACATCTGCGTTCCGATATCTAATGGAAAATCTACCTCCTTGCTCGGTTATTTTGCGAGATGCATTTATTGGGAATTTTAGTGGCACATTCTGAATGTAAAGTGTGCCAAGTTGGGGAAAAGTTTCAGGACGGAAAGACGACGACTACGTAGCTCTCTCGATTGCCATTAAATTAAAGGAACTCTTAACGTAAGGATACAGCGGCTTATATTTCAATCAGTCGGACGTCATCTTAGAAGCTGTTGGAATTACTACCGATATTCTACTGTTCTCTTTTTTTGTTTTTTTTGTTCGTTCGTTATTGTTTTTGTTTCTACGCCAGGACTACCTTCGATATTCAACTCAATTTCTTCGAGTTTAGTCATACAGCCCGAGGACGGACGTCGTAAAATAAAAAGAAGTTTTGTAATTGAATTCCCATCTTAAGGCACGAACGTCCCGAATACGAAGTAAACGGGAGTAGGTAGGGAAGGCAGGAAACGTCAATAGACCAAAATATTTTTTAGGCTTTAAAAAAAATATATAAATATATTTTTTTCGAAAAACTCTCCCTGACACAATTAAAAACCATTTATGGACTTATTTATTTTGGGAGAACTTGAACTCACAGCACAGTAAATTGAAACAAAAAACGTACTTGTCACTACTACTTTTAATTAAAAACAAAAACTAAATAAAAAATAAAACATTTGCAGGTAGGTACTCATTTGTTTTGGACTTAAGGCTCGTTTGTTTTGCATCCTACCCACTTTGCACACGCATGTTTACGTATTTAGGTATTTGTACAAATCGCACAACAACTACGTAAGTATTTGCCTGCATACGGAGAACCTTGTGCCCTTTGTGCTATGATTGCGCCCGCTTTGTAAACTTGTACCGGTTAATGTATGTAATTAGAGGCATAAATCGCGTGCACAGTTCGTGTGGGCGCAATATCAACCCCATACTTCAACATCGACACGAGAAAATGAATGAAAATTGTTTACAGAGAAAATTATCTACGTATGTATGGTATGGTAGGTTTTATTGTTTGTAAAGTTTATTATACATAATATGATAAAAAGTTGACTGTATTTACTATGAATTGTGTGTACCTACCACTAGACAAGCAATGTCACCTTCTTCCTTTTGTATGACGCGTCTTGCCAAATCTAATTACGTCCGTTACGTACCGTAAAGGATGTGGACGATCAGAAATAGAGTTCCTGTTACTATGTTTGAACCAAAACCCAGAAGAATGACGCGATCGCCTTTTTTTTTTTTGTTTACTTTGTCTCATCAGGAAGTATAGCCTTTCATTACGCGAACAAAAGAAACATAACAATTTTATTATATGTTGCTTTTGTTTAAACAAAACGATACTCGAAACAACGAAAACAAACGATAACTTCTATAACAGTTTCATTTGTTTAAACAAAAGCTCTTTTCAAAAGCGATTCGTACTTATTGATTATATTATTAGGTATTGGTTTTTAAACGACTTCTGTTTTATGACTACGGCAGAAAAGTGTTTAACAATAATCGTATTTTCCGGGTAAGTATGGTATATGGAGTCCGGTAAAGACCGTCGAGTTTTACGGGCATATTGAAGAGGAATGTGGTTAATACGTCACGGGAAGATCTGGACGTGGTGGGGCCGGTAGCGTCGCCACGGTCGCAGTGCGTTTTCCGTAGTCGACGGTTAGCGTCGGTACTGTGCGTTCTACGGGCGACGCCAGACGTCGCAGGATAACGCGGAATTATTAAAAAGTTTTTAAAGAAAGTTTCGTGATACAAGCATAAAATTTAAAAAAAAAAAAGACGCGCTGCTTTTTGAAATATTTGACAAGTTTATTATTATTAAAAAACTTTTTTGGTGTTTGAGTTACATTTATGGACTTTTGTAAGGGCCAAATTAAAACTTCCACTTCACGCCTACTTCACGGTAAATATTTTTTATTATTCGTTCATGCATGAAAAACAAATTAATTAAATTTTAAATTACATTCTTTGAATATTTATTAAAGTTCCTGGCAAATTAATAAAATTACAGATGACATTATTCCAAAAATAAGTTTTCATCTTCCTAAATTCTCCCGAAAATAATAATTAATAATTATCCAAGTATCTAAAGTCTTTTAATGCTATTTATAGTTGATTATGAGCCTAATTATAAGAGTGCCTATTATAATTGCATTAATTAATGACGTCGATAGGATCGAACGACCAATACAAAATCAATAAATATTTGAAATGGGTTTTAAAATTACCACCCGTCTTCAATTTTATTAAGAGAGGACCATAAAATGTTAAACGAACTATTGACTGAAAATAAAACTCTATCACGAGGAGTTCCGTTATTCAGGAATTGATGGAGGGAGGGAGAGAGGCTGTTGAAATCTGCCAGTGCTAAAATATTTCCTTTCATGTCATTCTATTTACTTTGGAAACATCTTCAATTCTAAGCAGTTCGTTATTATTTGGCCAAAAATAAATTCGCTTCGATTTCTCTTGAAACTGATATTAAATTATTCACTACCCCATTTCCGCCGAATACCATTCGACAATTTAATCTAATTTAATAATAAAACAAAATAGTAACTAAATAACATTTTTACAAAAGAAATTATTTATTTTTAATGCAAGAAAAAATTGAAGGAGGTACAGGGTAATTTTTTACCTTAATGCTTTTTACAAAAGAATTAATTTCTATTTATAAATATTTTCTCCAATCTTCTTAACTGCTTTTGTGGGGATGTTTTTACCCTTACATCTCGAAAAATTTGATTTTGATATGTTCAGGCTATTAATGAAATAAAATTCTTTATTGTGGTCAGAATTATTTCTGTAGTTTCTACCAACGTTTTGTCATATTTGAGATATGAGGGTAGATACCTGGAGAATGCGCATGCAGAAAATTTCTGGGCCTTTAAATGGTAAATGTGAAGGTTTCATGTCTGAAGAGTGTACATGGTGGTTGATTGGGACTTGACGTTTTCTTGTTTCGTGTTAATAAAAGAGAAAACAGAAAAAAAAAAACAGTAAAAAAGAACGAGTTTTCCCCGAAGTCTCCACAAATCTAATAATATGTGATGTAACGTCAGAAGAAGCGGAATGAAAAGTATAAAGAATCAGATGTTATAAAAGAAGGTAATACATATAAAGTGTTACGGAGATGAAAATATCATAGGGAGCTGTCAGTCACATATGTTTTGTCTCGTGTAGTTCCAACACACGTTCTCCAGTAGTCCATATAATATTTATTCACACGACGAAATGAGAATAGAATCGAATCCCATTTCTTTCGAGCCGGTTCAGCTTTAGTGCCGTTTTTGAAACTTAGGGACTGTCTGCCTTGATTTATCGGTTTCCACGGGGAACCGTCGCGCTTTAAATATTTACGCTCTCATACATATATAAATACACAAAACTTGGCGAAAGACTCCAAAAAAATCGAATACATATTTTATAAGTCCAATCAAATTCCAAAATGTCTCGGCAAATTTCAGTAAAAGACGTGAACATTCATTTTTTATTCCATCCCCTTTTTTCCATTCACTTACAACCCTTAATACGCAATATTTTGTTTACGATGCTCAATTATTTTTTTACAATGAGACAAAACACTAATAAAAAAAAACATCAATTTTTTAGTGATCTTTAGGCATTGTTTGTTTCTTTTTGATTACAAGGACTATCTGCCTTTTGTTTGTCGAGGAAATAATTTTATGCTCAAAAGTTTCTCGGCGAAGGCGAGGAAGTGTAAGAGCGATGAGGAATTTTGACGTGAATGCGGAAAGAAAATTTTTGGAACGAACGAAACTTTGTTTGGAAGAACGGCTTCATTTAGCTAACACCTCTAAAAAATTAACTGCCTGGAAAGATCATCCAAAAATTACTTCGTTTTTAGAAAAAGGTACGGGAGGTATCGGGAACAAATGACTACTGTAACTATTTTTAACAATCCCAAGAAATAGTTGAGTTGACAAAACAGTAGCTCCTTTTGTTTCGAAACATTTAAAACGTCGAAAACAAAAGACATAATGATTAAAATTCAACTGAAAACAAAAGTTGCCAATGTTTTCACCTGTTTTGAAATAACATAAGAGCGTGAGGAATTGAATTTTGTTATTTTCATTTTTTTAAACGTGGTTACTAGATACCGGATTAAATATTAGCTATTAAGTGATATCTCGAGTTGATACTCATTGGAAGAGATTCTCCCTGGTATTCACTTAAATCAACATGGTGCACCGGCAAACATTTGGCTTGCAAATTCGAAAACTACGAACCTCTGCCTTATTATTCAACTGTTAAACGTGCTGGCGAGGTGGATGTGTCGTGTGAGACACACTTTTATGTTGAACTTTGAAATTGGACGTGAGTAACAGTACAAAATCCGCCAGAGTTAGCACACACAACTTCAGTTCATATTTAAATGGGCCTTAAAACTTTAACAAAATTGTAAAAAAATGCGATGTTTTTGGGCTGGTACTAAAAAGGAAAATAAAGTAATGTAGTTATGTATGTACGAATATAGTTATCTATGTAACAGCTGTGCTACTGACAATCGTAAATATTGTTGAGTGGACCATTTGTATTCATTAGGGCTTTATTAAAGCATGTTACCATAAAAGATGCTTTCTGTGGTCCCATGGAGTCAACAACGTATTGTTGGTAGGTACCTACGAACCTACGTTACATTACATTACGTAGTTAAGTTCCCATTTTAACTTTAATATGGAGAAAACTCGTAAAATTTAACTCGGTTTGTTTCTATATATTATGTAAGTACCCACCCGACTAGGTTTTATATTATATTACAAAAAGTAAACAGAATAACACAATTTTCTTCCACAACAACCTGTTTTCGTGCTTTTTTAATATAAACCATCAATACATCAATCTCCCCCTCAGGCAACAAGATGTTGCAAAAGGCTTTGGAGCACAACACACAACAAAAGCATATTTAGAAAGATTTTAAATGATCAAAATGTCCACGGGGATATTTAAAGTATTATAAAAAAAAATATATAAAATTAGAAGTGTGTTGGTATTTTTGGAATCTTTCCCCATTAGAAACCGTACATCACTTTTGTTTCTAATTCAAATGTCGTCGAAGCAGGTGCATGATGGATAATAAGGGTAAGAAATCTATTTTTAACAACCCCACGACTTGTACGTAGGCATCTATTTTTATATCTATAAATCAGGCTAAAAGGGATATTTATTTAGGTAGGTACATATACTTAAACGAGATTTAGTCCCAATTAAATTATTCTAATTAAGGAAGATCGCAAATTTGTTTCGACTAACTGAAATACTTGGCCTGTTTGTCGTACCTACTTACGTATTAAGGGTCAGGAGGGGTGAAAAGTCGACTTCTAGGTCAGGGGTGAGTGGTGCAACTTATATATTGCTGGATTTCTACTTTATTTTAATTGGAATACTTAGCTGGGAACCCTGCAGTTTCTACCATAAAGTTGAGGAGCTCTTTCATTACTTCTTAATTAAAGGTAGAAGCTAGTGGCCTACCCACTACTTCTACTACTACTACCACCCTTAACCTTTTGCGACGTTACGATGGATGCAACGTTTCTATTACGTTTGCCCCAATCTTCCTCATTAGTCGGCGAGTTTCTTTTTAAAACAAATACGTAATAGCCATCCCACTTTTAGTCCAATAAGCTAGGCAGCAAACACGGTAATTATTATTATATAATAAAATTTTAATTTGAAGAAATTAATTTTCACATACCTAAGTGTAAAAAGAACGTAATATGTCTCGAATTTACTTCTCAGTGAAAGGTGAGTTACTGTGGAAACCATGTCGTACATACATAATAATAAAATATATAATATATTGCTGGCTTTCTTGTCGTTCCTGGTACAATTACCTACGAAGAAAATATGGGGGATTTTTTCGAGACGTTTTGTGAAAATTTTAACGAATGGTATTCAATTCTAAGAATTTTATAACGTCACCAAATAACACACATTAAAAAATTACAAACGAACTAACAAAAGAAGACGAAAACAAAAAACAACTAATACTTGTTTTGAAACAAAAAGAAAAGCGAAAAACAATTACCTATTAAATTCAATTGTTCCACACTACATAAAAACAATTGAAATACTATATAAGCGATTAAATTAAATGGTGCCCTTAAAACTTTTCAGTTTCTGCTGCATCCGGTGACCCCCTTTCTAACTTTTCTCAAGAACAAGAAGTTTTTATTCCATTTTGACGACAATCGTTAAGGGTTGTTTTCCGCGGTCTAATTATGTGCTCGTTATATATTTCTTATTTTAATCAGTAGAGATGGCGGAGCATCGCGGCCGCGGCGGCAATGGCAATTGGGTTTGGCGAGGACGTGGGTAGTTTTCAGAAGTGATAAAAATTTTTGTTGTCCCTGCGAAGAATCATAATTTCCACGCGAGCGCCCTGACGAGAAAAACTGGGCCAACCGTCGTCTGTGCAGACTCTGCATTTTTCAATTCGTGTTCATAAAAATGTGAAATTTATTGTGGACATCATCTGCCATCTCACGGTACGTACGTACCGTTTTCCAACCCCCGTCTCACTTCTCAACTTGCGTCCAATTTTTTGATACCCCACTTCTTACAACTTGCTCGCGATATTAAAATTATTCTTCCATAACGTGTTTGTTGTCGCGTAAAATCTCACGAGATTCAACATTTTACAGTTTTATAAGTAAATAAGTAAGTAACTTTTTGAGTTGATTAAACATGTATTTTAGCAAACAAATAGTAGTAGGTGGTGTTTGGAGGTGTTAGAACACCCTGGTGCGGAGTTAAACTTCAAAATTTGCTGAAGCTCCCCGAAAGGGACTTTATACTGTCAGATAGTAGTTCCTCTTTGGCAACGGTCAATTAAATTGGACAAACAAACTCGTTAAGCTCTTCCAGCTGCATACTGCTTCAAATTCCACTCTGCTTTATGCAGCTAGTTACGTACATACCTACTTTACTTGCTTCTCTCTCGACTGTTTTCGCCCCGATGCTCACACTAAAGTTAATAAAATAAATGGACAATGAAGGCATTCATTAGAAAATATTTTTAATTAAGTAGACGAGGGGCTAACATAAGTACATAGTACAACAGGGATAATATTGCTACGATATTATAGATTATTCTCGAAGTTTCTCCCTGTAGTTTAATTTAAGATTTATTTACCCCAATATATCAAATAGTTGCTATAGATCATCGTTTAGGTCATAGAGCACACGGGGCTTGTTCTGGGGCGATATCTGCCGAGTAGTTGCAGCACAACGAGTTTTCTAATAATAAAAACAAAATTTATTACAAACAAATGCTGGACGCCATCCATACATGGCAATAAACTTTTGTTTCTATGTATTTTTTTTCAGATGTTTTCATCTCAAAGACTTCGTCGTATTTTGTTCACGTTTCTCTAAAGTTTTTCAAGTGTTTCTGATGGGGGTTGATAACCCCCCGAAGACCCTTAACATGAAAATATGTGCGGATTTGGCTCATTACAACCGATGACGTGTTATTCATTCTATTCAACGTTGGCCGTAAATGTTTCCCGTGTTTCGCCGCTCCTTGTTCCTCCCTCTTCGCTCTTCAATGCCTTTAATCATAGTCTACTTGACATCTACATAATTATCTACAATCTGCCTTTTTCTATGGGCGATTGCTTCTTGTCTTTATTTTTTTAATTGCTATGGTATTTATTCGGTTAAATTTAATACCTACCTCTAGAAAGTTTTGAAAAACAAGCGAACTAAACCTCTGCATCTCCTCCCCTTGGCTGTGGGCTTAACATTCCCAAATAATATTATCCCGAATGTGTATTTGTGAGTCCTTAATTTGCCTTTTGCGATAATGGAACTGAATCCCGTCGGATTAGCTGACGTACGAATAAAACTTCGAGAACAGCCCAAATCCTCCATTAAACCTCTTCGAATTTAAAACGAGTTCATCTAGCTGATGGGAAAATTTATGCCACGCCACATCACCGAAGAACGAGGAGCTGAAACTGTTAGATTAGAATACTTGTTGCTTTGGTACTTAATAAATATTTTAGAAGGAGCTGCAGTATCGAGACTTCCCATCAGCACGCCTCAGACAGCGGTAGTTGCGAGATTAGTGAACAGCCACAAAAAGCGTAATAAACGCCACCTGTAGCGATTTTAAAACCCTTTTATTTGAATTTAAAACAACTGACACAGGAGCAAATAACAGATAGAAATTATAGTGCATTTCGAAATCCCTTTTGTTCCCGTTCGCGTTACTGCAAAGTAATATCGGCGTACGGTCCTTGTTTAACAAATGATTTTTATTCCCTAATACCTACCAACTTTTTAAATTTGCCTTTTTAATGAAAACCGTGCGAGACTGACGTAGTGACAAAGGGAATTCGCCGATTTAAGTGAAACACGTCCTGGGACTTCAAAGGGAAAAGTTCGGGGTTCGTAGAAGATTTGGCGCTAAGGAATGCTGAAGATTGCTTTTCCTTTTTTTTTTCTTTCTTATTTTTTAGTCTTTTGGCAGAAGAGCCGTTGTCCTCCGACATAAGGCGTACACCTAGGGAATAAATGCGATGTCCCTACCACGATCAAAGGGACGCCCGGCAACGCCATCCTGATTTCGTATTCCGTTTCAGAATTTCGCGAGACCTTTGATATAAATATTCCTAACGAATGCACAAGATTTTTACTGTACTAAAGGAAAATACTTAAAGTGCTTCAAGAAGAAATTATACTTCATCAAAGTCATAAGGGCGCTAATGGTGTCAAAAAAAAACCAGAAAAACACTCTAACAAAGTTTAAACTTTTATTTCAACAAATCTATTTAAAAAAAACAAATATTTTGATACTTCTTGCTCAACTCTCTCAATAGAGGGATTTTGAGTATCGGAAGCAAGGAAAAACCTCTCACAATCCGCAATCAAACTTGAATGAAATGGAATTGTCTTTTTAGGATGAAATAACAAAAGACATCGACCGTATCGAATAGCAACGAGCTCATAATATTCAGTCGAGTAAAGTAGTCCTTAAGAAAATATTTCAAACGTTCGATCAAATTAACTACATGATATAATTTTTTTTATAGAAATCTGATTTTATTGATTAATGAAAATATCCGCGAATTAAACAAATTGTGATTCAGTTGTTTTCTTTTGAAACAAAGAAAAACTTCTTCAGTTGTTAGATACTTACTCACGTTGTTTTGTTTTCAAATAACAAAAGAACAAAAACAACGAGTAACAACTGAAAACCATGTATATAGGTAAATCTCGCAATTTATAAACGATTTTATGGTCTATATAAATTAATTTCCGAAACATTCGATGAATTTGAACGATGATAGTCCCCCGGAAACGAAATTTGGTAGCTAAACATTGAGTACGTAAAAATTCGTTTTTGAAATATTTCAGGAATACCGCCAGAAGTGAGATTTCCTGTGGGAACACCTATGCAAATAAGTACATGCATTATTGAGAACTTTTGCTCAACACTAGTGAAGTTTGTTATGCCTTGGGGGAAACACCGAAAACAAACGCGTACCTACCTATGACGTCTTGCTCTATTACAACTACATATTTAGTATTTAGTAGTCTTCAAGAAAATTAAAATTACATAATTATAACACACGGGTAGGTACGTGTTCGATTTAAAACAGTTATTGTGTTACCAAATTGGTAATAAATTGTGAACTCACTTCCATTGTGAATTTCGAATGGAAACGAATTACCTAATACCATCACCCGCCGCGCCTGTCGTTATATACAAAGGGCAAAATGTTAAATACTTTTAATTAGAAACATAATTCAATTGGGAGCACATATATATGATAATGATAATAATGTATGTATGTATGTATATATATTCGTTGCGACCGGAAAATGTCTATTTTAATAACACAATGGAATGGAATAGATAGATAATAATAAAGCTGCGAGAGAAAAGGTATTGTCTTTATGTCCCCTAATTGTTACACAAATTATACCTACCAGAATTTAGAAATGGCATCATAAATTCAAAATAACGGGGTTGTCAGATAAATTCCAATACCAAAATCAATAAATAAATAATCTGTTTGTTTAAATTTTGGGGATGCAATAACTTAAAACACTTTGTCCCTGTACCTACCAATAACCGGGTAAAACTGGGGTAGGTACACAAAGAGTCGGGAATTAATTTATTATTAAAAGCCACTTGGTAATTTTCTCATACAATTATTATAAGCAACTGTTAATTATTCTGTTGCACGCCCGCCGCTGTTCCTCCGCGCTAATGTCAGTGCCGTGTTTATCTTTAATTTGTGGAGACAAAAAACGTTCCAGCCATCCAGAAGTTACATTACATTTTAAACATTTATAACAGACACACATACATACATGAATCACACATTTATCTCGTTATGGTGCTTCTGGTAGGTACTTACTGATGGTCTCCTCAAAATAAATTCATTATGCTCCAGTCCAGATTATTCCCTTTTTTGCCACTTGTTGATAATTATTTATGTACTTACTTAGATAAATTTAAGTGAAACTGTACAAAAAACGCTTTAAACTGAACAATATCTAAACTCTTGAGTTGGTTTGTTTCGTATCCTGAGGGACTTTCCATCATAGATACATTTTGCCTCTTTTAAGGCTAACGAACAGCCAACGTTCCCGATGCTATGTGTTTGAGTTTGAACTCACAATCAGTAGTCAGTCTAATCGGTGGTTTCTAATTAATACGAAATCCTCTGCTAACTTCACCCGAACTGTGTTTGCTCCGAAGCAAATTCTTATTCGGTATCATATTAACACACAAAGTAATTAAACTATGGAATCGTATCTATTATTTATTTATAGCATTGAAGATAATTTGCTCGTGGGTCATTCAAAAAGAATTATTTGTTAAAAAAAATGCTTACCAAAGGGAACAGGCTCTGTAGTAAGCACACGGTGGTTTTCTTTTGTCTGAAACAAAAAAAAAAACATTTGTTAGATGTTAGTTGCTTTTGTTAATAAATAAGAACATCTAGTAGGTAATTGTTGATCTTCAATTCTTACGTTTTGTTTTATTGAAACAGCGCTACGATTGTTTCTGGGAAGCAATTGATCCATCATAATAACGTGTTGTGTTCTGTTATTATTCATAATTGAAAATATTAAGGGAGGCTTATAGATGAATTTCACGTTTCCTTTGAAATGAAATTTACAATTTTCCCAGTTAATCAATATTTCTGTGTGATAGAGTGTTATCAAAACCAATTTTTTCTTTTTATACACGAGAACGACGTCTGTCGATTTGGGCGGAGAAATAACCGGGCATTTCGAGAGCTTAATGAAACCAATAACATACAAAAGCTTTCGTCTACTCGTATATAGCCCCAAAAATTGAATGTAAACGAGTTTTTTCCTTTCTTTTAATTCCGGTGCAAATAAACGCGTTCAAAATATGGAAATATATTCTTTTCTGATTTGATAGGGACCTCGAATTATCTCTGGTAAACAGCTTAACCGACGGTTTTTATCTCGAAAATAAAATATCCCGAAACCATCGATTCCAAGAGCCTTTCAGACGGTTATTTATCGGAGTTTTGGCAAGTAAATTTGGAACTAGGGTCCAATTGGCAGCTTTTATTTGTGTGGTAATTTATTTTTCCCTTCTTTCATACAACCATCAATTCACTTCAAGGCGCTTTTTATCTCTTCACTTTTTGTGCAAAAACATTACGTGTGTTTACATTCGTCAAAAAAAGGACACGTAGGTACTTGCCTTAGTCACAATCTCACCCTCATTTATTGACAATTGATATAAATTGGGGGTTTATAATCATCAATGGATATTTTACCTAAAGGTTGTGGATAATTTGGATAATACGATATCAAACCAGAGAGTATTAGATATTTCTAACCATTTCGTTACCAATTGAAACTAAATTGCGGAACGGACTGGTAACTACGTGACTCAAATCCGGAACTGTTCGGAAAATAAATCAAAATTCTGTGCAAAGTTGTCGCTAGTTACCTCACACACACATACACACAATGTGAACTGGACGGAAAATGGACCAAGAGTGCACACACAATGGACGCGTGATGGACAAACGCGGCCAAAATTGATATGTAACATCACCCCAATAGATAGTAATAATACATACAGCACATAATAAAGTTGTTAAGAGACCTGGCGACTTTTATTTCCGTAGGTATTTTTGGGATTGGGACTTTTTGTGCGAGGGGTGAAAATTGAAAAAGATGAAGTCCTCAAAATCGCTTTGTAAACGATATTTTTGGTTCAATTGATCTCTAAAGGCGTCAAGAACGTAAAGGGTAGGTATAATCTCAAAATGCTCGTTCACATATTTGAAAATAGGAAAAAGGAATTATATATAGGTAGGTTGTAAGTAAGTAAGTAAGTAAGTAAAAACTGAAGAGATGTATCAATTTTACTGTTTCGAAAAATAATCTTCAGAGGAACGCTTAGGTAAAATCCCTTTTATTTATTTTTTTCTATTAGGTACCTACGGTTTAAAATTCCACGTGTGCATTTCTTTTGTTTTCTATTATTATAAAAACGTTACCCTCCGGAATAAATCAAAATAACAAATTGAGTTTGCAATTGAATTTGGTACCTACATTATTCAGGAATTTTAAATTCCTTTGAAAAATAATGGCGCAGGTACTTTGTAATGGGGCACAAATGTTACTGACGTAGTGAGTGAAATTTACGACGCTTTTTATTTCAAATACCTACACATACCTCCATATTTGTAAAGAAAAAGCCGTGTAACAATTTGAGGGGTCGTACGTAAAACAGAGTGATATTAGATCGATACTAATGCAATATGTTTGCGTGTAAATTATCGTCGTACAGTTCGCTGCCGAGTCCTAGTAATAATACCACCGTTTACCTCATTTTTACTCAATCAGAAATGCACAATGGCAATTATTCTTGCCACCCCTACCCCTATCCCTACCTCTACCTATAATGCAGACTTTTTGAAATACGATAATAAAATCAAACAAAACAGGGGTTTGTACTGCAGTAAAGTAGCTAATATACAGGGTTTTTCAAGTTGATGGGCTATTAGAAGTATATGAATTAGTAGAAGGAATTCAATTCTGAAACTTGGGCTCATTTGATTATTGTTTATGCCGCTTCTTTTAAAAATATTTTCAAGTTCGATTTACATCCGGTTATACCGGAAGTCGATACCAACTTTGTTATTTTAAATAGAATGGTATATTTTTTACGCTGAATTCGAATAAAACGTGTAATTCTAAGGTAAGTTTGATAAGCAACTTGTACACCCTATGACGATCGGTTTCTGAGTTAATTTAATTTATAGAAAAAAAATCGCTACCGCAACCCAAATTATAAAAAATCATAACTTCCACAAAAGACGATTTAGAGTGTTGAAATTTTTACTAGTAATAGCTGAATATTAGTGCTAACGCCTTGACAAAATTGAATTAAATAATTTATACAGGGCGTTCAAAATAAAATTCTAAAATTGAAAAACTTCAAACACGAATTACTTCGTTTTTTCAAACGGCACCTACTATTTTTTATTTTTTCAATCGATCCCTTTTTTTATCCTCTTTCGATCTATATGGATACTTCCTATTTTTAGTAATAATTCAAAATTATTCCAAAATTTTCAAATAAAATAGGAAATATTCATATGAATCGAAAGAGGATAAAAAAAGGAATCGATTGAAAAAATAAAAAATAGTAGGTGCCATTTGAAAAAACGAAGTAATTCGTGTTTGAAGTTTTTCAATTGTAGAAATTTATTTTGAACGCCCTGTATAAATTATTTAATTCAATTTTGTCAAGGCGTTAGCACTAATATTCAGCTATTACTAGTAAAAATTTCAACACTCTTAGTCGTATTTTCTGGAAGTTATGATTTTTTATAATTTGGGTTGCGGTAGCGATTTTTTTTCTATAAATTAAATTAACTCAGAAACCGATCGTCACAGGGTGTACAAGTTGGTTATCAAAGTTACCTTAGAATTACACGTTTTATTGGAATTCAGCGTAAAAAATATACCATTCCATTTAAAATAACAAAGTTGGTATCGACTTCCGGTATAACCGGATGTAAATCGAACTTGAAAATATTTTTAAAAAAAGCGGCATAAACAATAACCAAATGAGCCCAAGTTTCAGAATTGAATTCCTTCTACTAATTCATATACTTCTAATAGCCCATCAACTTGAAAAACCCTGTATATGCAATTTATGCCACAACAAAACAAATGTAACAAATAAAAAAATGACATACGATTATTGAATCAACAATTGTTTAGTGCCTGACAATTGAATCAACACAAGTTTTTGTTTCTGACATTAAACAAAAGCAGCTCTTTGAATTTGTTTTTTCTGTTTTCTTTAGGTATACCCTAGACATTTGTAACAAACGTTCTCGTCTTTTAGTATTCTTGAAGAAAATTCGTAATTGCTTTAGGCAAATTTTTTACCTACCTATGTAGGTATCTATAGATACGTGTCTAGGTAATTTGCTTACATCAGCGAGTAGATATTATTTACATACGAAACGAAATTGTCCAATGAACTGCTACATAAAATATGTCGGATTCAGTTTTTTTACCTCCCCCAGGTATTTTAATATTCGAATTACCTACCTACATAAACCGTAGGTAGATCATCTGTCTCCGTACAAAAAATATCTAACAATAAGGTAGAAAAAGTCTGTTCACAGATTCTCATATTTTTCTTTCGTTGCGTTGTCTCACAAGTAGACAGATAATTAAATTGTTTTTGTGTTTTACTTACCTATTGTAGATACGTATTCATCATTCATGAGATAAAGTTTAAATCAGACCATCAAAAGTCAAAATAGTTTTTATTATCTACGTTAATTAGTTTCTCATTATGTATCAGGACGTCGGTCGCTTCGGTCGGTTGTATTCGGGAGATGTACCCGGTCGTTATCCGAATCCTTAGCACAAAACGAGTTAAAGTAATTTATTTCCGCTGAAGGTTTATGCAAATTTTAAAGTTTACGATACGTTTCACCTCCGATGATTTAGAGGAATTCCGAGACATTTAAACTCAGCAGAAAGCAATTTGTAAGAGCAAACTTGCTTAATAGTTTCTGTTCTGCTTAATTACAAACAATCCATTCCTGAATAACTAAATAACGGGAATTTTCTACGAACAACACAGGCATGGCCCATATAACTACCTAATACGTAGGTGCCTACACGTCAATCACTCCTACGTACCTACCTATGTACACAAAATATATTTTTCTTCCCCTGTTGCTTTCCTAAATATTTAATTTTGTGCACCCTCCTTTCAGGCACAAATTATCCATCAACCATCAATAACTATTTTGATAGAAGTTGAGGACATTTTGTGCCCCCCAAAGTCACCAATATTCGCGGCACGAAGTAACTAAGTTTGTGAATGGCTATAAATTCTGTCCATCGTCTCGAAAACATTTTTCGACAATTGATAAACCACAACATAATCACACTAATATTATAAAGGCGAAAGTTTGTGAGTGTGTATATTTGTTTTTTCTTCACCTCTAAACGATTGGAACGATTTTAATAAAATTTGATATGGAGTTAGCTGACACCCTGTATTAACACATAGGCTACGTTTTACTGCGGGAAAATATCTTATTCCTATGGGAAAATCGATGAAAATGAATTCGCGGAATATTATAAATGCGAAAGTAACTCTGTCTGTATGCTACACAATCTCGCCTAAAATTTACTGAACCGATTTAAATGAAATTTGGTACAGAGATAGTCTAGAGCCTAAGAAAGGACATAGGCTGCTTTTTAATGCGAAAAAAGGGTTGTAAGGGGTTGAAATAGGAAAGTTTGTGCGGAAATTCCGTAATTTTTAAAGATAGAAGCTTGAAACTTATTAGATATAAATAAATACGACATTCAATGTTTGTAAAAATTTTACCCTAAAAGGGATAAAATTAGCCGATGAAAGTTTTTGTGTAATGACGTCGCCCAAAAAGTTTACGGCCCAGAAAATTAAAATATTAAGTGTAAAAAGTTATAGAGGTTTTGTTTATTTGGATCAATAAAAGTAGTTTAATACTAAGCTATATGAACTATTTTAAACTATAATTAAACTATATTTATCTATAATATTATAAATGCGAAAGTAACTCTGTCTGTCTGCGTGTTACGCAATCACGCCCAAACTATTGAACCGATTTAAATGAGAATTTGGTACAGAGATAGATAAGTAAGTAGATATAAAGCTAGAGGCTTGAAACTTATTTTTTAGGCTTTTGATTAGATAGAAATACGACATTTAAAGTTGGTAAAAAATTCACCGTAAAGGGGGCAAAGTTTTTGGTGTTATGACGTCGGCAAAAAGGCTTATGTACCAGAAAATAAAAATATAGAAGAAATAAAATTAAAATGCTAACCCAAAGTCACTATTGCACGCGGACGAAGTCGCGGGCATAGCTAGTTATATCTATAAAAGTGTGTAAATAATTAGGTACTTTGGTTGTTGTTCGTTTTTAATCGTAGGTTACGTTACGTAATTGGAATGACATTTGATAAGTAGGGCAAAATCTAATATGTATTCCCATATTCAGTCCCTTTTCCGATCTATACTTTTGTTCGCTCGTTATTGATTTATCTAACGTAAGACTTTTATTTGCACATCATTAATTCAGCACTATGTCAAGTGTCCTTTCTTTTTCAGATTTTTGTACCTAGTAGTAGTGCAGTCTGAAATCGTGCACACACAGGTAGGTACAAAAGCAATCGGAGTTTCAGCTTAGCTCCATTTTAAAGACATAACGTACTTATTTTAATAGACTTACGTGCTTTAACTGGACAAGAACCATTTGTTTGTTTAACAAAAGATACACGAAACGAAACAATATACGTATAAAACAACGATATTTTTCATTTGTTTAGTTTAAATTGACAGTAGACGTACTAAAACAAGAAACAATCTCCTTTCGTTTATTTCATTTTTATTATTTGGAGACAACAATAATAGTTTGCGATGTACGTATCGAGTCGATTGATCGATGATAATAATTGAATTTGCACCTCAACGCGATGGCCCGTTGGCGTATCGAGCACGGTGGCAATGGGGGTTGACGCGATGGTTTTTTGTGATCCAAATCCATTTACCTTGTGCAATTAGCATTCTAGTTCCTCGGGAATTATTTACTCGTTACACTTCGGCAAAGCGTGTGACAGCGGAAAATGTAATTGGGTTCTAGACCAAGCTCCGGGGCTATAAACCAAGCTGCAAACACACACACACATATTCACCTATAAAGGGTGTAGTAGCAAGTTTAACGAGACCGTGACGTTTTGACCAAAAGACCTGAAATAAGTGAAGTTCACTTCGTTTGTTTATTTATAACAGAACTAAGTGGAATTCAATTGTTATCGTATTCACTTTTTATTAGGTATTCGTTTGTTTTCCACCAGAAGAATAAACTTTTAAAATTATGTTTAGTGGTTTTTGAGTTTATTGCACCCTGTAAAGAATTTTATACATTCTCGGGTAATAAAATTGATGAGGTAACATTTTACTTAAAGGATGCACATACAACGTAATACCTATAGGTCGATTTTGGTTGTTTAACTGTCGAGCAAGTCCTGAAATAGAGTTAAGAGGTGCGAGTGGATAGAAATGGAATAAAAATACTCTCACGTGTTGTTTTACGATCCACGGGTAAAATATGGGGCGACCGACGCGACGATAATGTTTATAGAAATATAAATGCGTATAAAAGAAAAAGCGGTGATCGTTCGCACTTGAACGCGAGGTGTTACATCAACTGTATTCAAAGGGATGATTTATCGGCGTAGTTTATCATAAGCGCGCCTGAGTAATACTTTAGAGCCGGACCTGGACGTGCACTTTGCACCGGAAATTTATGGATTGTGCCGCAACATTAAGCTTATTTATGCGTGCAGAACGGTATGGTCATTCGGATTTTTCAACCTACCTACCTAGGTGTTACGTAGATACATTTATGATAAACAATGCAGATGTTGCAGCTACTTTAACGACCCTGTTACGTTAACGGTTATCCACCCCTTGCAATATAAAGACACATAATGGGCCACAACAATGATTTATTTTCTTCTGCAGACTTCTTTGGTCATTAACAAAACTCACCTGCTATATGTCCTGTAGGTAACGACGGGGGTAGTTAGTTCGAATTCGAATCGTCTTGTTAATCAAACTAGTAATACTCATTAGATGGTTCTCAGACTGAATGAAGTTGCGATAGGTGCCTACGATACATTTCTCGCCAGCAGACACACAAATACACACACCTACGGGAGTACGAATACGTATACAGCTGTGCAGCTCCCTATCTCTACATCTCTGCAGTAATTTAAATGAACAAGCACGAAACATAGGCAACATCCTATTACATTTGCATGATTTTCCACTGGCAGCATCCGAATACAATGTAAAAGGAAGCACAGGACGCGAGAGCGAACGAGATGGGAAAACAGGGAAGAGGGACGGACGGACGCCAGAAGAGAGGAACTACATACATAGTAGTATATGTCTATCTAGTATGTAGTTATTCGCTAATCTTGCCATAGTCTAGAAAGTGATCTGGGGGATGTATGTATATATTTCGCTCAGATGATGTAAACAAGGGAACTTTCTTAGGGGGAGATAAACCTACGTACCAGAACTAAGTTATTGTATATGGATACGATAAACTCGTGGTGGATGTGGATGGGTTATTAATCGATTATTGGATCGGGGACGATGCAAGATAACGGCACAAAATACAATTTATTATAATCTTATGTTGCTTACATATATTAGGTTAACTTTTGAGATCGTTTTCGTATCGTATCGTATCGGGTCACGATAATGTCCCTACATCTTGAATAACGAAAAATATTACCATTACATACATCTCCCTAGTTTGACATCTTAAGTAATAACAGGAATAACAGGCTCGCATTAATGAGCAGGGTCGGATTGGCCATGCCGGGTCCCTAGACTGTAGGTATTTAAAATAGTTCATTGATACTTACAGAGAAATAAAATAGAAAAACTTTTTTTTCATCTTCAGAATCAATTACGCTCTTCATTCCCCCCAGTCCGATCCTGTTAATGGGGGTGCGATCAAGAAAGAAAATCGAAACAGGGGTAAAAATTACATAAATAATTACAAGTTACATCCCTAATATTGGTAAAATAAAGACAGAGGGTAAGACTTAGATACCTATTGGAAAACTAACCCTCTGGATGATTTTCTAATACGTACATAAGAGTTGTGCACCCCGTGCCCTTTGCTGTAGTTGTTGTTGTTGTTGTTGTTGGGTGCAGCAAGACGAAGAAGAAGAGTGATGAGGATCGGTCCTTTTTGCCAGTTATTTCTTGATACGTGACAGTTTTGCATGATGCAGCGTTTTGGAAGCAATCCAAGCAACGTTTATTATCGACCGTTATGTCGACAAGGGGGCAGTCGAGGAAGTCGCGACCAAATGTTTATTATCAATAACGAGGATATCGGGAAGAATTTTGAATAAGCGGAATAAATTAAATAAAGGTCACAAGGATACTTGAATAAATTGAATTCCTACTCCTAATACATTTTATCTGTTGTTTACGAATGTTACGTAACGTAGGGTAGGTATGTGAAGAATGTTAATAATTTATTGAAACTGTACGTATACAGGGTTTTTCAAGTTGATGGGCTATTAGAAGTATATGAATTAGTAGAAAGAATTAAATTCTGAAACTTGGGCTCATTTGGTTATTGTTTATGCCGCTTCTTTTAAAAATATTTTCAAGTTCGATTTACATCCGGTTATACCGGAAGTCGATACCAACTTTGTTATTTTAAATGGAATGGTATATTTTTTACGCTGAATTCGAATAAAACGTGTAATTCTAAGGTAAGTTTGATAACCAATTTGTACACCTATGACGATCGGTTTCTGAGTTAATTTAATTTATAGAAAAAAAATCGCTACCGCAACCCAAATTATAAAAAATCATAACTTCCACAAAATAAGACTTAGAGTGTTGAAATTATTACTAGTAATAGCTGAATATTAGTGCTAACGCCTTGACAAAATTGAATTAAATAATTTCTACAGGGCGTTCAAAATAAAATTCTAAAATTGAAAAACTTCAAACACGAATTACCTCGTTTTTTCAAATGGTACCTACTATTTTTTATTTTTTCAATCGATCCCTTTTTTTATCCTCTTTCGATCTATATGGATACTTCCTATTTTAAGTAATAATTCAAAATTATTCCAAAATTTTCAAATAACTTTACTGCAGTACAAACCCCTGTTTTGTTTGATTTTATTATAGTATTTCAAAAAGTCTGCATTATAGGTAGAGGTAGGGATAGGGGTAGGGGTGACAAGAATAATTGCCATTGTGCATTTCTGATTGAGTAAAAATGAGGTAAAAGGTGGTATTATTAGGACTCGGCAGCGAACTGTACGACGATAATTTACACGCAAACATATTGCATTAGTATCGATCTAATATCACTCTGTTTTACGTACGACCCCTCAAATTGTTACACGGCTTTTTCTTTACAAATATGGAGGTATGTGTAGGTATTTGAAAAAAAAGCGTCGTAAATTTCACTCACTACGTCAGTAACATTTGTGCCCCATTACAAAGTACCTGCGCCATTATTTTTCAAAGGAATTTAAAATTCCTGAATAATGTAGGTACCAAATTCAATTGCAAACTCAATTTGTTATTTTGATTTATTCCGGAGGGTAACGTTTTTATAATAATAGAAAACAAAAGAAATGCACACGTGGAATTTGAAACCGTAGGTACCTAATAGAAAAAAATAAATAAAAGGGATTGTTACCTAAGCGTTCCTCTGAAGATTATTTTTCGAAACAGTAAAATTGATACATCTCTTCAGTTTTTACTTACTTACTTACTTACTTACAACCTACCTATATATAATTCCTTTTTCCTATTTTCAAATATGTGAACGAGCATTTTGAGATTATACCTACCCTTTACGTTCTTGACGCCTTTAGAGATCAATTGAACCAAAAATATCGTTTACAAAGCGATTTTGAAGACTTCATCTTTTTCAATTTTCACCCCTCGCACAAAAAGTCCCAATCCCAAAAATACCTACGGAAATAAAAGTCGCCAGGTCTCTTAACAACTTTATTATGTGCTGTATGTATTATTACTATCTATTGGGGTGATGTTACATATCAATTTTGGCCGCGTTTGTCTATCACGCGTCCATTGTGTGTGCACTCTTGGTCCATTTATTATTACTTAAAATAGGAAGTATCCATATAGATCGAAAGAGGATAAAAAAAGGAATCGATTGAAAAAATAGAAAATACTAGGTGCCATTTGAAAAAACGAAGTAATTCGTGTTTGAAGTTTTTCAATTTTAGAATTTTATTTTGAACGCCCTGTATAAATTATTTAATTCAATTTTGTCAAGGCGTTAGCACTAATATTCAGCTAATATTAGTAAAAATTTCAACACTCTAAGTCGTATTTTGTGGAAGTTATGATTTTTCATAGTTTGGGTTGCGGTAGCGATTTTTTTTCTATAAATTAAATTAACTCAGAAACCGATCGTCATAGGTGTACAAGTTGGTTATCAAACTTACCTTAGAATTACACGTTTTATTCGAATTCAGCGTAAAAAATATACCATTCCATTTAAAATAAGAAAGTTGGTATCGACTTCCGGTATAACCGGATGTAAATCGAACTTGAAAATATTTTTAAAAGAAGCGGCATAAACAATAACCAAATGAGCCCAAGTTTCAGAATTGAATTCCTTCTACTAATTCATATACTTCTAATAGCCCATCAACTTGAAAAACCCTGTATACGTATTAAGTTGGCCATCGTACATAATAAGGGATGGAAAAAGAGGTAGTGGTCAGGCAATACGTATTCAGAAACAAAACACGATCTTTTATTATATTATCTATGGGAAACGAACAATCAACAGCAAAATTATTATTGTCGATAAGTTTTTCGAACGAGAGCAGTTGTATTGTAGTATTAAGCATGCAGTTATAGATAAAGAATGGTGGACGTCCAATCCTCGATAACCTGCCAAAAGCACATAAAAGGAAACGCTCGCCGGTCCATTTTCCCGATAAGAGACCCTGTTTGAGTTTAGAACGGCATTGTTTCGGCTTTTATCTTTTCCTTTGTACAACCGTTTAAACATTTGCAATATCATTATAAAGAAGAAGAAAAATGTCGATGGTCTTACGTCTCGTCTCGTCTCGTCTGGAACACCAACGCGGACGGAAATAGGAACAATTTGGCCGGTCTCCTATTTCCGTAAATATCATTTGGTCTGCGTCTACGTAAGTATACCTACCATATATTCTACACAGATATTGTAATTTTATTGGACGAAGACGTACCTACCTAATACACCCCTCTTTTTCTATCTCCGTCATTGTATGTGTATTTGTAGAAAATCCAATTTCTTCGATGGCAAACCGGCAAAACGAGTGTTGTTTCGCCAAGGAGATTGGATACAGTTTTTTTTTTGTGCTTCCTACATTTGACAGACACACCACAAAAGAACATTTCCTGCCGTTTCTGATCAGCCACGACAAATCTACGACAATCGAACATCGGCCCCAGAGGCGAATACACTCACAGGCACACACCAAATTACATACACACATACACAGGAGTTCTGTCAAAATCTAAGAACAAATGCGAGAAAGCGAAATAGAACAACTAAATCGAGTTTCTCTATTCTCGTTCGCATAAAACATCAGCTCAGATGTGTTCAATGGAACCTATCGGAATTCTTTTTTTTTTATTTTCTTCCCTCGTGTGCTGTGTGTGTTCCAATCGCATATTTATGCAAAAAAAATTGAATTGAGAGATGCCTACAGCTAACAAAAATTGGACCAAAAAGAAATCCTCAAAGCGATATTTAATAATGCACTTGTTTTAATGCAATTGTCTTTCAGCAATTGTTTCTACGCATTTGTTTCTAATATGCACTTGTTTTTATGCAATTGTTTGAGAATAAAAAAAAATGTACGGGTACGTATTTTACTTTTTATTTTCCTCTTTTTTTTTTTTAATTTCCAGCAGAAGCTTTATTGACACTAAAAAAACTTCTGACAATATTTTTACGTTATATTATTAGAAACGTTTTGGCTTTCGAAATTTCTTGCGTTTAACATTTTCCTGCGGCCAGGTGTATAAATACGCTTTACTTAAGATACCTGTGGTAAGAGGCTCTTAGTTTCCTACCGTCTCATCTGCCGAGAGCGTTTAGTTAAGGGTTGTAAGAAAACATTTTCGTTTCGAGAAGATGGAAACGGTGGTAGCGGTGGTGGTGGTCAGTTACTTTCAAAGTCCGGACGTGGTTGATACATATTTTCCTTTAGTAAACGCGCGGTTGAATCCGTGGCTGCATTTAATGGATTGCCGTTTACTTTTGTGTACTTATACTAGGTATATAATGTATACACACAGTGCAAACAAAGAAAAAGGACGACATTTAAACGCCTTAAGCGAACGTTAATGTTTTCTCGCTTGCGCTATGTCTAATTGCACATTTATCCTCCTTTTTAAAATAAACGGTTACTGTTTCCTCGTCCATTTGTTTTAATTTTTGTGACATTTTTTCTCCGCGCTATGACCATTTGTTATTTGACCCACAAAATTGCGTTCATTATGAACCGAATCCAAAAAAACTTTAACAACTTCTTCCCCTTATAAGTACCTGTTATAATTTCTTTGTGAGACGTTGAGTGGTGAAGTGAAGACTCAGTTAGACGAGAGAAATGGATTAGAGCAGACACATACGTTTCACTTTGAGTCTTATCAACAAACGTATTATCCTTCCGACTTAATTTATGACAAACGATTTTGTCTCGGAAGTTATATTACAATTCTATTGTCAACGTTATTAAACAGATAATTAATAATTCCATTGCGGTAAACCAGTTTCTCATTGCTGACAGCGCAAATCCTGCAGAAGGATTTATAAATGACTCGGTTGAGCCATTAAAGACACTTTAATTATAAAAATATTTGTAATTGTTACTAAATTTAGTCAAACCGACGACGCGACGATGAAAAAACGCATTATAAATATGAAATGGCAAGCCCGGTGGCTTTATCTGTATGCAGAGTGGAAGTTTATGAGCAAATATGAGTTATTGCGTACTCAAAAAGGCAATACACCCATTTTATCCATCCTTGACGTCTGTCGACTACTACAGCAATTGCAAATTGTTGCTTTAATAAAGGAAACCTCTGTAATATCGCAATACCAATGCTGATCCCAAAACAACTGCAAGAAACAATAATGACATTTCTCTTTTGTTTAGAAAATTGTTCATTCGGTTGTCTATAAAAGGAAACAATTGCAATGTCGTAAAATCTTCATCTGTTTAAAGAACATTTGCAAAATTTAAATTGTCGATAAATATGAGATATCTAGTGGTAGTAACAGATGCAATAAGAACAAAAGCAGCTTCTCGCATTAATATTAGCAGTCTGCAGTCGGGAATTTATCACTTGACTGGAGTTTCACGATTCCATATGTTCAATGAGGAGCTCAAGAGAGTTATGGCTTGAGGAGGAGGATAATACACATCACGTTTTGCGGTGGAAGGTCCTGGAGAATCAACAAAGTCGTAGAGATGAGTCTTGAGACTGGAAAACTTATATAACCTACCTACCTACCCTCAGAAAAATTATTTTACAAAAGGGGTGTTTTTGAGAAAAAATACCCATACGCATTTCGGTTACTAGCTCGTGGAGAAAATTGTTAAATTTTTTCGTCATGTTGATTTTTGTGAAGTCATCAGGGTGAAAAGAGGAAATGAAATATTAAATTATGGGGTGTATTTTGATCACTTTATATTAATAGGTATCAAAACATGTGCGGTTTTAAGAATTTGATTCCGGTTCAACGATCAAATTTAACAAGTTTCTGGCAAGGGAAGAAAATAATTCATGCACCCATTTTATCACCGTCTAAATGAATATAATTGGTGGTCGATACGTCTACACACGTACCATACAGGTATGTATTTTTTGGGTAAAAGGGCAAAATAAGATCATATGATCGTAAGGGATTTATTTTAATTAAAATAACGTGTAATCAGGCGAAGGGATCAATTTAATCATAAGCTTCAGCCTTAAAATAATTTTCAATCAGTAGGTGTATCGACCTTTTTCCCAATCGCGTTATTCCTTTCGACTCCTGTTTCTTTCCGGGGAAAGCCCCGTTGCCTCGTTCCATTTTAATGAATAGAGCTTATTGTCTTCGGTATCGCTTTGAGCTAATTCCAGACGGGGGGCAAGTGCCGTTATCCTCTCCGCCACAACATAACACGGTTTATTGTCCCGATAGCGTCGCCTTTGCGGCGGTGTGCGTAATAAGGGTCTCTTGGTCCTTGATGGACCCATTTCGCACACTTAGATACTTCTGCTTACGCACACAGATCGATACATACGTAGTCACAGTCACAATCACAGTCTCTACCTTCTTCAGGGGCCAGGAAGGCTGCTGGCAGGCAGGCAGGCGAAGCGGCTCAGTGCTCCAGAGAATGAGAGTATATTCGTTCGGATCAGTTGCGACACGTGATTAACGATCCTCTTCCGGCCCGGGCTTCCTTGGCAATCAAGATATTTAATAGTGCGTGATCCGCCATCATAATAATACTCCACTCCACGAGGTTCATAGCCCCGCATTACCTCATGGGCGAACAAAAATTAAAAGAGACTGTCGCAGATGGAAGATTATTAAGCCACTAACTATATAACTCATGGTCATCGTCACTACGTTATTGCCTTCATGTTCTCATATTTCATCTGTTTAACAGGAGAGCAAAGAATAATTACTAGGATTCCTTCAAGTGATATTTGAAAGCAGAGATAGAAAGGCAAAAAACAAAAGTTAACTAACTTGTTTTCAAACAAATGATCTGGGTACAGAAACAAAATTGGCTTTTGTTTTTAAACAGTTGATCCAAAAAAAAAAAAAAAGATTTTTGGTAACAATTGTCACTACGTAGCGTACAGTTAGTTAACTTCTTTGATTAATTGAACGTTCTAGTTGACAGGGTAATTAGTAGATATTAAGGGCGAGATTCGGGCCCGAAATTAACATTAACTGACTTGACAAAAGCTTTAAAGCTTCAAAGCATACAACAAGTTTCGAAGTGCGGCGCACAGAATTAAGCCCAAATTTGCACATATCAACACGACAACGAACTAACGTCGCGTCGCGTCGCGTTGAGGACGGGATGGGTTAGAATTAAAAGCAAATTTCTGCGAATTTTCCCAGTGACGATGACGTGACGCTCTCTCTAATATTTGTATGACAGCGAACGCGTTTGTTCAATTGCAAGTTCAGATCTGTACTAGACGGAATCTCTTTTGTTTGTTTGTTGCTAGCGTGTGACGAAAGTTCGAAGCTCAAATGTTTCTCACAATCAGTTGCTGTTTTCAACCTGTGCATTTTAAACAACGAAATTTCGTTATTGTCTTGTTTTAAAGTTCCTTATTGTTTTGTTTCTGTTGCAGATGACTCTTTGTCAATATATGTAGATATTAATTAATTGGAATGAATGAGTTTTTTTATAATACCTGCCTTCATATTATAAGCCATTGAAATGATAAAGTGTTCTAATTGGGGTTGACAATTTTTATTTCCCGTTTACACCACAAAAGCTACATTTTTGATATTCATTTGTTATTTTTAGTTGTTTCGGAATCCAGAGTTTTGAATATAAGCTAACAATAACGTTGCCACTATTTCTAAATCAGACTGGAGTTCATAAAAAAAGATTTCAATATTTTCCCTCGTTTTCTTTTTTTCTGTTTCGTCCAAATCAGCTTTTTCCAGTTTTTCTAACGCAGAGTCCATCCAGAAATCGATCATTTCACTGACAACGGATTCAATGTGGTCCTCAATGTCTTCCTGTACAAACGTCTTCAACATTTCTGACATTGTGGAGGTTCCCTTCATAGAGTCCATGTAATAG
This sequence comes from Agrilus mali, assembly GCA_029378335.1. Taxonomy (NCBI): domain Eukaryota; kingdom Metazoa; phylum Arthropoda; class Insecta; order Coleoptera; family Buprestidae; genus Agrilus; species Agrilus mali. Next base: position 1,645,005 of record CM055663.1, on the reverse strand, counting down.
TTAAATGCCATTAGGGCGAAAGGGTTTGCCCTGGTATTGGGACGTGTTATAACATCCAGGACACGAAGGTAATTGGAAAAATCCTTTAGGGTTGGTAATGATGATGGGGGTGGGGCAGAATCTAAAGTACAATCAACATAGTAACATAATCCCTAAACTAAAGAATATTTTTGTTTTTTATTTACCTGTGTCCAAAAGCACGAAAACCATCAGAATAAAAATCCTTAGAACGTTCTTCATTTCGCGAGATATATTTTAAGTACCTATATGTAAGTGGGTACTAAAAACTTTTCCTGTTTTCGAGTTTATAACATAATATAATATTTCCACTCGCCACGTACTCAATGGTATCGTAAAGTCGACGTGACTGAGATATTTCAAGATTTAGTAATTAGGTGATTTGTTGTGAGTACGTGACCAATGAGGCAAAAATACCTACAGATTAAGCAATCTTGGTACCAAAAATATTTACCTACTGAAAAAATTAAGTTGGGGGGCAATTGACGAAAATGACCTAAAGGGAAGCTCCTTGTGTTTCGCCTGATACATATAGATCAATTATTCCATTCGAATCAGTTTCCCCATTACGCCTTGCTTAGAATCTTCCTCCCCTCCAATTTCGATTGTATCCAAAGTTCCTTTGTCATCGATTACCTAATATACAAGTGACTCATCGTATCAATAGAGACAGACGTTTCGGCTTATCTGTTTCCAAACTGCAGCCACCCTAATTAATTGTTGGCGCACACTTTTGGGACGATTGTAACGCCGGCATCGGATGAAGCCTACGGCTCCTGGTTTTCCAGTTAATTAAACATACTCGACGTAGTCAAAGTGATTGACTCGCGTGCAAACACCCTGTAAACTGTATTAGATGTCAATCGGTCAATCGGATCGTACTACGTATGTATCCACGACCCACGACCTTTAATCCCAAATTCCATTAATTTCGGTGATGGTCAGTGGTCATCGCTAAATGCATACAAATAACTATGAAGAACAATAAATTGAGTTTATCTTCAGATATTTACTGCATCTAATTAGTATTTTTTTTTTTCTTTAAGAAAATAATTATAGAACTGTGTAATAAGAAACATAATATGCTCCTCTGGAAGAATGGCTTTAATAATAGTACGTAGTAGGTAGGAAGCGAGGCATCTACGGATTTGTTCTCCGTCATCATCAAAAGCGTTAATTAAAAATGCACTCTCATAGCAACAAGTCGAGTAGATACTTTATTCTCTTCTTTTCCCCACTCGCCCTTGGTGTCACCTTTTTTTTTTTAATACGTGGTGTTTCAAATTAATATTCCGTAATTATGATACAATACAAAACAAACAAACGCTGCATAAACAATTGCCTGGGTGGGGCGTGTACGCACTTTGTTTTTTCTTGTATTTTTTCTTTTGTTACCCGCATAAAAAAACAAGTGAACAATGAGGAAGTTGAAGAGTAGTGCATATATCATGACGTTCATCTGTTTCGTTCGTCAGTTGGTTTTCTTATATTATTAAGGACTGCTGCTAAATGGGTTCTTTTCGGACGCGTCCTGAATAAACAACAACCGCCAGAGAGAGAGAGAGAGAGCAGAGAGCACATTGTGAAGTGACTCTTAACCCAAATTCTTATGCACGGGGCGTCACTACTATTTCTGCAAAGAAATGCACAAGCATTTGCATGAATTAAGCATTCTTTTAAAGCCCCGACGAATTCTATACGAACACAAAAATTTATCCGAGTCGTCGCCGCAATTCCCACGCCTTTAATGTAATCGGATTTAATTTAATTAAATATTTAAGGCGCACCCAATAATAGCCTCTGTGAGCTCGCTGATTCGATGATTTTAACGATGCAGAGCAATTACTGTGGTTAACAAATGTGTTGTAAACTACACCTAAATTTTCATTTGAAACCCAACAAAAATCTTGAAAATTTTTGTCGGGGGTTGTTTTTGTTCACGTTTTCACCCTGTCCCGAGCAATTGTGTGACAAAGGATTCCGATTTCCTGAAACGGCACCTTAATATTCACGATAGGAGATCTTTGATATGTACATACGTAAGTCACATACGGAGATAATGGTTTCGATAACGTTGGGAGCAATACGCGTCCCGATGCCGAACTCCCGGCTCGGTGTGGAACTCCATACTTTAGCGGAAAGGATTCCCTTCAATTTATCGAATTGCACCTGGAACAACTCCAGGTCGTATGCGATTTCTCTCCGGAAACGCAAGAACCGACAACGTTCGCTGTTTATCTTATGCCGAGTTCCAAATATCTTACTTACAAAGTAGCCTACAGAAAATCGGGCGTGTAAGCTCGATGTTGTGCACTGCTTACTGCTCAGTACGTAGGTATATAGTTTCGGGAAAACTTTACCTGCCATCGTCCTATTTGCATTTGCATTGGAATCGATGCTCAGGCTCCTGTATTACAAACCCGATATAACTTCTTATTTTGTTGTATTCTTCTACTATACACCCACCCACAGACGCACACGCTGCTCTCAATCTCAAATCGATTCCTATGTATGGTAGACAATTGATGAACAAAACAAAAAAGAAATCCGGTACTTTTGTTATTGTTTTAAACAATTGACTGATAAACCATTGGAGTTATCTAATGCTAACTGCTTTTGTTTGGTGTCCTGAACAATTGAGCATTAGCACTTGTAATTTGCCAGTATTCATTGGCATTCAGAGCGGTAGAATTGAAATCAATTTCTTGCATAACTGGAGGGTTTCCACGGATGCATCGTTGTGTTAGTTAAGTAAGATAGAATTTCTGAATGACACAAATTGAATCTTGTTCCAGATTCGAATCAATCACCAGTACGTAAGCTACGCCGGCTTCTAATAACCAACAACGACTCTCAACTACTGTCATCGTCATATAAGGACAGGCGACGCTACACGACTCGAAGCGAGGCATTTTGGGGGAAGTAATTAGTCAATGTTGTTAGCCTTCTAACACCAACTGCAATCTGAGTGAACGTGCAATTAATTTCCACTGTACCTGTAGGTGTAGGTGGAGGTACTTCCCCCAAATCTCAATTCTAACAGGTAAGTTAATCCATACATAACTCTATCAGACAGGTACGAATTTTTTTTATTATTTCACCCCATATTTAATAATTTTTTAATTAAATCTTTATTTATCGCGAGCTCGTAAATATTAACAAGCGTGGGCAAGAAGGTTACGGGGTTGTTTTTGTTATCGGCGACCCTATTATTTCGTGACACCAATAAAGAATAAACGTGTATGCGTTAGAAATAACAAGTTTTTGTTGTCAGATTTGAATTCGAAACCGGGACAAATGTGAATTAGATGAAGGGGATAAAACGTTTGACATGTTTCAAAGTCCTAAATGGGCGAACAACCCTTCACAAAATCCCGCAATGAATAAACAATTAAATTTTTTGTCGAGGGTAGTTTTTTTTGACACCCTGTACAATTCGCGAACAGTTCAGTTGGTATCAGAAGGTCCTTGTTGAAAGGGAATCGTTATCCTTTTTGGTACGAATTGCAGTTGAATTTATCATCTGTATGACAGACGGATTTGGACAAAAGGAGAACAGCAGCAGGGCACGTACAATTTTCGCTTTATGTTCTCCTCCCCCTCTATCATCTACTGTTCCATTTTCCGTTGAGGTGGTGTGGTGGCATTTTGCTAACACACACACAGATGGTGGTGGACGACGTGTTCCCTAAACACATCCTCCCCGAAGACGTCGCGTCGTGCCGCTCCATTCGACCGGGTTTTCTTTGTGATATGGAATAAATGATACGAAAACCTTGGCGGCGCCAAAATAAATTACTTTCGGCGAAACTTTGTCATTAAAAGGGTGAGGGGGTGGGCCGCTAGGAAGGCGAAAAGGGGAATGATTTAGAGATTTGCTCGCAGTGTCGAGTAGTATCTGTTTGCGGGAGCTCAATTTGTAGAGAGGTCTCTCTCTATCTTGCTCTCCGTGGGTATCTGGGACGTGGACGACCACATCCTCTTCATATTGGGTAGGAAATGTGACGTATGGATCCCGTTGTCAGAATAATGCCCGCTGACATATTCAGGAACGTGAGCAATTACTTAAAACCACTTCTTTGATCGTTCTCCTACATGATTCCATTTGTTATTAAGGGAGCGACGCGGAGGGCAATCAAGATGGGGATTATGCCACGAGGCTCCAATTTTGCAGCTCATTTTAATATTGTACGTATTCGGATATTTTGGTTTGTGTTTAAAACGAATCGTTGACACAACAAATTTTTAAATTAAATAAGTACTTTTTTGTGTCGTGGAGTAGAAGAAGGTATTTTATTAGTTAGTTAGTGCTCGCGTCTAGTTTTAATCCAATAGCGAACATAAATAAAACAATACTTGACTTTAACGTTTATAATAAACGTCTTAGTTGAAAGAACGTTAAAAGATAATGCGTTGTAATAACAAAAGTTGGTAATATCAGCCCGAAAAGCTGAGAGCTTACAAATATAGTCTTAGGGCTTTTGTTTACTAAAGCCGAGCGTCGTGTAACGTGTCATACAATATTCTCTTTTCTCCAGTTATATTATAAGAGCTCAACTAGAGGCGCTTTATTAAATTTTCTCGAACTGGTAACGAACGAACGAAATATTAGGAAAGCGAAAGTTTCCAAGTGATTTACTATACGTATACCTACGTAAGTACAACGAATTTACAGCAGAATAATTAATTAATTGTTTACGCCTCCGTTTCCAGGAAAAGGTGCAAATTTATTCATTGTTCCTCAATAACAAGGGTAAAAATTTACTAAACAACAACTAACCAGATTAAGGGAATTTCAGTCCCTGAAGAAGTCACTAAATCGCTATGTCAAAGGTCAGTTAACGACTGACTACCACCTAAAGGTCAATTGTGGAGAAATTTCAAAGAATTTCGTGCGACACAATTTCAGTTACGTACCTACCTACACCTACGTATATACTACATCTATGGTAGATGCTTTAACGACTACAAACGTAAAGAGAAATTGAATTCCTTCAAAGCACACCACTATCACGATCGAGGCGACGTAAAAATCACAAACGATTGAAACTACTTTTACGACAAACTTTCGTGTCAATTTGGTTCGCCTTTGGGCGACAAAATCACACGTTCCTTTAGGATATAAGTATGTAGGAGACTGACTGTGAAGTGTGTGTGAATTGTAGAATGTTGCCACTAACACCAGTTTCAAACAAAAATTACAGCTACATTGAAAGTTTATCTTTAAAATATTAGTAGCCGTCACAATTATAATTGTACGGATCGATATTTTATTTAATTCCACTTGCCTCTTAATAATACTTAAGTGGCACATAGTTAAAAACATTTTTGTTCGTTTTGGAAGATGTAGAGAAGAAATATGGAACAGTCGAAGACGTAGATAGGTATAAACAAAAGAACGAGCCAATTTGTCAATTGTTTAGCTTTCAATAGTGTAATATTGAAACAAATGACTGTGAAATAACAAAGTACTTATGCGATTAAAAAAATTGAAGAGCTCATATACAGTTTGATATAAATGTAGTGACTGACTAGTGTCTAATTTGTGAAATAAAATCAAAATATTGTTTAAATTAAGAAAAAAAAATTAAGTAGAGAAGATTTGTAACAACAGTCGTAAATCCTGCCTAATTTTTGATGTATCTAAAATAATCCAGAGGATGTCAGAAATTCAGATCGTTGGAGGAGACCCTTTAAATTCCTTGAAGGACCTAGGGGGAAAAGTTTGAAGGATTTCGATAAGAAAAGCAATCGTTTACCGATATTTCTGTCAAGATTTGACACACGCGCTCCAAACTGTTTGTTATATATGTACATATATAATATACCTACCCCATGTCATTGCAAGGACAAAAAAAAGATATTTATACAACGCCTCTATTTCTTACGAGAACTTATCTTCTTTTTAGTCTTAAATTTAATTTATATTTACACTACCTATACCCGCGACTTCGTCCGCGTGAAATAGTGACTTTTCTTCTATATTTTTATTTTCTGGGCCGTAAGCCTTTTTGCCGACGTCATTGCACAAAAATTTTCATTCCTTATTTTTGCCCCCTTTAGGGTAAAATTTTACAAACTTTAAATGTCGTATTTATATCTAATCAAAAGCCTAAAAAATAAGTTTCAAGCCTCTAGCTTTATATCTACTTACTTATCTATCTCTGTACCAAATTCTCATTTAAATCGGTTCAATAGTTTGGGCGTGATTGCGTAACACACAGACAGACAGAGTTACTTTCGCATTTATAATATTATAGATTAATATAGTTTAATTATAGTTTAAAATAGTTTATATAGCTTAGTATTCAACTACTTTTATTGATCCAAATAAACACAACCTCTATAACTTTTTACACTTAATATTTTAATTTTCTGGGCCGTAAGCTTTTTGGGCGACGTCATTACACAAGAACTTTAATCGTCTAGTTTTATCCCCTTTAGGGTAAAATTTTTACAAACATTGAATGTCGTATTTATTTATATCTAATCAAAAGCCTAAAAAATCTTTAAAAATTACGGATTTTCCGCACAAACTTTCCTATTTCAACCCCTTACAATCCTTTTTTCGCATTAAAAAGTAGCCTATGTCCTTTCTCAGGCTCTAGACTATCTCTGTACCAAATTTCATTTAAATCGGTTAAGTAAATTTTAGGCGAGATTGTGTAGCATACAGACAGAGTTACTTTCGCATTTATAATATTCCGCGAATTCATTTTCATCGATTTTCCCATAGGAATAAGATATTTTCCCGCAGTAAAACGTAGCCTATGTGTTAATACAGGGTGTCAGCTAACTCCATATCAAATTTTATTAAAATCGCTCCAGCCGTTTAGACGTGAAGAAGTGACAAACATACACTCATACTCACAAACTTTCGCCTTTATATTATTAGCGTGATTGTGCTTGTACATGACATACATAAGTGATTTAATATTGAGCAACGTACATAGATTCTATGACGTCTCGTTAACCGTAAAACGAAAGAAATTGATAAGATATCGTCCCAGAAGAGACGACAGATAACAAACCAAAGCACTAATTTTCAATTAATTAAATCAGTCGCAGCAGTTCTTTATTAAACGAAATTAGCAACTTCAAAGGGTTTATCTACTACATTTATTAATTTTTTGAGACAGAAAGGGCGCCATTATTAAGTGACGCGCATTGAATAAAACTAAGGAGATTGTTTGCCGTGCAGACAATAATTGCACTTTTGATCTGTCGACTGGAAGAACCGTTCGTTTTACATAAAACGGGAATATCAAAAAGAACATTGTCTCTATATACTGTTATTGGATTTCTGCTTGATGAAACCGCCGCCCCCCGCCTACCCCCTGCCGACTGTCAACAACCGACCGGTGCTGACGTAGTTTAAATGAAATTTTTCAACTTTAACTATTTTTATTGCTCTCCCACCAACCAACATAAATCCAATTCAACAACATGTTCGAGCGTAACACCAAACAAATTAGCACTATCTACAAATTTTCAACCCCCCCAGGGATCCAACTATAGATAGCTATCAAAAAAATTAAAAAAATTCCCGCTAAGCTATTCATTTATCGTTAGAAAATTTGTACGCGCGTTGTCAGAAAAGTTTCAAGAGAGGAATGGAATTAAATGCCTTAAGAAACCATTAAGGATTAAATTGTATTGTTGGAATGCCTGAAGGAGTTGGAGTAGTGATTACAACGCGATGAGGGAGAAACACCACTCACTCACTCACTCATTCTACAACACTACACTACAACAATTGCTGACGTTTCTGTTTTAATTTAGACACTTAATTGTAATGACTAAACACCACAACGGCGACGGACGTCTCAATAAAATCTGAACACTAGAAATATTAAAAAAATACAACGTTCCCCTAATTTTTCTGAAGTTTATTCTTTTTTTGTCTTTATTCCCTGTACTATGCAGTCATCGAAGTAGCTAAGAACAAAAAGATCTTGTTATATACAAAAAGAAGTTGTAATTGAGTCTCGTTTTAAAATCTGGTAATAAAAGGAACGATAAGAGGACGGGAATAAGCAGAGCAAATATCAAAGGATTAACTGCAAACACGGGACGAATCCGACTGCTGACATTTCGACTAAACAAATCTCCAGACGGAATAATGGGATAATAAATGGGAGAAAAACAAGCTTGTTGTCATTCGGGGGAATTATTTTCACCCTCTAATGCTACGCTTCCTATTACTCCTAAAATTCGCGCTTAAATGGAGCACATCAAAAAGGCGAGGCATCTAATTGGATAATCTTAGATTTTTTTAGCTCCACTGAGCACTTCTGAGGTACTTCCCCAGATTCATTTTTAGTCAACAAGCATCTTTTGCTAATAGTTAAGAAAGAAGACAATGAAAGACTCAATTGAGGAAATAAGAACATGTTTTTGAACTGGGGCGTTTTCGTTTAGTTTTTGCAATCAACGGGAAGAGGATGGAGGTTGTTTTAAAACGCCTTAACGAGTTTCTTTGAAGTTGCCTTTTAAAATTTTCCCTTTGACGAAAAAGCTGATGATGTACACTCACTCACACGACGCGACGTCGTAAAAGTTGTCAAATACGACGGGTATTAAGACACACATAAAAGATATATCGTTAAAGAAGCCATCTTAACTTGATGAAATTTTTCGAGAAAAAAGTTTCGTCTAAAGGGGAAATTAAACTCACAACTCGAGCGTTCAAAACAAAAACAATAACTATAACAAAACGCGGGCGGTGTGGCAAGCAAAAACAAAATCGAATCTTCCACGTATTTTTTAACGAAATGAGTAGATAATACTAAGAGGGGCAACGTGTGATGAGTGACGCTCACATATTTTTTCGGAAACTCGTGGCTAAAAGTCTGTTTCATTAATTAATAGATATCAACGGTTTAGGAGAAGAAAAGGGTAGTTTACCGATGATCCATCCATCCATCCGTTCACATCCAGGGATGAACGCACGTCAAGATAAAGGCTTTAATTTGGATTCAAACGTGCCCACGTGCCGCAGGAACGGAAATGAAAAGTATGACGAATGACATGGTAAAAAGGATAAAACTCGGTCGACTAAAACGAGATATAATAGTAGTTACGAGCTACGAGGACGAAGACTAGGTAGTTGCCTTTGCTTTTCGTCCTCACACAAACATAGATAGACACAAGTAGGTAACGTTCGGCTTGACAGCTGAGTTTCCTATGACACCGCCGCCGCCATCAGCATCAACCAACAACAGTAAGAATGTAATTTCTCTGAGAATGACAGCTAAATTCCCGGTCTTTGGCGCAGAATTTTAATTCGATGCCGCCGCCATAAATCAATACCGTTCGACCACAAACTCGACTTTCCTCCTCTTCTATATAATAATAAAAACGTAAAAGGAACTTGAAGATCCGGACGTTTCGACTACAACTTCGGCAGTCATCTTCAGTGGAGTGCTTGATTTTTGGACCGAGCGGCATGGTCTAGTGGTCTAGATCATTGCTTGGCATTCGGGAGGTCACCGGTTCGATTCCGGGGCCGGCTACTCTGGTCCAAGTTTTTCTGTGGTTTCCTTGGATCATTTAGACAAATGCTGGGGTAGTAATATTCCACAGATAGTCTTTCACTTTTCTTCTGTCTTCATTTCGTCCGTCTCATCTTTCTTCCCCCACACCACCATCCACTCATTCCCACGATTCCTGAAGGAGGCTGAAGAGGGTCTTCCGCCCTACCCCTCCGACTTTGCACAAGAGTGTAGGTCGGGGGGGACAGCCCGCCCACCAATATTGGTAGGAATGAAACACCCAAACGTTTTTTAGTTTTTGATTTTTGGGACGGAGTCTCAGGGGCAGCTTCAAGTTCCTTTCAGCCCGGATTTTCGTTGTACAGACTCTCAAATTGTAAAATAATATCTCATTCTTTAACAAGTACCTAACATTAATAATAACAATTAGGTAGGTAATTCACATCAGTGATTTGATTACAGTCCATGAATGCGACATATATTTAATAATACAACTAACTAACTAACTGATTATGGTTTTATGTCCGAAACCGAGCCGATTCGCGAGCTGAATTTGTTCGTCAGTCATCATCCCCAACGATACGGTACGATACGATACGATATGATAAAGTGGCAGGAGCGTTTTCAGCTGCTGAACATGTAAAACGATACCGCGCGCGTATTATACGTACATATATACGAGTACGTAGTCATAACCGTGTCGTATAATAAATAATACATTCAGAAACGGTGATGGGGGTAGTTGCATGATCAAGTTTGTTGCAATTTGTTTACGCCGACCGAGCAGGCCTAACGTGTTGTAATTTAATTGGTCGGTTGTGATTTATTAACGCAATTCGACCTAATCGGCCCAACGTCACGATCCAGACACATGCCAAGCAACCAACGCAAAACCACCACCATCACCCTTTAATAACAGCTTGCCGTTTTAACTCGTCATGGTTATAAACCCCGGCCGGCACTTTACGTACGTTAGTTAAGCCCAACGTACTTGCATACATTTATGTAGGTAATCTACTAAATGAAGATCAATCGATCTCAACCAATTTAATCCGTTATCATTACCATTATATTACGAGATAGACCGTACCATAGTACCTACTATAATGCACTTTCAGCCTTTTTCTTCTTGTTGTTCTTTTTTTGTACCCTTGCGTATTTAACATTTATTTTAATTTATTGAGTTATCGAAGAAGTTAAAGAAAAGTACCGACAGAGCGACACTGGTTTAGCCATCGGATGGGGAGGGCAAGAGGGGGTGTAACAAAACAACTGATATAGATATTAATAAACGCCCAGATCGAACGTCGAATAATTTTTTTAGAAACGTTCAAATAACGAAAATAGAAAAACTATTTGCTACTTTTTGCTACTTAAACAATTGCAATATATTCAAGATACAGTGCATTTCATTTATAACGACTTCGGTTGTAACGACCTTTTAGGTTATAACGACATAACAACACACAAGTCTCTTGAATTTAAGGAGTAATTTAAGAAGAATATTTGGCTGTAACGTAACGACTTCGGATGTAACGTCGATTTCGGTTTTAGCGACTAATTTTAATGAACTACTAGCAGCAATACCCGGCGTTGCCCGGGTAAGAATATATTACACGTTTGATGGAACATTCTAGAATATTCGCGAATTTAAAACTATCCAGAACATCCCATAATGATTTAAAATATTCTGTAACTTTTTTTAACATTCTGAAACATTCTTGAATGATTTTCAAGATTCTGTAACATTCTTGAATATTGCCAAATCATTAAATTAATCTCTTGATTGTTACGATGATAACACTGACGAAAAGTCACTGAATTTAGGTTTATATACCATCAGACATCGAAATTTCTAGTATTAGAACACACTAGAACATTCAAAAAGTCTGTTCTTTTTCATTTGTCAAAATCACTTAAATTTTTGTTTGGGCACTGTACGCTTTTTGTTTCCAATTGATCTTCACTCGACTGCAAACACAATTTAACTGACAAAAAGTCACTGAATGTTGATTTATATATCATCGAACATCGAAATTCCTAGTAGGTACCAGAAGACTCTAGAATATTTAGATGTACATCACTTTGAAACGTAGATGTACACTTTTTGAAACTTTCTAGATCATTCAAGAAATTTTTAGAACTTTCTCGAACATTCTAAGTCGATAATAACAGTTTGCGCTCATTTTAGAATTTTTTAGATCATTTCAGAAATTTTGAGATCTTTCCGGAAGTCCTTATGACTTAAAAAAGGACATAAGTATTTATTTTCACCTTTCTGCCACCTACAATCACCCACTTCCACCCACCGCGACCAAACTCCCTTACTCCCACCTGGAAACCAAGGGGTATTTAGCACCCCAACAGGAGTAGGTAGAGATAGAGAAAACCCTGTCTTTTTGTTGACATTCACAGATAGTCAGCAAGCAGTTGTACTTAGTAATTGTTTATAAATGTTAACGTTGATAAAGTTAAATCTAAGAATCAGTTACTGATGGCTACTTTACTTGCAGCCTAATTTCCTTCTTTCATTCATTCTCTTTCTTTTTATAAAGCGACTTCCGGATATGGCCCTTTATTTTTTAATTTAATTTTTATTTATCAAATTATTTATTTATTTGATTATTATTCAGGATTAATTATATTTACGTATAAATGAGATGTATTGTTTTCGCCTTTTGATTTGATTATCCACGAAGGGAGGAGGATAATCCCCTACATTCCCCCCTTCTTGGTTACGTTACTGTACAGCGAAATGCAATTGAAAAGTCCTTTACTGTCTCACTGCAGCAATTTCTTTACCTATACTTACTTAAGTATACCTATACCAAGTTTGGTAACACGAAAAGTTTTCCCCTCGGTGAGCTTTGTAACGTTATCACGTAGCGGTAAGTTTCTCCAGTCACTCCCATTAAATGACACCTGGAGTTTTATCTCGTAACGTGTGTTCTGGAGATTCTTACTGTAAAACTTCCAAATGGACAATAAAGATAAATTACCTAGGTACAACATTGACATGACCCGTCGTCTACTTTCGGTATACAACACTTGGTATACAAGAACAAGAAACATCAGTTGCCTTTTATTTTTGAGACTTTATAAGAAGGGATGTTATCATTATTGAGGGTTGAAGTTGTGCCCGAACCTCTTCCGTTGTTGACCTTCTGCCAGGATAAATTTGTCACTTTTAAGCGATTATAAAGTTGAGTTTTCGCGACCCAAAATTCATATATAATTAATTATTTCGGCATAGGCCTATCTGCCAACATCACTCCCCGCTTTATACTAATCTGGTGCAGGCTTAGGACACATTTAATAAATCTTCTGTTTCTAATCGGCTTATTTGGGAGCCCTCCAATTAAATTAAATCCCCCCCCCCCTCCGTCGGCACCGACAGACAAACTAAGACAACGTTTCAGTTTCTTCAAGAAATAAACCCAAAAAATATTCTTCTGCCAACAGTGTTTCCAATATCTTCTGCAAATTAGTTCCTGATACACTTTTATACTCACGTAAACGGATCGATTAGTAAACATGAGAGAGGGAAAGGTCTGCGAGGGTTGATTGAACATCGAATCCCACTCCAGGGACACGTATTTAATGTGAATAAAGACAAGCCATTAAAAAGTTAATATTCTAATCGGGTACGTGCTGCAGTGCGCTTCAACGGTTCATTTCCGTTTAAAAAATTGAACTGAGCCGGCCCAGGATCAGTCCGGATATGGCGTGAACTGTTTTAATTGGAATCGCGGTTAGTCCATTATATCGGGCATGCAGCTGTTTCTGAAATCGTGTCGCCACCAAAAAGAAAAAATTTAAAGACGTGACACTCGTTCAATAAATCCCTTCACGGTTTCTCTACAACCCTAGAACACTTTTAAAATAAAATCAATTATTAGGTACTTATTATGGGTCAAAAAAACTGTGATTTTCTATATCCTTAAGGAATCAAGAAGAATATAAGGCGTTGGCTATTAATTAAAAGCTGTTGAAATTTTATGAACCAACATCTTGACTTACTGGCAACCGACGGACGCCTGGAAAATCGAGCAGAACAAAACTCTGGGCTGCCTGCCTGAAGCTCATCTTTCACGAAACTGAATGTTTTATCATAAAGCTCTGGAAATCAAATTTATGGCAACGGCACCAGGATATGAAAAACGCGCCACAAAGAACAAGAGAAGTTAAGGGTTGTTAAACAGATTTTACTTTAAAAGTTTAATGTACGTACGTACGTATAATACGAATAAAGAAGTTTGGTAGTAAATTGTGGCTGAAGTTTATATTCCTACCATAAGAACAATAAATAATCAAATAATAACAATAGTAATCATTAAAAGATGAAGAAGAAGAAGAAATTTCAACACCTTCACATCAAGTTTAACAGTTGCCACAGACAAGAAAACAAAATCGAAAAACAAAAAACAAATAACAAAAAACAAAAACAGAAAATTATATCAATGTTTGTGCAACTGTTTTCCAGTATTTTTTTTTAATACAAACTACTAAAAGATACTTATAAAATTAAGAGAGTGAATAAGTTCCGTATATTTACTTGAAAAGGTTTAACAGTTGTCACAAAAAAGAAAACAAAATCGAAAAACAAAATTGAAAACAAAAACAAAAACAGAAAATTATATAAACGTTTTTGTAAGTGTTTTACAGTATTTTTTTTTAATACAAACTACTAAAACATAATTATAAAATTAAGAGAGTGAATAAGTTCTGTATATTTACTTGAAAAAGTTTAACAGTTGTCACAAAAAAGAAAACAAAATCGAAAAACAAAAACTGAAAACAAAAACAAAAACAGAAAACAAAATAAGAAACAATTTATAAAGTCGAGAGAAAAGTTGACAGATTTATTGAAAACGCTACTTTGGGGCGGAAAAACTATACAAAATGCTTTTGAAAGTCCAAACTATTTAATAACATTTTATCCTTTTATACAAACTGCTAAAACACATTAATTAAGAGAGTAAATAACTTCTGTATATTTACCTGAATAGGTTTAACAATTGCCACAAAAAATCAAACAAAATCTAAAAATAAAAATTGAAAACAAAAACAAAAACAGAAAACAAAATCTAAAAACAAAAATTGAAAATAAAAACAAAAACAGAAAGCAAAATAAGAAACAAAAAAAAAAAAAAGGTTATATAAACGTTTTTGCAAGTGTTTTAATGTATTAGATACCTAATAAAAGTTTTATGGACAAACTGATGTGGTTATTTAACAAAAAATACTGCAATATATTTAGATAATATACCTGAGTTTAGTATATTTGGGTTAAACGTTCTTTATCCAACCTTTACATTGTAAAAGATTGATTCTTTGTACAAAACAAAATCCAATGTTTGTGGTTCGAGAATCGATTCAATTCTGAAGCAAACAGAAGGTAGAAAAGTTTAGAAACTTCTACCTATCTTGTATAGGTATGTTCGTATTACCGAACTTTTTATAGACACAATAATTGGACTAGGAAAAGTCATTAAAAGCTCCAGGTACTGTGCTACTTATTTTTTTTTTGTTACTAAATGTGGTCATCAAAAACTACTCTTATTTATTCAATTTCTAATAGCTTTGACCTGAAAGAAATTTCCGGAATGTATCAAATAACCAAACAACTTTTATAATTATCTATCAGTGGCAGACTAATATAATTTAGAGAGAGGGTGAGTTTGTGAATTTGAAATAAGTTTCGTGTGACAATAAAATTTTAATAGCTCTCGGGATATAAAACCGAACCGTAATCGATCCCAAAGTCTAGATTATCCAGAAATATACTCAATTAATCTTGGTGCTGTTAACAGTTACCATGTCAAGAATCTGGTGCTGCATTAGAAAAAAACTTGTTCCTGTTCTTGTTGTTGAGTGTGAGTTTGTATAACTAACTGAAGATATATTTATTCTGGGAGATATTAGTATGGGCGTCCCGTAAATCAACTTTTATGGACAGGTGGGTGGTTTGCGCAGTTTATCGAATGGTTTATGGTCGAAAGAGCTGTCGACCGAGAAGTTTCGGAGATCGAGTCTATCGTATGGGTGAAATACGATCGTTGAAGCATCTCAATTATATCTACAGTGTGTGAGAATGAATTAGGAGCTGAGGGGGGGGGGGTAAAAGCTGCTGGGGAAAACGATTGTGGGTACTCGTGCAGTTGTGGGTACCAGCAAAAGGTGGCAATGACATTACTCAACTTTTATAGGTTGTGTTCATAGCTGGGGACGGACATTACGGACCGAAATCGAACTTTGTGCCAGTCGTTTAGAATAATTTCACAAATATACGGCGCTATCTGTTTTATTTGTGATTTTATTAAGGCCACACATCTCTGTGGTTTTGATCATCCCCTAACTTCAATATTAAACGTTCGTTGCCCTTAATATTCGATACGAATGACGAACCCGAATTAATAATTAGTTGAAAAGGGTTTGAAAGCGTTTAAATAATTAATAAACAACTAACGAATGGTCAATTGGAGGGAACAGTTTCAAAGCGATTTATTTTTAGTTTGTTATTGTACGCAGCAGCAAGTTTCATTCATTACATTACGAACGTATCATAAAATAGTAACTGCTGTTGATTACTCCGGTTTGTTAATTTAGAGAACATTTCAAAACGAGTGGGGTGGTTCATTTATCAAATGCCACATTCCCTGTTTTTTTTCTGCTCTTCCTCGTTCATTTAATGAATAATCACGAATATTAACAGCAGTATAACTGCACCACTTTTAGTCGTGTACCTAACAATTCATCAAAATGCCCGGGACATTAAAAAAGAAAAATAAATGCTGTAGAAACAAATAGTACCTACAGAAACAAATGCAAAAAAAAAACAATAACAAATCATCATCATCATTGTTTTCTATTGATTGCTTTTGTTTTGCTTTCTAGACTTCAGATGTTGCCTTAATGTTTTTAGAAGTATTAACTTTTCTAACTGTTTAAAACTAATTCGTGATATTGCATGAGCGTATGTTCGTTGTAAAAACTGTACGTAATGTGGTTACGGGAACATCCTGCAGGACGTGTTATGTCTGGATCAGGGAAATATTGGATTTGTTGAGTGCCCTCGTCTTACGGTCTTAAGTAAATAATGAAGTTATCGTTTAGTTTTGTACCACAAAATATATTAGATTACTTGGGTATCTACTGACGAGTTATTGAAAACAAAGGCTGGAGTGAAAGAAATTAATTAACTTGTATCTAATAATATCCAATTATTTATTATTAAGATATTTAGACTGAATAGTTGTGTGGATGGGGATGGAGATGAATTTAGTTCACGTTGGCTGTGTTACAGCTAGGTAGGTAGGTATGAGAATTTTTAATAAAAAGTGAAAGGTCGCGTCGTGAACCCTACGAAATTTGTCAATGTCGCCTAAGCCGTTATAATATATTGGCCGGGGTAATGGTATCATCCCCCTTGGTACATTTTCTGGGAAGTAACATTTTGACTTTTCTTTCGAGCACCTATTTTAACTCAAAACTACTTTTCCGAACAATAACTACCCTTCAAAAAAATATCAAAGACTTAATTAGGTAATTTTTTTACTTAAAATATATAAAGTAACACACCGTTTCTGTTTTATAAAAAAGCTTTCAGTTTTTTCAGATTTTCAACCTTTTGTATTTATTAAACCATTTGTATGTAACGCTCAACAACCCCTATGTACATATATTCATATAGGGTAGTCAACAAGTTGGTTATTCTTTCATTTATAAGGCTATTCAAAGAGAGAGAGAGAGAGAGGGGGGAGGGTGGCATTACTTTTTGATTTAAAAAACTGCAAATTTCGTTTGATCCGCTCTGCACACAAGAATTAACGTCAAATGTCAAAAAGCCGAATACGAGATTCCAAACCCGCCACTTCGCTCACTGAAATTCTGCCCGACAAACTTGAAATGTTACCTACCCCTTCCCTTCTCTCGGCTTGTTTAACGTCAAATAAAAACTTACAATTAAACAAATACTGAACGAGAAACATTTTTTTTTTTTAATTACATACCTACAAGGAATTTGATGCTCTAATGTCTAAGGGATGTAGGTACGGATATTGGTGGTGGTTTTTTCTTATTGTGTTCTCGTCGTTGCATATTTCGTGGAAAATTGAGGTCTGAAGTTCCATGGTCGAAGGAGTAAAATACAAGTCAATGGATTTCCATTCTTTCTCTGACCGCAAGCAAACTCGAGTGAGTACATTCGTTCCAGTCAGTCGAGGATCGTTATATCGAATTTCTCCCCTTTGTCATTAGGTTCTTGTTTGAAAATGCTAGTGAATGCTAAAGAGCATGTGATAAAATCGAAAAGAAAAAAGGGGCACGTGCATGGAATTGCGTGACGCGATCACGTTCTACCCACTTAAAGTTTAACAACATGCGTAGAACCTACTTTGCATGTAACCGATCTTGCACCTGCTATTGATTTGTAACTAAAAAAATCTACCAAGAAAAAACACCAAAAGTTTTATCCATTAAAAACCCCACAGGAAAGCAAAGCTAAGCCCAAAATTGATTGTGGGCATTTAATAGATACGTACTTCAGTTAAATTGCCAATTTACTTTTATAGCCTTAAATTCGATCTAATGTCAATTATATATTTATTGATCGATTGGTTGAACGTTGAATGGCTCGCTAAAACTTAAATGCTATAAAAAGAGACCCAAGTAGTTGAAGTACCTAATAATATACACGTACAAAAGAAGGAGATTTTTATTGTCTTGTTCCCAATACACTCGAAATCGTTGATGAGCTTGGAGAGCCTTTGAAGGAAAATGGAATTTTATATGCCGTGTCCCGAAGGACTCTTACTCTGGCCTTCCTAATTAGATAGGTACATGTGTGAATTACTACATACCTACCACCAGCACCGTAGTGAGTTCAAAAGGTCGAGGCGCCTGTTTTACGCTCCATCGATTCGATTGTTTCTGTTTAAACAAAAGAATGGAAGTTTCGTAAAACATTTGAAATATCTACACTTGTTTTATTTATATACTGATGTATAAATAAAATAACAAATGAATCAAAAGAAGTTGTTTCTTTTTTTTATACCTAGATATAGGTACTTTTGGAGTTTTGGTGCCTATTTTATTTCTGCATAAATATTCTTTCCGGGTATTGATAGTGATAAATCAAAGATATTGAGCCTAAAGTAAAGGCGATAAATTTTCCTTAAACATGTTTCGGCCATTCCGGCCGGTATCATCAGTCATCGGTTGGATCGTTACGTATTTCACCTTCCGGTAAATCCCGACGAGAAACGGGGTGTTAATCTTTTTTATGGATTTCCGCTTCCTTTAAAAACTATTTTGAATTAATTTTCACGATCTCAAAGATTTTCTTCCCCCAATAAAAGGGAAAAGAGTGGGCCGTTCGGAGGCACTAAAACTCAGATTTATCGTCAGTGAGGGCTCACAACATTGTTTGAGCCATTAATTCTAACAGCCGAGTTCTCTTTTCGCCCCCGATACGATGTTTAATATCTACCCCAGTGAATTACGATTCGAAATTAATACACGCACTTTTCGAAAATTTAATAAGTATCTTAGGCATTAGATAAGCATAATGTCTTTAAATTATTACACCCTCCATCCACAGGGGTATAAAAGAAGAAGACAATTAACTGGCTTTTACGAGATCTTTTTTATTTTATTTTCGCTTTAATGCTGTTAGTATTCGACAACAATAAAATAGACGTAATTACTTTCTGGTAACAACAATACAATATTACTGTTGCTTTTGTTTTACTTATATTTTCTGGATGGAGTAAGACATTAAAAAGATTTATAGGGGCCCTTTGAAAGTGCTCTGCTTGTATATCTTGAGGTGCGATTTTTTTGTATACCTACTTATGTATATAAACCACAACAATTGTGCGATTTGGAAGATTGATGTTTGCGAGTTGTTACCTTCTGGGATTCTTTAAACGATTACGTTGGCTGAATGATGTTGAGACAGCCAGCATAATAATATATCATTTCGGGAAAAAAGGATCGGTTGAAGGAGGGGCGGTCGGGGGGTGAGCTTTTCTTAACGTTGCCATTCACGTCTCCGGTGAGCGAGATCGGCGTCGGGGCGTCAGTGGCGCGTCGCGTCGCCTTATAAAAACCCAAAGTGTAACTGAAAAGCACATTTAACAGCTAATCGCCGCTCGATTCGATATAAAACAGCTGAGCGCCACCCTTATTCCCAATGAACCACCCCTGAGCCCGAAGGAGAAGATTGAGCTCTTTTCAAAAGGTGGCTTTTGTACGAGAGGAGAGTGTGCCAAACTTAATGATCTGAAAGAATTGACTCGACAAGAGACTCGACGTAAATACGGGAGAGAAACTTATAAAGTCGAGAGAAAAGTTGACAGATTTATTGAAAACGCTACTTTGGGGCGGAAAAACTATACAAAATGCTATTGAAAGCCCAAACTATTTAATAACATTTTATCCTTTTATACAAACTGCTAAAACACATTAATTAAGAGAGTGAATAAGTTCTGTATATTTACTTGAAAAGGTTTAACAGTTGCCACAAAAAAGAAAACAAAATCTAAGAACAAAAATTGAAAACAAAAACAAAAACAGAAAACAAAATCTAAAAACAAAAACTGAAAACAAAAACAAAGACAGAAAACATAATAAGAAACAAAAAACAAAAAAAGATTATATAAACGTTTTTGCAAGTGTTTTAATGTATTAGATACCTAATAAAAGTTTTATGGACAAACTGATGTGGTTATTTAACAAAAAATACTGCAATATATTTAGATAATATACCTGAGTTTAGTATATTTGGGTTAAACGTTCTTTATCCAACCTTTACATTGTAAAAGATTGATTCTTTGTACAAAACAAAATCCAATGTTTGTGGTTCAGAATCGATTCAATTCTGAAGCAAACAGAAGGTAGAAAAGTTTAGAAACTTCTACCTATCTTGTATAGGTATGTTGGTATTACCGAACTTTTTATAGACACAATTGGACTAGGAAAAGTCATTAAAAGCTCCAGGGACTGTGCCACTTATTTTTTTTTTTTACTAAATGTGGTCATCAAAAACCACTCTTATTTATTCAGTTTCTAATAGTTTTGACCTGAAAGAAATTTCCGGGATGTATCAAATAACCAAACAACTTTTATAATTATCTATCCTGGCATACGTGCTCTGCAGTGGCAGACTACCTAATATAATTTAGAGAGAGAGGGTGGGTTTGTGAATTTGAAAAACGTTTCGTGTGACAATAAAATTTTAGTAGCTCTCGGGACATAAAACCGAAAGCGGTGGTTTATTGCAACCTTTGAACTTTCTGCAGGGCTCGGCCACTGCGTTTCTGCTAATTTCTAGTTCCAGCATAAAAGATAAGCGAGAGAGTCTTACTACAGCCACTGCAAGATATAAAATATCTCGGTTCTACGTGAGCTGACTGATAAAGATTTTTAAACGAAATTTTGTACTCATCATTCATCATTATTTTGTGATTACTGATAGGCAAATATAACTCCAAAAAGACTTGCAAAGTATACTATAAAAAACAATTGCGTAGGTTTAACAATTGTTACAGCAAAGAAAACAAAGACGAGAAACAAAAACAGAAAACAAAAGATAAGATATATTTACGTAGGATAATAAAATAATATAATATTTATAAAAGTATTGTGAAAAAACTGAAGCGGTTATGTTATTAAGTAATTAAAATTTTTGCGTATCGCTGTTTTTAGAGAGCAAAGTTAATTACTGGGTGGTAATTAAGCCAAACAGTGGAGATATTACTTCAAACTTTATGTGTACATGATAAATGTACAAAACACTAAGCTAATTGTATGATATGCGTGTGTTTCAGCACGTGAAACTGCCAAACCGAACTTCTTTGAACGCATGCACTACACTCGAACTGTTGTCAAGTTGGACGCTTCAATTTAATTAATTAAAAACAATTTTACAAACGCTATTTTATACATTAATTAAAATGTTAGTTACCTATTTACGATTTAAAGTAAAACAAATCGGATTTTAGCGTTGATTAAAATTGCACAAAATAAAAAGCTACCTACCTATCAAGAATATGTATTATTTATAAGGGATGAATTTGTTATTATATAACAATTACAATGGGAGTGCGTTAGAAGCAATTTGTTCTGTCAACTAATTGGTGATTTAAGAAGGAAAAGCGTGGTGTGATGCAAGAAGGGTGTTGTCATTAAGAAAATTAGGTCGAAAATTGGAGGAGGACAGAGGGAAGTTCTCCAAGGCAAAAACTTGGTGTTGGTTCTTAGGAAAACGTGTCATCTTGATCAAAAGGGCAATAGAACGAGGGTGAGAGGCGGTGATGTCTCAAAATGCTGTCATTTACCTTCAAAGGGCGAGCCTTTTCCAGTTGAACTAAATGAGTTTTTCGCCCTTCCGGCTGTTTTTCTTCTTCCGGTCCCTTTCCCAGAACGATTTATCGAAAATATTGTTACCGTTGATAATGGCGGACAATATTTCAAAAAAAGATTTCTAGAAAACGGAAATGACATTAAAATACGAGACGAGAACTCCTTTTTCACCCTATCGTATTAAATAAATTCACGAGTTTTGATGTTTATATTAAATAAATCGTTCTGTGTTGTGTAACAACTTAAACAACTTAAACAAACGTCTTCTTAAATACTTGTAACTAATTAAAAGCGGGTCGGTAGGTATTGAAATTAAAAACAATTATTCTCCTGGATACAAATGGAAGAAATGTATCCTTCAAGAGTATTATTTACTTAACATTAATTAATTCTGCAGAGTTTCTAATATATACTTACTAAAAAATATTCTCTTACAATTTCTGAGAATTATAATTTAGATTGAGTTACAGTAAGATCCTGTTGATTATTAATTTAGATACAGAAGTTCTTTTTTTTAACAAAAACAAAAAAAAAAACAATTGAAAGCCCTTAATGGCAAATGTTTCTTTGTATTGTAGCACTTTCTTATGCCCTATTTGTTTCAAATAACGACGTGCTTCATTTGTCAACGACAACGTTCACTTGTTTACGGAGGTAAAGAGTTGTGCGTGCCTCTTTTTTCCCGATTGATTGTGAGCTTACGCAGTTGTTTTGCGAACATGTTTTCGCACAACCAACGAAGTATAATAACAATAATAATAACGGTTGAAAAAGCATGCAGCTAACAATATAAATCACCATCACCCTAATGCAACGACTACTCTAGGTACATTACTACGAGTAGGTACTATTGGATAATATGAACGTGTTGTTGTTGGCTGGAACATGGATCACCGATTCGAAATTCCACAACTGAAAACATTCTCGGCTGAGAGAACACGTCCGGAATTATGAGCGGTTTTAAAATTCACAACATCTACCTACCGCCTAACTCTGCTACTAACGTAAAACGATCAAAATTTGTTTCGGGTTTTTCCACGTAGAATCGCAACGTGCGGTAGACGCTTTGAAGTGATCCGTGGGAACGAGAAAAAAGTGAGCTTTTGTGGGAACATATTCGGCAATTGCTTGTTGCGAATCGAATGCGATCGCTAATTAACAGGGATAAAGATGAAAGGGTAAACATTTCGGGGTTTATACCGACTGAAATAACCGTTCGCTTTTATCGACCTCGTGACGCCTCTACTGAATCCAAATCGCTAATTTTCACGCAAAAGTTATTCGGACAACATTTAATTGTTTTGTAACTAAAAACTTTTGTACGTAGGTAGATCCTATTCTTATTTAATTTTTTAATAAAAAAAAAATTAAGCTCGTTTTCAGCAATTTTAATTTTGTTTGCATCGTTATTTTTAACCCCATCAGCGTTGTTACTGGAAAATATCGAAGCCTGCCTAAGAAAACACTTTCAAGAAAAAAAAAACATTTACGAATCAACGAACAGAACAAGATCCTACATCAAACAAAAAAAATATATACCTACGTATCGTATTTTGTTTGGTTTTCTAAAAAAAAAGAACATCTTAGCAAACAAAACCTCACGTTGATGCCACTTTGCTATTGTTTTTTTTATTGTTATTTTGTTACAGGTGACCAAATCCAAGATTTCTAAACTATGGCTGTAACATGATGGCGCAATATGGCGCCATTATCGCCTGTCTAATATTTTTGCCGAGCCCGTTAGTCGCTCAGGACAGCAACAACTGTCCCAGTTTCGCCATAAATCCTTCCTGTCCGTGCTACAATTTCGACGATGGAATATTCCTGGAATGCCCGGCCGCTACGACCCACTCGATCCATTCCGTGCTGCAGGTGGTGTCTGGACCCATCCAGTCGCTCAGCATCTACGACCTGGACAAATCCATCACCAGACTCACGCCCGATTTCTTCCCTGACGGAACCGTCATCAGACACTTTCAGATAACACAGTCCAACCTGGAAGATTTACACGACGACTGTTTCTTAGCTCTCAGGCCTTTTCTGGAATCTCTCAGTTTCGTTTCGGGGAAGATCAGGGAGATTCCTCAAAAGACTTTTTCCGGACTAGTGAAACTTATAGCGTTAAATCTCGAGTCGAATCTGATCAGTGATCTGCCCAGTTACAGTTTTTACGGGCTGCACCTCATAAAATTAAATCTGAAGGGTAATCTTATCAAAAAAGTGTCCGAATACGCTTTTGCCGGTCTGGAAGACACCCTTTCCGAATTGGACATGGCCGAAAATAAACTTAAACAGTTCCCCATGGCCGCTTTCAGGAGACTTGAAAGATTAAAAATGTTGAGATTAGCATGGAACGAGATCAGTTCGTTTCCAGACGATGGATATTCAAAATTAGACTCACTAATGTTCTTGGACATGAGTTCTAATAATTTCGAGAGCCTGAAGGAAGATTGTTTCAGACCAAGTCCGTCCATAAGAACGCTATCCCTTTATTACAACGTCATAGAGAGTGTCCATCATAGTGCTTTCATGTCCCTCTTGGAACTCGAGACCATCGACCTTAGCCATAACAAAATCGTCTTTTTGGACAAAAGGACATTTCAATCCAACAAGAAATTGCGTTCGATAGATCTCAGCCACAATCACATACATTACATAGGCGGGCTGTTCGCCCGATTGCCGGAATTGAAGGAGCTGTTCCTGTCAGAAAACAACATCCTTGAGATACCCGGGAACGCGTTCACTGACTCGTCCGAATTGTCCGTGATATATCTGCAACAGAACGCCGTCAGACACGTTGATCCTGTCGCGTTCGAAACACTCGTAAACTTGGCTCAATTACACCTAAGCTCCAACTTCATCCCCTTAATCCCGAGGACACTATTCCATAATAACAGAAACCTTACGTCTTTAAGCCTCGATAGCAATTGGATCGGAGACTTGGAACCGGGAGTTTTTGATAAGGTCGTTAATTTACGCGAAATACGGCTTCACAATAATAAAATTAGAAACGTGTACAGGGGTGTCTTTCACCCCTTGCCAGTCTTACTTGAATTGCACCTGCAATATAATCAAATAACCTCCATCGACTCGGGGTCGTTCCATAGTTTGCTCAGCCTTCAGCACGTGAATCTTCAAGGGAACATGTTGTCGGAATTAGGAGATGTTTTTTTGCACGAATCGTCTTCTTTGGTTTCAATACAATTGGACGCAAACAGGATTGTAAACATTCACAATGACTCCCTCAGGGGCCAGTCTAGTGTCCAGATAATGTGGCTTGGGCATAATAAATTAACGAGAATAGACAGAGCCCTCTTCAGCGACCTACTCCTGATCCAAAGGGTTTACCTAACCAACAACAGCATCTCTCATATTGAAGAGAAAGCATTTGAACCCATGCAATCCCTTAAGTTCCTAGACTTGAGCATCAATAAACTTAAATCTATCACGACCAAGTCGTTTTATGAGCTTCACGAACTCGAGGAACTCAACCTGTCTAGTAATAGGATCACTTTTATAGAACAACGGGCGTTTTCTAATTTAAAGAAGCTCCGCATCCTGGACTTGTCTCATAACAATCTCGATGTGATCCATTCGGAAATATTCCAGGAACCGTTGCCGATTAGGACCCTGAACGTGATGAATTGTTCTATAAATAAAGTCGAGAAAGGCGCGTTCAAGAAACTGAACAATCTGAACGAGCTAAACTTGGCGTATAACAATCTGACGTTGTCGGAAGGGCTGCTCAACTTGAATATTCCCGGACTGAGGGTTCTGAAGGTGTCTCACAATTATTTCCGGGAGGTAACCGACGACGCGCTAAGTGGATTGCCATCCCTCCAGTCCATTTACCTTGATTACTGTGACATCGAAGTGTTACCGAAGAATACGTTTGCTAACAACAAAAACTTGCTGACAATAGACCTGACTGGCAACATGCTGAGTGAACTGTTACATAGCACGTTCTTAACCCTGAACGTAGTCAGAGATTTGAAATTATCCCGGAACGCATTTACAGAATTGCCCTACACAGCCCTCCTTAACATATCCACACTGATAAGCCTTTCGCTTTCGTTTAACAAGATGTCGAATTTGGAAGTGTCGAGGCTCAATGGACTGTCGAATCTTAAAGAGTTAGATATCAGTCATAACGAAATTTCGTCATTGTCAGGGTTCGCGGTGGCAAATTTGACTCAGCTCGTGTCGGTAGATTTGAGTTTTAACTCGTTAATGGCCCTCCCCGTCAACTTCTTCCATCGTTCTGTTAATTTGAGAAGGATCGACTTGTCAAACAATAAATTCCGTCAAATTCCCACCGCCAGCTTATCCCAGCAGACGTTACCGAATCTGACGTGGCTGAACCTGACAGGCAACCCGATAACAAAGCTGCACGACACCGCCACGTCCCACAAATATCCCTCTTTAGAAGAAATTCACATAAGCGCCACCAACCTGTCGTTACTTACCAGCAAGGATTTCGAGTCGTTCCCGGTACTTTTACACGTATTCCTGGATCACAACAGGATCTCGAGGATATCGCCGGGCGCGTTCAGCAACCTACCCCAACTGCTCACGTTAGACTTGGGAGTAAATGATATTGAACTCCTTCCGCAAGAGCGCTTGAAAGGTTTAACTCACTTACGTTTATTGAATCTAACAAGGAACCGACTCAAAGAGCTGGAAGATTTCCCCGCGGACCTCCAGTCATTACAGGTTCTCGATGTATCGTACAACCAGGTCGGCAGGATCAGCAAGACCACCTTCCAATACTTGGACAATTTGGCCGAGCTGTATCTTTTCGGGAATTGGATAACTTCCGTGTCCGTCGACGCTTTTAAGCCGCTCAAGAAACTTCGGACCCTCGACATAAGCAAAAACTACTTAGAAAACATCCCCTTAAACGCGTTCAGGCCTCTGGAAACCCAAATACGTAGCTTAAGGACAGAAGGTACTTACATAACAAAAAATATTCATTAGGTACCTATTGAAGTTGAATTTGTTTTTCAGAGAACCCCATTTCGTGCAGTTGTGAGTCTGAAGAATTTTGGGAATGGCTGCAAGACCACCAGAAGCTGGTGCAGATTGCTACGAGGAAAGATCTTCGTTGTGAGCAGCCCCCGGAGTTGAGGGGGCGCATTTTTTTGGACTTAAATCCGGAACAGTTCTGTGACAAGCCTCTGGTGGTTAAATTGGGGATTCAGGATATTCAGCCGTACTCGGTTTTGGTTTCTTGGCAAAGCAGGAACCACTCGGGTCTCAATGGGTTTCAGGTGGCCTTCTACGCCCTTGACAGCGTTAGTGATGTAAGTACGGGTAATTTTGTTACCGATTGTTAGGATTTAAAGACATAATGACTTTAATAGGGCCAATTTTCATTTTATTCCCATTGATGCGTTACAAAATAATTTTATTTAAGTATCTACCATAGGTAGAGAGAAAGAGCCGATGAGTGACATCTACAACCGTAACAACAGAGAGACGAAAATAATTGGAGAGTTCTGTTGTAACTAATCAAGTATAGTGCTGATATTTTAATTCCTTGATTAATTGTCTTCAGTGTTTAGTCGCCCCTCGATCCCACTGAAAAATTTCTTATCGAGAAATGAGTCACAATAATAGCAGGTCTCAAGTAAAAGCAATCATTGTCAGTTTTTGAGATTATTCATCAGGAACGCTTTTAGGAAGATTGGTCGATTTTTATTTTACCACCACCAAAACAAAAAAATAAAATGGAACCAAAGAAACCTATAGAGAGAAATGTCCTATAAGTACCGAATAATACGGGGAGGGAATAGAGACATTGCACATAAGAAAAATTAGGGGAAAGTAGGATTTTTGCATCAACCTTCCTTTTGTGGTTCTATACAATATCCCAAAAGTCCCCAGGGATACATGTGCCGCTAAAAATGCTACAAGGGGTCAAACGTCACGATAAACAGTTTTTCGCGAATATCTCGTTAACGGTTACTTTTATCGAAAAAATAGCAGTTATCAAATTTGTAGCTTAGGAAATTTTCTACAAAAAACATGTTATTACTTATTTTGTAAGACTAACGGTTTTCGAGAAAGTTTGATTTAAAAACTCGTAACGTTTATGTTTTTCGTACGTGCACTTCTTTCCACACCACCTTTGAGGTAGAGTACAAGATGCGTTTTTGTTTTTCAGTAGTGACCCCTATAGGCATAATTCACGTGTTTTTGTGATTGAAAAATGTTAATTAAAAAAAAAATAAATAAATATAGTTGAAATTGAGGTTTCGCTGATCATTTGGTGAAACATGATGAATAATTAATAAAATAAAACAGACGGTATATTTCACAAATATATTAGAATATCTCTGACATATGTATCGGTTTTAACATCATTTTCAAAGAGCTATAGATAACTGAGGTACATTATTTCCTTAAAAATCTGCTTATAGCTAGAATACAATTGATTTTAATAACGGGGAAACCCCAAAATCGGTCTGATCATTGGTAATAGGTAGACCGTTTGCGATGGCATGGTTTATTTCGACTATTTCTAAGAAATTCAGTCGTCTCCCTTTACTTTCTGTATGTATTATTTTTATGTTTTTGTTATCTATTTCATGATTTTGGGAAATACAATGGTCGGCTATACCTGTACATTTGTTGCCATTTTTTATGGATTTCACGTGTTCATCTAAACGAAATGGTGTTAAAACCGAAACATATGTCAGAGATATTCTAATACATTTGTGAAATATACCGTGTTTTTTATTTTATTAATTATAAAAAAATATACTTATTATAATAGGTAATGTATAAAATTTATAATAAATTATTTTTGTTTTTATTCCAAAAACAATTATAGTTTTTAGTTTTTTTTATTACAGATTCTTTTAAATTTTATGAAAAGTATTTATTTTCATATCATGAATTGTGATAAAATGATTAAAAAATTAATTTTTTCTTCATCAGTGCTATCATTCATTATGGTTCATGGTTCTTCTTCAGATTCCATTTCTGCTTCCATCTCCATCTCTTTATTATATTCTTCTTCCTCTGCTTCCTCTATTTCCATTGTTTCAGTCAAGAAACATGATGGATCTACATAGATATTGTTGAGGAGAGCGCTCGCGTATGTTTCAACTTTTTAAATCGAATTTTCTCAAAAACCGTTAGTCTGACAAAAAAAGTAACAAAATGTTTTTTGTAGAAAATTTACCCAAGCTACATATTTGATTACCACTATTTTTTTGATTAAAATAGTCGTTAACGAGATATTCGCCAAAATTGTTTAGAACCACAAGAGGAAGGTTCATGCAAAAATCCAACTTCTGATTTGGCCTTTTTGTTTGTGTTATTCCCTGAATTAGAAGTAGAATTATTGCAGTCAACGAAGTAAAATAATAACAGAATAGTGTCTGATTATTCGTGGATTTTCGCAAGAAAGAAAGATGGTCGGTCGGTCGGTCGGTAACAAAGAAATTGAAAAATTGGAATTCAATATAGAATCGCAGCAGCAGCAGCAGCTAGCGAACAACAACGTGACGGACGATTTGCAACGTTATGAAGTTTATAAATCACTCTTTAAAGTCGTCGAGATAAACTTATTCCAAGCAACAAAAGTACTTCTCAAATGGAAGGGTAAACACTTCGAGCTTGCGAACCGATTTACAATGAAGCATTACCATATTTCTTAGTTCTTTTGCTGGATGCAGCTTTTGTTGGCAACCAGAAAACTGAAAACTGAAACTAAATCCGACTCAATAAACTACTTCTTAAACTCGATAAAACAGAAAGTATCATATATTTAATAAAAATTAAACTGTAGATCAGTATCACATTGTTGATTCATTTGATTCCGAGTATGTTTGGGGCCGACGATCTAATAAATTTATTCGCACCCCAGTACAGTTGAAAGTTTAAAATTGCCCAAGTTTCTGCGGCGATATCTAAACCAAGTGAGTGCATTCGGGTTGGTAAATAGAGCCGTGCCGGAAACAGATAGGTTCATTCTCTTTCAACAAACAGCGCACTCAAATATCAGCACATCTTGGTCAGCCGACGGAAAATTAACGGCTGAGGGCGGATTATGTTCCTCCTACATCAAACTAAATCTTTACATAAGTACGAATTATTCTGGCTCCTTCTTATGTTCCTTATTGTTGTGTTTATTTACTTGATGATACCAAACAATTACAGGATTTATTAAATTATGATGGGCTGATGAGCAGAAATAATTTATTTGCACCCAGAAATGCATGGGAAAGTCCAAACCCCCCCTTACTCGTTTCTATCTTTAGATAATCCTGTATCCAACCTCATTGTCTCCACGAGCTCTCACGTCCCAACAAAAAGTATCTTACCACTTTTACCCGTCATCAAATCGGCACAAGTAATGTATTTTTACCCCCTGCCTTCAGAATATTCTCAAATTTCTGTAAACTAGGACATCCCTTATCTCCAGGTCCTCCTGTATTCATCTCTATTGTCGCAAACGACTTCCTCGCTCCTCAGAAATCTTTTTGTCCATCATTAAATCGAATATTTAGCCCATGTGTAATTTCGTTCCAGATCCGCGGCAAAACGCTGGACAGCACGTCCCGTTCGACCCGGGTGACGGGTTTATTCCCCTCTTCCCGTTACCTGATCTGCGTAATAGCCTTAGGAAACTGGATAACTAGGAGGAGCGAGCTCGCGGCGTCCCACGTAATCACAGACAATTTCGTGAACCATTCCGAGTCCTCAGACCTAGAAGTATACAGTGATCGCCTGATGCCGCTCCTGGTGGATTCCCCGACGAGTAAGTGCGAAGAAGTCGGCACCTTGGACACGTTAGAAGGTATTCCCGATGGACTTGGGGGATTCTCCGAACACGGAACTGACGTACAGTCGATCCTTACGAGGAGATTAGGACTCATAATCGGTTGCTGCATGGGGTTTGTTGTTTTTATAGTGCTGGTGTCCGTGTTGGGGTATTTGAAGTTAAAAAAACAGAGACAGGCCATTAAAAGGGACCAACCCAACGTTCCTCCGGAGTATATGTCCTACAGGCATTTTTCTATACAGAGTGGCGAAGCAGGAGGCCAAGGAACTCATCCTCGGTTTATCGAAAGTATAAATACAACGTCTTTTAATTGAATTGAATTGAATTGAATTGAATTAAATTAATAAAGTGCAGTGATACGAAATAAAATACAAACGAATTTTCTATACCTAATAGCAAAGGAAAACAAAACAGAGTGTAGGTATCTACGTAAATATAGGTAATGTTTTTTATTGAAATAACAAAATCGAATCGAAAGAGCATTTTACTACCTGATAGCAGATCATTTGCATAAAATACTCGCTTTCAGCACTTTCACAGTGTCACGTCAACGAATGTTTGTAGATGGATTTTATTTAATTCCTAACCCTAACCATTCACAAATTTTCATTTGTTAACAAAACAATGTATCATACCTTTGTAGTAGTTTGGGTACCAAAATTAAATGAACATCGGCATGAGCATCAACAAAAAACAAGTGAAAAAAATGCCTTGAAACTTTACGCACCTACGTAATCATTTGTTTTCATTTAGGTATTTGGAACTTGGTACCCTTATGGATATTATTGATGTGTAGATAATGCAGAAAAATAAAAATAAAATACTGCCCTTCCCCTCTCAAAAAATAAAATAGTATACTTACTTAGTAATATTCCCTGTTCACACTTCAAATAAATAAATTAAAAAAATCATCTTTCTGTGGCATCGTAAATATCACTAATATTAATTAATAAATTGTTTTCATTAATTATTCTAGAACATGCGTGGATAATTATCAATTATCACACGTGAATAAGTAATATTTTTTAATGATGTTGATTTTTTGTTACTTAAGAAAAATAAATAAATTATGTAAATTGTTTAAACACTTTTTCTCTAAAATATATTCATCTGCATTTTAAGGTAAGTTGAAATTAGTTTTAATTAAAGTGAAAGTGTTTCAACACCAACAACACGACATTGTAAGAAAATCTATAGATAACTTTGAGAATAAATACGAAAACTTTTATTAATTTTCACGACTGGAAACAAGTCTTACTTTTAGAAATCCATTACCGTTCGAATTCTAACAAGTTAAATCAATATTTGGACAGGATATTCAAACTAAACCGATTTCAATTCCGTTCAAAAAACACTATTAACAAAATCGTGCAGAAATACCAAACATAAATCAACTGATTGTGAGAATAGAATTTATTCGGTTCACGTGTCTTCAAACAAATAAATATTAAATCACTTCTTACTTAGGTAGGTAATTTTTTATTTACTTAATCATTAATTATTATTAAACCGTACCTGTATTGAAAGCAAGGAAAACAATTTGCCCTGAATGAACAATCTATTTTGGTTAAATCGCCGTTTTTCATTAATTTCGTTTTTGTCCTCTTGAAAGGCAGCCATCGGAATCTTTATTCCCTTCCAACACACCCCTAAGACTAATGTTTCCTTAATGCTAGCAAAAAGTGATTCAGATTGTGCAATGTAACTTCCTAAAATGCTGGAAAAAGGGCGCACCCTAAGAGGGTTAATTGTACAAGGGAAAATCTGCAAGGCTAAGTTATCCCCAAAGGGATTGTTCGACTTACACAATTTGTAAGATTCACTGTATGACAAAATACATCTCAAAGGACGTTAGAAACCCTAAAGAAGAAAAAATGAAGAGTAAACAAAGAGAAATGTTGCTAGTGGTTACCTTCTATTACGTTTACAATTCAGGGGAAGATTTTTTTGGGAACGTATGGTCAATTGGGGGGAATCCCCTGCGTCAAATAAAAGCCAAAGCGCCGGCGGCGTCTTTGAATTATGACTGGCCTTTAAACGCAATATATCCATACTTTCAAATAATACGAATTGTTTTCTCCCGAACAACCCTTCTCTTTGTCCGAATTATTGACCTATTCGAGGGAGGCTGAACGTGAAAACGCGTCAAATAGCTTTCCATTGATAATAACGGACAAAGGGGATGTCACGTTCCGGAATTACAAAAGACCATGCAGTTTTATACGGACCGGTCGACGGTCAATTAAAGAATTCAACTGTTAAATAGAACACTTACCAAAAACAATGGGGAAACAAGTGAATTTACCTGCAAACAAAAGAAACAAAAATTAGAATGACAAATATAAAACAAACAGTTATTTCAGTTTCAATATGATTTGATTTTTGACTGTTTTAAAAACAAAAATTGTATTTGTTGATTTTCAGTTGTTTGATGAACAACAAAACGTGTGTCAGCTATTTCAAGAACATTAAATTGGCTTTATATCAACTGTAGTTGTAACGTTTCTGATTTTTTCCTTAGATTGTGCTGCTACAATGGAACTGGGAGGAAATTTATTTTATTATTGAGCATGACGAACTAGAACTAAATGCATTCAGTCAGTGAAGCGTTCGATTCGGCGTCCAATTCCTTTATTTCTTTTTACAAGCGATAAAACGTTCGAGTTTTACGAGGCAGCAAAAAAATCTAGTTTATTGCCCAAGTTTGAGTCGCTTTCCTTTTTTTCAAGATAAAAGAAAAAGGGCACAAAGTTTGTATTTAGTTTCTACCGGGAATCAACTTTGGAGACGAATGGCTAGTTTTTCGAACCGGGAATAATTAACCAGTTCGTCAGTTCTTGCACTAAAAATTTCACGGAATGAGGACAAAACTTTGTTCATGAATACGAAATGCCATCGGCCAACTAAA
The DNA here is from genome assembly GCA_029378335.1 of Agrilus mali. Lineage (NCBI taxonomy): Eukaryota > Metazoa > Arthropoda > Insecta > Coleoptera > Buprestidae > Agrilus > Agrilus mali. The sequence continues at coordinate 1,611,425 of CM055663.1, read as the reverse complement.
ACATTCCATTGTCAGATAAATCGATATCGGGATTAATTAATCGCTAGATTAAAGAAATTGCGAAAGAATTGGATAACTTTTGGACAACAAAAAACAATAGGAAGGTACGGTTTATAAAGTTGTAATTGTTGTGACTTCCCAGTCGATTTTGGAAGAAAAGGGGCTCTAAAGGGAATAAGATCAAGTTGTTCAAGAACACTTTCTAAATTTACAAGCCATCGAATTAGGGGAAAATACCCGTGGAATACGTCCCCTAAGGTCGTCGAGAAACAACAAAAAGACCAAACCCCTACCTACCCCTTGTTCACGAAAATTTGCTCTAGGGATTGAGACCTGATCGGGCACATTAGTAACCACCGTTGCGAGAATCGTCTCCGACTTGATAAATGGGGTCGTTACGATACCCAGGATCTTATAAATTCAAATTAAAAGGACTTGAGAGTTTGTAGAAGAGAAAAAGGAAGGACGTTAAGGTAAGTTATCGTGAGATCCCGGTCGGCTGAGCGTGAACCAACTCTGTTCAATCTTTTACACCCTCTTTTGTTCTTGTTATACTTCTACTTGGAAGGAAGATAACAATAATGTGTATTAAGGGTAGAAAAAGGAGGAAAATACACAATACGTACTTGTACTTACAATTAGCACATTTTTTAATTCCCATTTGAACCATTAAGAACTCCTAAGTATTGGCTGATTTTTATTAAAGACAACTTAAACCACTTCCCAAAATATGGAACTTAAAATTACGTAAACTTCAGTAAAACCGAATTATTGCCTAATTAGTTATGAAATGACAAACAACGCCCTAAAAAATGTAGGCATCAGTTATATAACTATAATCGCAAAAATATGTTTTAATTAATTATATAAAAGTTTTGAAAAAATTATTTTATATTTATGAAGACACTATTGTCCTTTGAATTTTCTGGAATATATTTTCGAAAATTAAGATTTAAACTGAACTTACAAGCCATCTGTGTATTTCTATTCAAACTCTTTTATTTTATCGATTTTATTTTAGAGTAACCCTCAAATAAAATTAGATTTACTAGAAATCGATCGATAAAATTACAAACAAGTAAAAGATTAATAAGTCACAATAAACTAAACTAAACTAAACTAAACTACTAGAGCTCAAATTTAATAAGAAAAAACAGTAAATTTTTGCTAATTTATTTACTTTAATTGTTAATTTTTTGAGGGTGTTCAACAAGCGGAAAAATAAACAATTATTTATTTAAAAAAATAACAATTTATTCATTATTTATAATTGAGCAATAAATAATAGAGTATTAACATTGAAAATAAATAAATAATTTAATTCTTAAATGCCAAAAGGGAAACAAAAACAAACAAAACAAAAATAAAAACAAAAAATGAAAACAAAAAAACATAACTACCTACTTATTCATCTGTTATCACGTTATCAGTAACAAAAGAAATAAGAAAATAGAAATTAACCACATAAATATTTCTTTTTTATTATTAAATAATCAACAATTTAAAAATTTTTAAAAATCATTTGTGTGTCTTGTTCTTTTTGCCATTATTATTGTTATTGTTTACACTTATCTCTCTATTATTAAGTCTGTTACTTTTTGGTTTATTTTGTACTATATCATATAAAAAGTCTTTTCGCAGCGTTGAAGTGCGACATCTCACAGGTCTTTTTGACACAAAATTATTTTCAACAACTTTATTTTGTTTCTCGTTTTCATCCCCTTCAAACTTTATTTTATTATCATTATTATTTCCCTCAGACGATGACGATGGGGATTTAACACTATCAACGCTGTCGTCACTTTCTAATTTATTAAATGCTTCGAATGGGGGCGAAGACACGTCCGAATCAGACGATGAAGAGACATCTTCTTTACTAGACGAATTATTTGAATTAAAGTCTTTTTGGTCTTCCAATTTTCGTTTCTTTGTTACTGTTGTTGAAGATGGCCCGAAAATAACTTCAAAAACTTTCTTACGATCCTCAACATTTTTTCCTATTCGTTTTTGTTGTTCGTCGTTGTCAATATCAATAACAATGCAGTCTTCGTCTTCTGGAATACAAACCATGGTAAGATTAAGTCTAAAAGCTAGTGAATTGAATGACCTACCGGAAGGGGTAGGTTCGTTGTTGGAAGGGGCCATTTCCGGTCCCGAATCACAGTCTTCAGCAAACTCTTCAGCTGATAGTCTTTTGCGTTTGATGTTGTCAATAACTTCGGCGATTTTGGAATTGATTTCTTTCATAATATCGACTGGGAGTTCGGAGATTTTTGGCTCTTTTTTCACCGCCATCACCAACGACTTCGAATCTTCAGCAGGTTCTTTTTTTACCACCCCCAAAGCCTTTGAATCTTCAGCAGAATTTTTCTTCGCCTTCATCGAAGTCTTCGAATTTTCAGGAGAATTTTTCTTCACATTCACGAAAGCCTTTGAATGTTCAGAAGCCTTTTTCTTCACCAAATCATCTTCTGGTAATGCTTCTTTTTTGACCACATTTTCTTGTGGTTCCTCCTCAATTTCATCGTTACTTATGGTGATCACCCCATCATCACAAACTTTCCCCTTGTGCTCCCCACAATTATGATCATTTCTCTCCTTTATATTTGACTTACAATTGCGTCTCAAAACCAGTGGTTTTCTGCGCCCAGAGCCCTTCTCAGATTGACCATTACTGATGGTGTTATTGTTGTTAGAGTTCGATTTTAATTTCTCTTTAGCATTTTTTTCAACTTCTTCGACGGCCTGTTTGTTATTATTTTCCTTGATGGAATTACAAAGTGCTATTCGTTTATGACAAATCTGGGAGTGCGCATGTAGGGCTGCTTTGCGCTCAAACCTCCTTCCACAACCCCCACACATCTGGAGGTCGTTAGCACTTTCGAAATCGTTCATCCATTGCTTTAATATTAATACCGAATAAGAATTAGAAATGTTAGCTGTAAAAATTATTTAAGTACAATAAGGTACCTGATTGTGTTGGCTTTCAGTTTCCTCCCTCTTCTTAAACTTATCTTCTTCTTTATTACCATTCGTACCACTTACACTACTGGTCTCTTGTTGTTCTTTTATGATTGCATTTGAGTGTATGACATCTCGTAGTTTTTTAATTTCAGTAGGAGTTTTCCTGTGGACTTTGATTAGGTGTCGGAAAACACACCACGTGTTTGAAAGGGTGTCGTTGCACTCAGGGCAAGGATAAACCAATCTGTTTTTGTTATGCTTATATTTTATGTGGCAACTAAGGGTTTTTTTTGTTGAAAATCTTTGATCACAAATGGTACACATTAAGTCTTTTTTGGGAAGATAATCGCTGGATTTTTTGGAAGAGGACAATATTTTACCATCAGGCCCTAATATTGCCTCGTCGTTGTCCAAGATGCTATGTATTTCCATGACCTATTATATTAATTAATGGATATTTAATAATTTAATTATTTTAATTAGGGAAAGTAATGGTTACCTCAGATTTCATTAAATCTGTATTGAGATGACCACTCATGTCCATTGATGAAGAATTCTTTTTGGTTTGAAAAAGAGCATTATCACAGCCTTTAATTTTCTCCAAAACGAGAACTCCGCTACATTTATCAGGATTTTCAAATAATTCTGGCCCATTATCGAAATTCTCACCATTAAGAACATTCTGAGTTAAGATCGCATTCTGTTGCTTATTAAGTAAATTATCAAGAACGTTTGATAACGATTTTGGGCACTTTTCTTTTTCGTTTTTTGTGTTGTTGTCTTCGTCATCTTCGCAAATTTTCAGGACATCACAAGTCTGGAAGGACCCAAAATATTAATGGGGAAACGTGATGAAAATCTATTTAACTTTACCTCATTTATTTTCCAGTTTTTAGAACTAGAATACTTTTCCTGACAATACCTTCGTTTGTGCAAAATAAAATTTGCTAAACTGCGAAAAATAGAGCGACAAATTCTGCATTCGTACAAAATATCACATTCATAAGTAACGTAGTTCTTCACCTTAAAATTAAGAAAATACAGTAACTTTTTACTACTAAAAAGGTTCTTTTTTCTTTTAAAGAAGGTCAAAGGTTTATGTTTTACCAAAGTTGCCGGACAACAGCAAATAATTAAACACATTTTATCTCTCTATGCTCTAATAATTAGTTAAAATATAAATTTTCACCTCGTCTGTAGCAGTGTGGACTAGTGATAACACCTGCCTTAAGCCAAAAACACTCGTATCAAGTGGTTTTTGAATGTGGGAGAGATCAAAAGGCTCATCCTTTGAACATTGGACTGGTGCCTTCCCTAGTGTCGTTTCTAAAGGCTTTTTCTGCTTATTTTTACCTCCGTTCCTCGTTGTCATCCTAGTGATATTAACAATACTAAAAACTATTGCTGATCTCATTTTAATTTAATTACTAGAGTATGTATGTTATTATTTATGGATTTCTCTCAAGGGAATTTGACATAATGACCTTCAAGATCATAAGATTAATAACTTATATGTTCAATAAGAAATATTAAAGTACTCAAATGACCAATTTTGGCTTAATAAAGTATTTACGTTAATACATATAAAACATTGGGGCCACCACAAGCTGCTAAATCCTCAATTTTTGATATTAAAATAATACTTTCAATCTAAATGGGATTTAAAACGATCAAAATTATAATAAATAGTATTCTAATTATGTTATATATGCACCTAATAGCAGTAATTTCCAATAATCATCCACAATATTTCAATAAATATTAATAACTTCGGTTGAGCTTTCTCGAAAGCTGTCAACTCACTCACAAAATGATGGAAACCTAAAACATTTACGTTTAAAATACGAATAAAATACTTTAGTTAATCGTTTATATTAAAATAATGGTACTACGATTCATTTTATTTTAAAAATCAAGAAAAATATTGGAGAGGATTCTCACTTCTCTGTCAGAACATGGCTAGTCTCTCCCCAAAATTCCCAAAAAGCTGAATAATTTTTCAGGCCAAATTTTATATAAAATAAATCGTATAATAGTAACGAAATCGTTGTACTATATTTCGATGTTTAAAGTGACTCGTACTATTTTTAAAAATAAAATTTTTGCTCACCTTTTACCTTGTCATTATGACCGAAATTTGAGATATTTTAGAGTAATTCAAGTAGGCCAGAGATGGCACTACATAAATATGATTATCTAATAAGCTTTTAACCTCTAATATTTAGAAAAACAAATAATTCGAAGATAATAAATTAATTTTTAAATATTTTACAATTAGAAATGTTATCTTCACGAACAGTGAACTTGTGCAAGGTGTAAATGTCATCTGTTTTTGTAAAAAAAATCATGTGATTAACAGAAATGTTTCAGGGTTACTTCGGGGTGCAACACATACTTATTGAGAAACACTTTAGTCAGAAGAAACCCCTATTACAACCCTCTAATTCAACAATTTCTACAATTCCCAGCAAGATGTCTCATGACTAAGATTCAGACATACAAAGATGAAGACAGTTTAGTTGACAAAATAAAAACACAATTTAAATTATTTATCTACAAACATGTTAGTAATACGTTCCTAAGTCATATGCTATTAATTTATCAGATAAGTTTGTGCATTTCTGACGACCCTTTTGTTATCGGTTTGGTTTCAGAAACTAAATGCGGCAGGGTTCATTCTCTATGAAGGAATAGCAGATAAAATCGATTATCCACGTTTATTTCAAGAACTGGACCTCTCTGACACTTTTTATTCATGGTATGTGATAACTGAGCTACATGTTTGGATGTTAATGGCAAGGGTGATGGCTGAAGACGAAAGGGGCAAATCTTTAAAAGCAAGGCTTGTTACATGCTTTTGGAATGATGCCCAGCAAAGGTCAAAAAAGCTAGGAGTATGTTAAAGGTGTTGAAAGTATTTTAAGTGGAAAAATCTATGATTTCTGTCTATTTTAGGAAGCTAATCCTGCAGGAGTACGAGAGCAGTTACATGAGTTATCTGAGCAATTCATGGCTTCTATGATAGCCTATGATGAAGGTCTTTTATCAGATGATACAACTTTAGCGGCAGCTGTCTGGAGGAGAATCTATCAGCTTAAAAAAACCAATCCAGAGAACATCGAATGTATTGTGAAGTTTATCCGAAGACAGGTACATATGTACATAAATGAGACAGAAAAATAGTGTTGTTGTGCTTTTGGGTATACTTTACAATTGAATTCAATGTCTTTTTGAAGATAGGGTGGAGAGATTTTGTGGAATTTAATCAGTAATTGTCTAAATAATTTATTTCAGATGAAGCTGCTTGATATGTTAACAGAAGAGGATTTGTTTGAAAAGAAACGAGTTGTATGGGAAACTTCAGCAATTAAAAAGCGATTATAACTAAATAATTGTAATTTGCCTTATGTAATTAAATTGTTTTAATTATAATAAAGAAAAAATCTTATTGTTTACGCAAGATGTTTTACTTAAAGACGTTTTACAGCACAAAAGTACGGAAAAGTTTATTGATATTGATAAATTGCACTTTAAAATTAATTTATAGCTTTTTATGAGTACTAATAAGTATCCTGCAAGTGAATTAAAACAGGAAAACGTAGTTTCAAATGAAAAAATGTTATTTTGCAAGGGTTTTTTAATATTTTGGCCAATTTGCCAAAAATTACATTAAAATGAAGAGCTTCTACTTTAAATTCTTTTACATCTTTCCCCAAGCATTAATTAATATCCTAAAAGAAAATTGAAAAGAGAAAAAATAGTTTAATGATGACAAAATTATTGCACAGATTTCATTTAGTCATTTTGCAGCCCAAAAGGCGACAAAAAATATATGAATATAAGGAATTATTCCTTTAAATGAATTTATTATTTTAATCAAGCACTAATAAGTATCCTAAAAGTGAAATTAAAAGGAAATCTTTTTTTATGAATCAAATAAAAGTTTTTTGCTAGGAAAATTTAAAATCATTTTACAGTCCACAAAGTATATTAAAATAGGGAATTTCCCGTTGAAATTATTTGTTAATTCTCTTAAAAACTAATGAGTATCTTATATATAAAACAATAAAAGGAGAAAGTTTATTTTTTAAAGTATTAAGTAATAAAGTTAAAAGAACAAATATTAAATGTATATGCTTGGATTAATTTAAAAAAATGTAGTAAATTTGGCACCAAATAAGTTTGTTAGTTCAATTATAGTAATATAAACGATATTTAGTTAATAAACGCCTAATTTAATTAATTATAATTAAGGAAAAAGCCCTTCTTATTATAATTATAATTTAAGTAATTAAAAGGCTAATAAGTTTTTAAAGTGGTTTCTATAGTTGAATCTGATTCTTTTAAGGGTGTTTTATTTGCAATAAATGTGGCAACAAGGGTGCACCGGGGGTAAAATTTATCGACTAAGCAGCACTACTCCATCTGCTAGATTTAGTTTGAAACAGAAACAAAATTTACAGTTTTCGAGTTTGTACGTTAGATGGCTCAAGTAGTCTCATTGTGGAAATCACGGAAAACCCTACTGGAGAATTAATTTCCTTTTAGGGCGAAATTCGAGGTACAATAAGCTGTTCAAAATCAAAATCTATAACTGTAATTAATAATGTAACAATTTATATTTAGAATGATGCGCGACAGACCGTAAGTAAATTACGACATTTTAATTATCAATCGAATACCTAATAAATTCGTTATTGACAAATACATTTTACTTCCAATTTTGGTGTTAATTTACTAGATTCGCCAATTAGCAGACATATTAAGTTTATTAGGTCGAATGTGCCAGTTTCACTGCATATATTGACAAGACTGTTTCTGTTCTGTTTTACAAATGAGACAAAGTGACGTAGAAATGCATTTTGCTGTTTTGTTGCTTGGCGTTATTTGCCGCAACTAATAAACAATTAATCATCTACTAATTGCAATCAATATTCCCCTTTTAATGAGCACCCTTTACGTCCTCTAACTAATAATTATGGACGGCAACGAATAAATACGTATCTAATAGGTAACTCACACTCACAATTGAAATTCCTAACAATAATTTGTTTAGAGGCGTACAGCTTTTGTTTTAGTGTTTTTGTTATGTTAACAAAAGAAGGACGAATAACAACGCCTGTCAATTATTTTTTTGCGACTGTCTTTGCAATCAACAGCCAATAAATCAAGGAAACGAACCGCTAAGGGCGGTGGACTTTTGTCCTTTTGGTCTCCTTTTAATTACGAAAGTTTCGCTCTAAAAGCTTCAGTGCGTAATTTGTTACAAAACGAACCTTTTTTCGAAAAAAAAATACCTTTAGTTTACCTAATAATACCTAGGTACGTACATACTTAGTAAAGTGGTAAAATTTAACGATGTTACAGTTTAAAATGAATATAAAGACCGTTTTAATAACGTGACAGGGTTGGGGTAGTCATGGATTTAAAATGAAAATAATTGGTCATTAACAGGTACAGATAGGTACAGTTAAAGGTTTACATGGCAACTTTTGTGGCAGTACCGTGAAATTGATCCTGTGCATGTGTCAAATGGAAAAGGTATCAATTAGGGACACGGATATTCAATTTGTTTCATTGAGTTTGATTTTCCAGCTAAACGATTTAGCATCTACTACACCCTTATTAAACAAAAAATAATGTGATGACGTTCGTCAATTTCTAACAGTTATTTAAAGAAAAGTACCTAGGTACCTAACTAACAATATTAGAACAACAAAAAACAAAAGATAAAAAAAAAGGAAAGAAAGTGATGGCGCTTGTCAGTTTTTCTTGTTCTTCATTTTTTTTTATCAGTTGCCCTTCACGCCGAAACACAAAAACAAACGTTATCTTTTTCGTACAGCCGTTCGCGTGTAAGGCAGCGTTTTTTTCCCCGAAGAATCCCGAGCTAAAATGTAAAAGGGAAACTAGATCGGAAGCTAGTGAGTTCCGTCGTTGCAGTTTCCGGCAAGATATCTCCTTCTTCTTTCTCATTTTCCACTAGTTCGAATGTCGTTATTAAGTCTGTATCGAACTGGTGAAGAGAGGCTAGACGCCATGGCGAACATTTATTATTCTTTGATGTCTTGCATCACTTACGTAGGAAACAAGAAAAAAGAAACACGTCATCCCCATCCAATATCCAGAATTCTCCAACAGACGGAATTATTTTTCATATTAAATAATCGTTTTCATTTTCCCATTCGAAAGATATTTCTTTGATTGATGATGACGTCCGCCATTAGGTAGGTACAGAAACTTTCAAAACAGATACATTGCAAATAAAAAGTTAAAACTGTTTTGAATTAACGAGGTGGTGAAATCGACGTCGCTAAACACCCCCTTTGCACAAAATTAAACGATTTGAATGGGAAAAGTTTTGTATGAATGCCAGCGCACGAGTTTTCACGGGATACTTCCTCCGATAGCAGCGGAAAACTTTTATGTAAACAATTGCCCCGTGGAAAGTTTCGAGCTCGGTGCCGAAAAGCGTCCCGGCGCTATGGGGGTGCACCGAAAACGTTTATAGGTGGTATAGTTTTCATTTAATTACGTAATGGATGCTCACTCAGGAAGATACAAAACTGGGTCATACTCGAACAGGACATTTTTTTTGAGTTTGGACTATATACCATTGTACCTTTAGATAGGTATTATTTTCTTATGGGATAATAAATTGTAATATTGCCCTAACATATGGGCGATAAAAGTATAATTGGGTGTAACAAAATATCTACTTTTTTTTACGTAGGTAGGTACGTAATATTCGGCTATTAAATTTTTATGATATAGTAAAGAAAACGGAGCACTCAGAAAAAAATAGGTCGAAGTTTGTAGCAATATTTACCCCAGCACCCTCTATTGTTATTCTCTTCCATTATCATATTGAAAATTAAACTAACATTGAGCTGGAAACGTGAAGCTCGTACCTACCTACATACGTAGGTTTATTATTTTAATGTTTTTCCGTTCACAGGTCGAAATTCGAAGCTCTAAAATGAAAATTTGCTTGGATTATTACTTTTCGACGAAAAGCCAATCAAACGGTTTTAATAACCATCCCTTCACTTTATGAAACGATTCAAATATCAGATTTCGACAATTTTTAAACGAATCTGACGCAACGCTGAATTAACGGTTTTGTTTTGTAAAACAGTTGGAGTTAATTTTACGTTGTTCTAATAGACAAAAGCGCATCAACATCATTTTCAATTAAACAATTGATTTTAAAACAATGTAAGGTGTTTTAATTTGTGTTTCTCAATTTTAACACGAAGTTAAAAATGTTTCTGATTTTCTTATACATAAATTAATTCTATAAAAGATCCGTTTAATAAAATAATGAAAGATTGTTATTAAGAATAGAGTTTTTCGCTTTATGTTATTACAAAAGCTGCCTAAGTTTATTTTTCGGTAACAGATTAGAGCCCTTCATCAAAAGGCTCCGCGAGAGGCACGAAACTCAATAAATTCCAGGCACACAAGTCTGCCTATTTGACAGGATATAATTCAACCCCCAAATTATTAATTAATTCAATATCTTTCAATCAATAAACAATTAAAAAGGGGGTAAATTCTTCTTGTAAAGAACAAAAAATATTTTACATAAAATATAAAAATGTATCTACTAAGTACTTTGCAGTTTAATAACGTAATAATCCTTTTCATCCCTTGTGAAATTATTGATGTCTTTTCTTAACGGTATGGTAAAATAACAGAAATGTTGTTTGTCCCTTTTGGGTGCCATTATTCGGTACCAACGACCATTTATTTATTTATTTAAGGGTTGTAGGCTAGTCTAAATACAATATTAATATTAAGTATGTAAATCGAATAATTGGCGCATGTTATATATAATATGAATCTATAGAGAGAAACAGAGATGTTTCTGCAACAAAGGTACATAGGTATATAGGTAGGTACTACGTTTCGAATTGGCAACGGTATGCTCCGGAATATGCGTGTCAAAACAGGTAATAAAGTTAATAATATGCAAGGCCTGATGACTGCAACAAACAACCGGCACTGAATTGTAAACGAACGGTATACATTTGATAATATCTGTAGTAATTTAGAATATAATCCAGTTATAACGAACGCGTGTGAGAACCGAAATTACCAGGCGACTCCGGCTCGCCTGGAGCGAGCACGAACTAATGGGGGGGGGGGGGAGCAATGCTACCAGACACACCACCTATCCTCTCATATACAGGGTGTTATCAAATACCTAAATACGTAGATATAAAACATGTACCATTAAAAAAAAAAAAAATATCGGAATTTTTATGAAGCAGGTGGTGTTTTGGCCAAAGGAGGTCAATTTTCGACAGCTGCTCGCCTCCCTTAAAATTTACTTCGATCGGGAAGGCCAATTAGGGACATTTACATAATTCGGTTCATTTAGCAAAAAACTATTAATTACGTATCTAATAACAGCCTTTGGGGAAATTTTGTCAACCTCAAATAATCGAAAATAATTTGTAATTAACACAAAGTTTTGCTCAATCATCAAAACTCCTATCTGAAAATCATTAAAAAAACGAAAGACATTCATAAATTTGAGAATCAGATTTGACCCTATAAGTATATAAAAAAGTGGTGTCTCAGCAAAATTGTGTGTTGTATTATACCTACATATGTGATCTTTGGGCCTCGTGTCAGAAGATCGAGCTCAGCTCGTACATTTTTCAAGTCGAGTTGTAAACAAATCAGATAACGAATTATCTCGTCCGTAGGCGGATCGGGATCGGGATCGGGGGGGTGTTGACGTTTATTTACAACAAATTGGCCGGACGATAAAGTTCCCGAAAAGGGTTACCAAGTTTTCTCTGCAAAAAAGTTCTGAAGTGTGTTCGGAAAGACGGGACCGAACTTTTGTGGCGCTCGAGTGGAAAAAGATATAAATTGGGAAAAACCAATCAATAATAAATAGATATACTCAAACAGATATTTATGTAGATACATGCATAAAATAACCAAGGAACAAAATGTGAAAATAATTTTAGTTCGTCATATTTTCCTGTATTTATTAAGGAGATTTGCGTTATGTAAAGGGGCTAAAAAAGTGGGACATAACATCGTCTGATGACAACGTATATATGTATACATATATTGTATATAGATTGAGGGCGTCATAAAACCTAATACATAATAAGTACGATATTTTTATGTTATAATAATAAGTTTTGTTGTTGTATTCATTGTGTCCATTTTTTACGGTATTTCCTTGACGTAAGCCTCTTTCGAAGATTTTCGGGATTTAACTCGGGGCAGAAAAATGTATCTGCACGTCGCGCGCGTGTTTCGGGAACAAGTGGGATTCCCCACGCCGGCCGAATCCCCTTCCTAACATGCTCGTGATTTGTCTTCAAGATTTATGGAACTCATGTGGCTTGCCCTGATATTACAATTTAACGTCGCTGGTGCAGCAATTATATTTCATCGCCATTCTCACCCCCTGTCAACCACGAAACTAAATCGTTCCAAGAAAACAAAAAAAATATTCAATTAACCAGGTATCTACACAATCCCCAAACCAACCATCACCCTGTTGTAAGACAAAGTTAAAAGTTTTGTTGATAAATAAACGTTACGTAGGTATATCAATAAAATTTTGGACGTGTCTTCCAGGAAAATGGGACAATTCAAGTTACAATTTGTGCTTATTACGGTAAGATGGTACACACGCGATGGGGGGTGAAAGGGGCTAGAACGGATACGTTTCAATTCGGTTTGTTGAAGGCAGGCAGGCAGAGGAAGCAGAGAGAGAACGTTCGTTTTATGGGCACAGACATTACTTGAACGGGGGGATTTTGTATCAAAATGTACACCGATGATAGAACGGGACGGAAAGGGTTCCTGCAAGTTTGCAGAATGGCACTGATCCAAGTGGTCCGGTATATATCCCTCCAATAAACTTTATAACATGATTAAAGACGTGAAAGGAAAGGGAAGAGGAACAGGATCGATTGCTTGGCGAATTCCAAATTTCGGATAACCATTCCTCAAATGTTACCTACCTTACCTTACTTATTGAAGCCTAAAGACTAAAGTATCGTGTTTTAATTTGCTTTTTGTTTAACTGTCTAGGAAAATACGTAATAATATAAATAGAAAACAGATACGGGATACGATGTGAATAGAAAATGAGACTGTTTTATAATTTCTGTCACGTTTTCTTTTTTCAGAAAAAGTGATGCTTTCAGGATTCCATTAAAGACATATAAACAAGAAATTCCAAGTGGAACGCCTTCATTCTGCAAATTTCCCTATTTAATGGCAAATTTATTTCCATTTCCATGTTCCCCCTGAACGAATTATCAATTTGCTGAGACAACATGTTACGTGAAATCCATGAAATATTACTTGCTTCTCGTTTAAATCAACCGTCTCCTTCTTTATCACACCAATTACTAACTAGTATTATTATTCATTAAAATTATTAAAAATATTACCATCCCTTCTGCATGTTTTCAATTGATGTAGTGTTTTTGTTATTTATAACATTTTGTTTTAGTTTTATTTGTTCTCAACATTTTGTCTTCGTTTATCAGTTGTTTTCTTTTGTTTTTAACATTTTGTCTTCGTTTATCGGTTATTTTCTTTTGTTTTCAACATTTTGTCTTCGTGTATCACTTGTTCTTTTTGGTTTAAATGTTTAGTCTTCGTTTATCGGTTGTTTTCCTTTGTTTTCAACATTTTGTCTTCGTTTATCGGTTGTTTTCTTTTGTTTTCAACATTTTGTCTTCGTGTATCACTTGTTCTTTTTGGTTTAAATGTTTAGTCTTCGTTTATCGGTTGTTTCCCTTTGTTTTCAACATTTTGTCTTCATGTATGGCTTGTTTTCCTTTGTTTTCAACATTTTGTCTTCGTTTATCGGTTGTTTTCTTTTGTTTTTAACATTTTGTCTTCGTGTATCACTTGTTCTTTTTGGTTTAAATGTTTAGTCTTCGTTTATCGGTTGTTTCCCTTTGTTTTCAACATTTTGTCTTCATGTATGGCTTGTTTTCCTTTGTTTTCAACATTTTGTCTTCGTTTATCGGTTGTTTTCTTTTGTTTTCAACATTTTGTCTTCGTTTATCGGCTGTTCTCTTTTGTTTTTAACATTTTGTCTTCGTGTATCACTTGTTCTTTTTGGTTTAAATGTTTAGTCTTCGTTTATCGGTTGTTTTCTTTTGTTTTCAACATTTTGTCTTCGTTTATCGGTTGTTTTCTTTTGTTTTCAACATTTTGTCTTCGTTTATCGGCTGTTCTCTTTTGTTTTTAACATTTTGTCTTCGTTTATCAGTTGTTTTCTTTTGTTTTCAACATTTTGTCTTCGTTTATCGATTGTTTCCCTTTGTTTTCAACATTTTGTCTTCATGTATGACTTGTTCTGTTTTGTTTTCAACATTTTGCCTTCGTTTATCGGCTGTTCTCTTTTGTTTTTAACATTTTGTCTCACTTGTTCTTCTCGCTTTCAATATTTTGTCTTCGTTTATCGTTTGTTATTACAGAAAAGTTTTGTTGATGTCAAATTGTTTGTCGCCCCCTTCTCGACTAATAATAGCATCCCTTTCTGGCCCGTCTAATTAGCTGAGTGTCAGTGGCAGAGATTTCATACGTATGCAAGCATAATGCACGTAGATATATACGTTGTTTGGTAGGTTCGTAGTCATCAATTGTAAATTACCTTAGTTCAGGTGATGGCACTCCGTAATTAGCAGTAAGTTAGCCACCGGGAATGAAACGTTTCACTCAACGACGTCATCGCGTTGGGATGGGGGTAGGATATCTTTGAAGTCGCGTCGTCAAGTTTGAAACTATTGCAACAACTTCGTCCCCCAATCCACCACTAGGTTCGTGAATAGTTGTTTGGCCGGTCAAATGTAGACTTGAACTGTTACAAATAACAGTTCGAGATTCGTCCTTAACTAACGGAAACTGTGTAATGCAGTTTTGGTAGCAGAGACAGCGTGATTCAATTTGTCCAAGGGGGAGTCATAAGGAAATCTCTCGAATGCGGTATCGGGTTACGACGTACCGCAAATTAACTATGAGACGGTCATTGTTTTGGACAGTTTGATTCGTTAAAGTGTAAACGACTTGCACAGGTAGGTACGAGAACCATAACTGAATTAAAAGTTTTTGATAGTTCGTTACCAACAACAACAAAACGGTTTAATTAAAATTTCATTTACTTGACTGTATTGTCTATAAATCACTGAACAGACAACAGAGAAAAGTCTTTTTTAGGGGTAGTTGTACCTCCCGGTAAGCGTGAAATATTCGACGCTATTAGAAAACGTTCATCCGCGTGTTAATAATTCGGTGTCGGTGTTTAAATGTTGGAACGGTGGATGTTGTTACCTATTAGTTTAGAGCCCCGACGACCTGCGACTACGACTACGACTACGAGGGCTGGTGTTAGAACAGAGAGCAGGGTTGTATAGTATGTAGATATTAAGCGAGTCGCGGGGAGTTTTCACCGTCCCATAATATAAGTTAAGCCATTACGTAACGTAACGTCGTCTAATAGGAAAACTTTGAATGTTAATCGTAATCAGTTAATCCGTAACTAAGCACCGTTTCCTACGCGAATAAAAACATTAGGTACTTAGGTATATAGCGACCTTGTGGCCTTATGTTTTTATCTGATATATCTACATCATAGCAATTGTTTATATACGTATACGTAGCGATAAGTAAACAATTATAGGGTTGCTGACAATAGGGCGAATACATCATGCGAAAGCGTGGTACTATAATACGTAGTAGTAGCAGTAGTTTATATTGTGGCACAGTCCCGTTTACGTTTCGACAATTTATCGTCAGCGTTTGCGAAAATACCTAACTGAAAGCTTTGTCTAATTTATGGCCCGAATCCACCGTTCTGGCCGTTTGTGGTATTGCCTGATAATAATTTTACAAAGTCGAAATGCCCGAGCCATTTCAACAAGTTTATTAATCTGTAAATGTCCTCCAAACAACTAACCAACCAATAATAATTACACGTAATTTTGTAATTCGGCTCGGAGGACCGTCTCGTCTTAAAGGATTAGCCCTCCACCTCGACAACACCTTTGCTTATTTATTGTTCCGGAGAGTTTGACTTAATTAAGACGGAAACGAAGGGCACAACTACGTCCGGGTGGGGTCACGTCACGCACCCTCCCCCGTGATAAATTATACTGTCGTCTTGTACCTAGTCGTAAGCCAAAAGTTCGGACCAAGTCGTGCCGCGGTTTGGTTTACTTTGTCAAAGGATTCTCGTGTCACTCCAAAGACCGAGCGAAATTTGCAATCTGATACTTTAAAGTCATCAGCTACGAAATCCGGTAGGTAGGTACCTACCTAATTTCTTTTACTGACCAATAAATAAATTAAATCGCCATCATAGCATAACACTTGATGAAATGGAGAACGTAAATTTATTGTAAATCGTAAAAACTTGCATGATAATTATCCAGTTAGAACGTCTAGAAAATTGGTTTTTTGAAAGTGAGCGCTCAAATAAACCGGCATTTCAGTAGGTAAGTAGGTACACTATCGTGAACTTTACACGTTCGGTTCCAACTCATTGTCAGTCCCTGCTCTTGCTGAGTTTTCCTAATTAGAGCGTTTGTTTCTTTTAATCGTTCACTTGACAATTGCACCGGCGTATTAAATACTCACAAATCTCGTAAACAATTGAACGATCGCTTGTTTGTTTCTTTTGTCACTGTAAATAATAAATGAATCAACGAATACATAACAACTAACTGAAAGTAGTAAAAGTAAAAGACAAATGAAACGAGGAGAGTATTAGGTACCTACGTAGAAAGCGAGTGCATTTGGAAATTATTTCCCCCATTCGAATTCTACGGTAGCAAAGAGTCGTCATAAAATAATGATTATGAAAAATGGCGAGTTATCGTAAAGGACGAGACAGAGAGGTTGCGAATGGTTATCCTTTTCTTTAGCGAATACGAGTGGCAGTGGCATTTTATACGGCAATCATTAAAGTTAATAGCACTTCAATTTCGAAAGCAATCATAAAGGGAATTACCGTTATCCATAAGCCATCTGATCTTACACGGCTTTCCTTCATTTATCGACTCGAATCGACGAGTCCTTTTTAAAATTCAACTTTTTAAAATGTCCCCTCTTCACTCGGGATCATTGAGTGTTATTTATTCCCAGGCAGGAATCATTATCGTAATATTCAAGAAAATAAAAGGAAAAATTGCTCCATTCCTAAATTGTGCCTCAATTTTAATAACGAACTACCCTTCAGATGTTTTACTAAGCGAATATGTTTTTTTAGTTAAAGTTTCACTAAAATCATCCTATCCTAGATAAAGACGATTTAGAATATTGTGTTAAACCGTTCAAAAAAAGAGATAACAATATGTTTATTACAATATCAAAGTGAGAAAAGAAGGGAAAGCCTGCAGAGACAATAAAATAAGGGATTTCGACCGAATGGAAATTTAAAGGGAGAATTTATTGGGTGAGAGAGAGTAAAAGCAAAATAAAAAAACAAGACACAGAAACACGGTTATAAATTTGGTAATTCCGACGTTATTTTCACTGTGACCACCTAATATTTTTGTAGACAACGGATTTATTTTGGGAAAACGCGAATGGCCATATTTCCTTCAGTTTCAGTTTCAGCCACCCATTTTATGAATACGTTTCGTCGCTAATGCTCTCTATCTTCATGCTTTTTTATGCGAACTAATGTGTTTCTTATTATTTACGTTGATACATTACCTCAACTTTATTTTTATTACAATAAGTCAAGTCGCTGGTACTGATGTCTACCTTATTATTAATGTAGGTACGTACTCCCACTCACTGGCGGTAAATTTTTCTTTATTAATTCATAAAAATAACAAAAACATATTTTTTTCTTTTTGGTGGTTGAAGCATATAAAAGGATAAAAACTGTACCTACGTAAAAATAAAAATGAAACATAATTTTGTGCGAAGGTTAGTTTTAGATAAACGTGCATAAAGTGTAATAAATGTAGTAGGGTGTTGGTGTTTCATTGGTGGTGAAAAAGGAAAAAAGTCATATGTCACCCTTGTAGGTATGCGGCAGTATCGGAACGGCGTGAACGTATAAGTTACCCCGTAAATTATGGAACACGTAGGTACCTAATACTAAAAGTGCGCTGTGGAAACCCGGGGGGTGGCGTGCTTTTAAAATGTCGCGTTTCGACAGCCTTCAAAACATTCATTTTCGAAATAAATTATCGTCGAAATTTTCCAAGTTTTTCACTCACTCACTCACACTACATAGCGATAACATATTAACTTTAACACCATTATTTCCACCCTGTGCTAGGGCCATTGCCGCGTTACGTGAGCAGGTTTCGGGACAAAAATTGCGTCCCCTTCCTCAAACCCTTTTCAACTTTAGGTAGGTAGGTACTACCAGAAGGTGAAAGAAAAGCTGCTCCGTCATCGACGCGACGCGACGTGACTTTTTCCTTCAATCTTTCCGCGTCTTTTTCTCCATCGAACGTCGCAATCGACCGCCTTGATTGATTGCCTTTTGGAAATTAATTTATCGTTGTTTCGTTTTTTTTTTTCTTTTCCCTTTGCTCCTGTCTGAATCCCGTCCCGTGAAAGACAGGTGTCAACCTGCCCAAGACCGATCCTCTTACAGGAAGAAGAAGAAGAAAAAAAGGGAAACTCCAACTAATAAATTGATTGAACTCCGTCCTGATGGTCACCCGCGTCTTCCCTAGAGGACGGAACATTCGCACCCTTCCGGATTTGTTAAGAAAAGTGAAAATATTAGTTCCCTAACGATCTCAAAATAAATATCTATTGACGACAAAATTTTCAAAACAATATTACCAATAGTGGATATGCCTAATTATAATATAATTAGATGCAATCTATTCCGGAAATCGTGCATAAGCCGGAAGGAAACGGGCGAATATCAAAGACATGATTAGAAATAAATTAAAATTTGCAACGTTGCAATATTCGCTACGTATACCGTAACAAGGGAGGACCGCAAAAGACAAAAGAGCTACTATCTTTTATCTATTTTTTATTTACAGTTATTTCGGGACCTCTGCGGACGTTCCTCGGTAATTTAGACAGATTGTGCGACCAGATAGATAATTGGAGGCGTCTCAAGAATTTCTAATTAGTTTCCAATGTTTTGAGATCGTGTGTGTGTGTTCGCACAGCCTGCGGACGGACGAGCACTAGAATACGTTAATTACAACGGAAAATCGGGGACAATAAACTGAAAATCGCTGACATGCAACGGCACGCTGACGGCTGACTACTCAACTTATCTCCAAGGAAAACACAACGGGCCGAAATTAAACTGACATTAGCTAATTAGTTCGAAACTGGGACACTATATACCCATGTATGTGTAAAATTCGCCTTTGAAATTGATTATAATTTAAGAGAAAATACTTATTTCAAAAAAAAAAAAATAGTATGTAGGTATATTGGTAACCTATCATCATATAAGCCCTTGTTTCTCGCGATGTCTTTCATGCAGGCAGGCAGTCAGTCCGGATAGGAGCTCTAAAGAGGGCTTTGATGAATTGGATTTTTAGGTGACATACTCAACGTACAATTTGTCACGACCCGTTCTTTAGCCTGTCCCGGCAAAGAACGACGACGACGGCGGCGGCGAGAACGTTCATTTATAAGCGATTTTGATATATCGGTTCGAAACGGAAGCTGTGTTATTAAAGATCAAAAGCAATCCGGCATAAAACCCTACCCTGCTACTACGTATCTTGTTCGACAACAAACACACACGGCACCATCAGCGCGAAGAGAAGAAAAATGACATTAATTTGACGACATCCCCCCCCCCACTCAACAACAAAAATTACAAATTTTATTTGATTGCACATCACAAACGACAAAGCATTTTATTAAAAAAAGATTGCCTATTTCCAGTTGGAAATTAAACAATAAAAATATCAAATAAATGGACACAAAATAAAAAAACTGAATCATACAATTTAAATAAGTGGCTACAGAGGGTGTCCTGGAATTATAAGAGGCCACGGGAAGGTGCCTTATAATTGTAAGAAGCTTTTAGAGGGTGTCTTAGTATTTTAAGAGGCTGTGAAGACTGTCTTAACAATTAAAGCTGGCCATAGAGGGTGTCATGTAATCGTAGGTGCCCACAAAGGGTGTCTTACAAGTTTAAATGACTACAGGTTTCGAACAATTTTAAGTTGCTGCAGAGGGTGTTTTAACAATGGCAACTGACTACAGAGGATGTCCTGCAATTGGTGTCAACCACAGGGGGTGTCTAAACAATTGTAACTGGCTACAGAAGGAGTCTTGCCAATGTAACTGACTACAGAGGGTGTCTAAAAATTTTAACTGGCTACAGAGAGTGTCTTAAGAATTGGAACTGGTCATAAAGGGTGTCCTGCAGTTGCTGCTGGCTACACAGGGTGTCTTAGAAGTTTAAATAGCTACATAGAGTGCCTTACAATTGTATTTGGCTACAGAGAGTGTCTTTACAATTGCAACTGGTCATAAAGGGTGTCCTGCAGTTGCTGCTGGCCACAGAGGGTGTCTTAGAAGTTTCAATAGCTACATAGAGTGTCTTACAATTGTATTTGGCTACAGAGAGTGTCTAAACAATTGTAAATGGCTACAGAAGGAGTCTTGCAATTGCAACTGACTACAGAGGGTGTCTTACAATTGTATTTGGCTACAGAGAGTGTCTAAACAATTGTAAATGGCTACAGAAGGAGTCTTGCAATTGTAACTGACTACAGAGGGTGCCTAAAAATTGTAACTGGCTACAGAGAGTGTCTTAACAATTACAATGGTTATAAAGGGTGTCCTGCAGTTGCTGCTGGCTACACAGGGTGTCTTAGAAGTTTAAATAGCTACATAGAGTGTCTTACAATTGTATTTGGCTACAGAGAGTGTCTAAACAATTGTAAATGGCTACAGAAGGAGTCTTGCAATTGTAACTGACTACAGAGGGTGTCTAAAAATTTTAACTGGCTACAGAAAGTGTCTAAACAATTGTAACTGGCTACAGAAGAAGTCTTGCAATTGTAACTGACTACAGAGGGTGTCTAAAAATTTTAACTGGCTACAGAGAGTGCCTTAACAATTACAACTGGTTATAAAGGGTGTCCTGCAGTTGCTGCTGGCCACAGAGGGTGTCCTAGAAGTTTACATAGCTACATAGAGTGTCTTACAATTGCATCTGGCTACAGCGGGTGTCTAAACAATTGTAATTGGCCACAGAGGATGTATTGCAATTGTAACTGACTACAATGGGAGGTTTAGAATTTAATGTGGTGTCTGAGGGTGTCTTACACAGTAAAAGGCTAGAGAGGATGGCTCGAATCTTAAATAATCTTCATTTGTTATAATTCTTTATAGAATATTTTTTTTATACTATCCATCCTTAATTCGTGATGAGATTCTTGGGGATGGGCACTGCTAAACTTTTTTAAAACCAATTTTCTTCAAGACATAACAATATAAATTTCCCATAATAAACTGTACTGTCGTCTGGCGTAATTTTCATCCCTCTTAAACCAAGACGAGAGTAATTTGTATGGATATGAATCAGGGAATTTGATGGCATTGTATCTCGAGTCAAAGAATCAGGCCAACGCATTTGATATTAAGTGCTATGTGTATGTGAAGTTATAAATTCGCCAGATATTCCAGAGGTGGCACCGTCTTCTCTCCTGCATTCCCTAATTGCACCGGGAAAGGCAGCGAAAGGAAATTTATTACGTAATCAAGAGATCTTTGTTATTCCGCTAATGCAACACCTAAACTCGTTTCAGCGACGTGTCTAGCGAAATTCATTTACGAAAATGTGGACGGTACTTTGGAGATTACGTCATTAAAAAGAGAACAACCCCCCTTTTTATACAAACAAACGTTCTGCATCTTGTATGTTACGGTCTTGCTTTTCAAGACGGAAATCAGAAAACAAAATAACTACAAATGGCAGTTACTTGGTGAAGAGAGAGGAGTTGGAAATTCGTGAAGGTAGCAAAAGCCAAATTAAATTCAGACATTCGCGAATCTTTTCAATAGTATGTAGCAAACACCTAAATGTGTTCCGGAGTTCGACTTCAACAATGAAAGCCGCGTTGGATTATGTCGTCGAAGGAAAGACTCTCTAGCATCTAACGGAAAAAAGGGGAAAGATATACAGTGACAAGAATTAATTACTTCTCCTAGTTGAAAAAGTCTGTACACTGAAGCAATTAAGAAACATAATTAATCAATGTCTCTTAGTTCTCTTTTGTTAGGGGATGATGCTTTGACTACTGTGACACCATACCGTTAACTGTAGCTCCTAGTGTGAAGAGTAAATCATACTTTATACCACAAAAACGCCTTTTTAATTTTTCGCTGATGAGATAATAAAATCTTATTGTTGAGAAAAATGAAAACGTTTTGGGAAATCCTTAAGGGATGTTATAGTTTAAAAAATGTGATGTGAATTTTAAAAATATTCTTCTTACCCTCCGGGTAGAAGTAATATCTTCATGGGGGTGACTATTTGGATTTTTTTTACTCCAAACGAATCTGGTTGAATTGTTACGATTTTCTTAAATAAATCAACAAATGAGAACTGCGATGGTGAAGTGTACCTATTGAGGGACGAAAAAATAAAAAGAAGTACCAACACCACCACATAGTAGGAAGGTGCAGACAGTGGCGTTGTTCTGTCGTCGCATTTTCGTTTTCCATTTAAGCAGGGTGTAAAATTCGCGAAGTTGTAAATGTGTAGAAAGAGAGAGGGAGGGGGAGTGAGTTGCGGCGGGTGGTTTCGCGGGGGACTTTCAACAAAAGAGTCGAAATGCATGGAGTGTAAAGAACGGAAGAA
Organism: Agrilus mali; assembly: GCA_029378335.1. NCBI lineage: Eukaryota > Metazoa > Arthropoda > Insecta > Coleoptera > Buprestidae > Agrilus > Agrilus mali. Next base: position 1,588,642 of record CM055663.1, on the reverse strand, counting down.
TTACAACTATGGTTCGTTAAGGTCCCTATTCATGGTCGGTCGGTTCAACGAACCATCGTGCAACGGGTTGTCGTTGACGCTTGGCCCATAATAGTTTAGAAACACTAAAGCATTGCACAGACACCAACCCCCTTGCTACCCCCAATGCAACAACAACAAAAAGAAGAAGAGGAGGAAAATGTTTTAAATTACCTACAGCCAATTATGTTTTTAGGTCAGAACACTTTCGCACTTTCATAACTCATAACAAGTATGTAATAAATAAGTAAAACTGCCAGTCAACAATCTATTGTATTATGCAAATAACTTTATTCATTGTAATTAAACTACTTCGAACTACTTAAATAAGTACGTATCTAATCGTAAATTGAATTACCAACCGTAGTACCCCTAATAAAGATAATTAGTCGCAAACCCTGGAAACTATTCTATTAAAACTTTATTTCTCACGATAACTTGACCGAAAGCTTTCATTTGGAATTAGTTAATTTAATGGGGTGCAAATTACAGTCACGTATCTAAGTATGGTAAGTAATCAAAAAGCAAATTCGAAAGTATCTATAATATTATAATACAATTGATAAGGCACAAGAGTATCATCTAATAAAATAAAATAAGTAATGGTAGGTAGGTAGGTACAATTGGAAATAATTTAAATGATAATTTGAAAGAGACAGTTGGAGGGTGTAAATTTTATTTATAAGGGTCACAAATCATATTTCAGCTGCGCGCAGACCGCGGTCGTAGTCGAAGTCGAAGGCGTTTTCTATCATAAACCTTTTCCTCTTTTCTGTCTTAACCAGTAATAGAAATGGAACAAGAAGTGCTCGAAAGAAAACTGAATTTTCACAGTCGATCGCGTCCCACTCTCCCTCCGCCGTCGTCGTCGTCCACGACGGTGGCGGCATCGGGCAGGCACACGGGCAATGCCGTTCTATAAATCAAGGTGCAATAATTCCACGTCAGTTCGGAATAATTTAATAAATTCCCGTTTGTCTGAAAATAATGAAATCAGTCGAAAACCTGAGAGACGCCCTAATGGCCTCTTAAATCACAAATTGCCAAAGCTGCTGCCCCTTTCCGATTCTTTTACCTGACTTTCGGCGCCCAGTTTCAACCAAGAAAACAAACGACGCGACGCGACGTTAGAAACAAAACAAAAAACTGCACCTAACTCAGCAACAAGTAGGTATCTACCTACCTGTATTTTGTTTTTCATCTTTTGTTATCTTTACGTCAAATGTTTTAAATTGTTTTGACACGCTTGGTATAAATGACTACCAATCTGATTTCTAAACTGTTCCAAATGATTGCTTTGTAGCGTTCTGTGTTTTTGGGGATGGGGTGGGCGTATGCATCCACACCATTTATTACATGCCCCTTTTTTCGGGTTATTTAACTTGACAAAGAGAAATAAGGGTTTTCGCCGTTGCCGAACAATATTTGGCGCATGATTTGGATATTAATTTTGAATGTAAGCTACATTTCCATTTGCATCGGAGCTAATGTACTCGAAAACACGCTCAGGGAAGCAGAAGCTTTCGTGTTGGCACTTCCAGATTCGATATTGATTCGTATCGTGCAGCTTCGAAAGTTTCTATAATTTCGAAATTTCCTCCACAGACACATAGGTAACTATCGACATCCCTCTGCCCATTAATCCAAAATTTAGACGGCTGCGTAAAGCTGGAAACAGTTGACTAATTTATGAAACAAATTTTAAAAATAGAAATTCTTTTGTTTCACATAGAAACAATTTTTCTCGGAAACAGGAAAATAAAAAACGTCTGTGAATTTGTCAGAAAAAGGAGCGTTAAAAAAGCTATTGGATTTTTTAACTATCTACATACGTATTACAGTCTACCTGACGCCAGTTTTTATTTAAAACTCAAATAGAACACTTTTTTCTTTCTATATGCCTACGTATACATAAGGTAGACACAAGAAAATCGACTTATTCGTCCTTACATTTCAGGCCCTAATCAAATCCAAAGGATTCACGGTAAAAAAAATTTGTTCCCTTTTTTATGTAGTTAGTAGTCGATAGGCGCAATCTTTTAAGGACAACAGTTAATAATAAACTGTAATTTATTTTGTCCATCTATTACCGTCGATAGATTCCAGGAAATTAATCAATTTGATCTGGAGTGTGCCATCAGTCATAAAGTGTAACGTTGGGGATCGCAGTATGTCATCCCGTTTCTAATTAAGAACTTTATCCTGTAAGTAAACAGTGCGCGGGAGCACTCGATGGCTTGTTTCATTTGCCCTTGTGTCCCTGAGTCCTTCGTTCAATTTACATATCGGCAAATTTACCCCGGTCTTCCCGAGATTAATTGCACCAACCCTCGACGTGAGACATGCACAATGGAATTGCATCATCATCGTCAGTGCATTGTAGAACAACAACAACAATATCAACAACGATAGTAATGATGACCTAACGAATTGAAAAACTGCCCCCCCCCCCGCCTCTACCATATCCATAGGTCCAATCTCGTTCACAACAACCGAGCAAACATTTGAGCTGAAATTGGATCCAACTACTACGTAATACATACACGAAATAGGAATAAACACCGTGTATTTACACAATCTGCGCGCCGTAGAATCGAATATTTCACATCGACACAACGGCAATGACGGGGTGTGCAAATTTGAACAGCGTTTTAGAAGAAAAATGGATCGGCAAAGGACCCGCCCCGCCGTAATTGATTATAATGATAAGAAAAACGACCCACAAAATTTTTACGTAGGCAGAACAATGTACAGTAGACTAAAAAAGTTGAATAGAAGACAAATGATATCTATCTGTAAGACAAATGAATGTGAAACAGATATTGCACAGTCGAATATCGAACAATTGCATTGATTGCGGATTGTTTAGTAGACACTAGAATTCACTTAAATTCAACTTTTTACAAGTGTAAATGTATACAAAGTATTGTACCTACCTAGTATACGAATATGTGAAAACGGGGAGAGAGAATTAAACAATATTACAACTTGTTAACGTTGCTACTCTCCCAAATGAATGGCTTTATATACAACCACCTCTTTCGTGTCAATACTCGACGAACGAACAAACTGACGTACGAATAGCTAAATTACAGGAACTAGAATAATAATATACGATTGTTGTAACGTATGCAACTACGTGATCCGATAAAGGACATGCCGCAACAACCGGATGTCAAAATATAAATGCATTCCTGACGAACTTAGATTTGTTGCATATTAATTGCATACCTTGGATGATTTCATCATTATTAATACGCAATTATGTGTGCTTCTAATAAACGCAAATATTTCTGTCATTAATATGCACCGACCATGACGATTTTGAAATCTACTCGATGAATTATCAATGATTCGTTAAAATATAAGGGAAATTATCAAGTTGATGAGACTATTAGAACATATGAATTAGTTAGAAAGGAATTAAATTTAGAAACTTGGGCTCATTTGGTTATTGTTTATGCCGCTTCTTTTAAAAATATTTTCAAGTTCGATTTACATTCGGTTATACCGGAAGTCGATACCAACTTTGTTATTTTCAATGGAATGGTATATTTTTTACGCTGAATTCGAATAAAACATGTAATTCTAAGGTAAGTTTGTTAACCAACTTGTACACTTATGACGATCGGTTTCTGAGTTAATTTAATTTATAGAAAAAAAATCGCTACCGCAACCCAAATTATAAAAAATCATAACTTCCACAAAATACGACTTAGAGTCTTGAAATTTTTACTAGTAATAGCTGAATATTAGTGCTAACGCCTTGACAAAATTGAATTAAATAATTTATACAGGGCGTTCAAAATAAAATTCTAAAATTGAAAACTTTCAAACACGAATTACCTCGTTTTTTCAAATAGCACCTACTATTTTTTATTTTTTCAATCGATTCCTTTTTTTATCCTCTTTCGATCTATATGGATACTTCCGATTTTAAGTAATAATTCAAAATTATTCCAAAATTTTCAAACAAAATAGAAAGTATCCATACGGATCGAAAGAGGATGAAAAAGGAATCGATTGAAAAAATAAAAAATAGTAGGTGCCATTTGAAAAAACGAAGTAATTCGTGTTTGAAATTTTTCAATTTTAGAATTTTATTTTGAACGCCCTGTATAAATTATTTAATTCAATTTTGTCAAGGCGTTAGCACTAATATTCAGCTATCACTAGTAAAAATTTCAACACTCTTAGTCGTATTTTGTGGAAGTTATGATTTTTTATAATTTGGGTTGTGGTAGCGATTTTTTTTCTATAAATTAAATTAACTCAGAAACCGATCGTCATAGGTGTAAATCGAACTTGAAAATATTTTTAAAAGAAGCGGCATAAACAATAACCAAATGAGCCCAATTTTCAAAATTGAATTCCTTCTACTAATTCATATACTTCTAATAGCCCATCAACTTGAAAAACCCTGTATAATGAAGATACATAAACTCAGTAAATGCAGACGTAACAAAACCATTACAACTTCATTGATCAAATGTTTATTATCCTTCTATCTTCATTTGTTAACAATTCTTGTGTTTTTTCAATCTTCAACCGTTCCCCTTCATCTATTCATTGTTCAACTTTTTATTACCTATTCTTCTGTCTGTTCGATGTTCGACTGTTTATTAGGTATTCTTTTTTCCTCTGGTCTTGTTGCAAATTTGAAATTGCAGTGGTCAAACGAATCGATTGCCCAAACAATCATTCATAGATTTTGAAGCATCAATTTAATTATCATCGAATTGTTCCCTGTCGCAGCGTCGAGTTGGAAAGTGCATTTAGAAAATTACGAACTTGTTAACGTGCAGAGCCGAGCGAAAGTCCGGATCTGAAACTAAAACATTTTGTCGTCTACAAAGGAATGAATGGAGACGACCGTGGAGGACTACCACAGCTACCACCGCCGCCACAGCCGCAACGGGTTGGTAGGTATATTGTCGAAAATCCTCTCTATCTCTCTGTATTTTCCCCAATTGTGTCCCGTTCTTGTGCGCTCTCTGAGCGGATAATTATGGGACGATGACATCGCTCGAGTGTCTCGTAGACAGAAGCGTGCGGATGCAACCCTAAACCGCTAGGGGATGAATGTTTACAAGAGCCACTTCGGTCTCCAGAAAGTACGATAATGAAACCTTTCCTGGATCCTGAACGCCATGCTGCTCCATCCGCCAAACAACCAACCGGCCAGGAAAACTATTCCTATCAATTTATTTTGTTTTTCTTCCGATTTACAGATCCAATTAAAGTCAGATAGTTGAATAACGAACAGTGGAACGTTAAACAGTGGACGATATTTGTTAGTTAAAATTTAAAATACGCCTCCGAGGTTTCCTCCCCAACCCTTTAAAAAAATTAATTTCCGAATTTCGCCGATTTATTTTCGTTATCGGTGACGAAACAAAGTAAGCGTGGCTGTCGTCGTCAAAGTGAAACATTAACAAGATCAACTATCAATTTTCCAATCGGTCACCTTCACATTGTTTCAAGCAATAAACGGGCCCCAGTTACCCTCCAGACCGTCAAAAGGATACGCGCCGCGAAAGATCCTTCTTCACTTACTGACTACAAACGGCCATTAGTCATTCGAGAAAGAGCCCGGGACAAAAGCGATACCAAGTTCATTGTGACCTCCAACTTCGCGTCGTTGATGGCTTAATGACACTCTTATTAGACATAATATTTTCTGTTCCTTCTCAATGAAAAATTGAACAACAGTCGCAGATGAACAAACGAATATTGAACAGACCGAAAAATAATAAACAGTAGAATACCGAAAAAATGAAGATCGAACAGGCAGAAGTACCTACACTAACTAAATAGTTGAGCAGAGGATAAATGAAGATCAGACAAATAAAGGACAGTAGAGCATCAGAAAACTGTTCGACAATCAAACAATTCTTTTTCTTACTATTTTTCTGCCCTTGTGTGTGTGCCCTTGTTTAATAGTGAGTTAATGAGATTTTCGATTAGGTTGTCGCGATTAAGTCGACGCTCAGTGGCGGTATCGAAGTGGGTTGTGGGTCGGGTGTTAAAGGTCAACAAAATGTGCAATTATCCTGCCGAAACGAGATTGTTGTGGATCTTGCAGGATGCTGACATGGCGTGCGATCAATCACCAAAAGACCTTAATTGACGCGACCGTTCATGTTGAACTAATTTACACGAGACGCGGTTTCATATAACAACAACAACCGACGGCAGGCTATACCATAGATCCTTGTAAACAACGTGGACTGTCGGTAATTTCTCTATAAAGGGCCAGCGTAGTGCTCCATATTAGATAGGTACCCGCACGATGGTACTCCAAACCAGCAAAGGGTAATATCCGCCCTCACAGTCACTTTTAATTAGGTGTAGTGGATTGTTGTATCTAAATAAGGTCGCAGTTGTTTTTCTGTATTTTAAAACAAAAGGTAATATTGTTTTGACAAAACAGCATCGGTTTTACGATTATTCTTTCGTTTCGTTGGTGTTTTGTCTTTATATTGCGGAATTCCTTAACATACTCGTACATAGACCAAGGAATCTTGTACTTTGTCGAAAATCCACAACGTTTCCGGTGCCCTTTTTCAAATCTAAAGTCCGATATCGACAATTTGATAAAAGTACCCCGGTAAAGCAAATTTTCTTCAAGTTTTAAAAAGTTTGCAACAACTACGTAAACTCGCTCGGTCCAAGATTTGGGTTAAAATCATAGACGGCATTGTTCGCGAAATGGAATGGGCATTGTACGGCGGGACTTTTAAGGAAAGTTCAGTTTCATAAATTAAAATAAAACGTTATGTGGTTTCCTAACAAAAGAGAGTGCATTAACTGGGAGATAAAAAGAGAAGGAAACGGGAGGGAGGAAAAAGAAAATAAATTCGAAACTCGAGGACAAAACAGAGTCAAGTTTTCGGTTTCCTTTCCACGTTCCCATTTTCCCGTTACAAATTACTTTAACCGTCCGAATAAAAATTAGAATGAGAACGCAGCAGTATAAAAACAAATGCGACACAAAGAAATTAATGTTCTCTGGAAAAAAAATTCTTGATATCTTGATCATTAATAATTAATGCGCTTTCGTTTTTAATCACTTTCTACTGCTGCGAGAATTGCATCTGCAAATTAAGCGCTCAAGTGAATCGAGCACAAGACGACCACTATTTCTTACAATTAGTGGGGAAACCGGAAACTTTGTTAATTATTTTAATGTAAAACACGGAAAGAATGCGGAAAACTCGAATACGTATGAACGTAAATTAATAAAAAATATATGAAGCTTAGCAGTAACGTAACAAAATAGCAGCGGTATTACATTGATAATACAGAAACAAACGGTGTAAAGTTTATTGTTTTGTTTTTTTTTTTGTTTTAATTAAAATTCTAAAGCATTTGTAACATCTTGTAGGTACCATTTGTTTTGACATTTAAACAAAAGTGGTGTAAAAGTCAAAAACAAATGTTTAAAGTACTGTTATGCTAATATTGTTAAATAAACTTAAGAACGAAAACACTCGGACTAACAGTAGGGTTTTGGAGATTATACAACGGTCACCCTCTAACCTAAAACATTCGAAATAAGCCCCCAAAATCCGCAACTATTAATAGTAGGGTATTATAACGCTAAATTTTCGTTGTTAGGTCAAATTATCGTCGTAGTCTAGAGTGTTCCACATTATCCATAAGCGCATATTGCAATTTGTACATCCACATTTGTGTACTGGAGGGTAGCAAAACGTGTTCGGAATAACAATGTATTGTGTTTGAATGCGCGTATACAAAATAGATAAATTTTAGTGGCTTCATAGAGACACTGCAACCACCAAAGAGAGATAGAGAGAGGGTGGATTTTCGCGCCCCGATTTGATCACTGGTTTTTACCCACGCTCAAAACCAGCAATAATCGACAATATATATATATATATATATATACAGTATGTTAGCTTTATTTCATTTGTTGGCATTTTTCCTGTACTTCCTTTTTTCTTGTTCAACTGTTTTGAATATTTCGTTAACATTTGCACCACAAAACAAATGACAATCACGTAGTAGATAACAAAGACGACGAGTTTCAACTTTTTTATGGTTTTGTTCTCTGTTAAAACTTTACGTCAAACAATTCCGCTGAATTAAACGTGGACATCGTCAGGTGGTGCATTTTCCCATCTTTTCGCCCGAGCCCATTATGAATTTTACATTTCGCGGAGCCGTTGGTTGCAGTTAGTTGTGATGTGGGCGATCGTCGCTTGTCTTTTCTAACGTTTTATTACTTCTTGTTCTTCTCTCGCGTGTATAATGAAGAATTCCAGACGTTTTCGAAAGAGTTTGCATTTAAAATAAGAACGTTTTCCGCGGTGTTTCGAAACGTAACGGGCCGCATTATTCACGCGACGTTAGGCAAACAATTACAACGGCAAAGTCCGGGGGATTAAACTCAATTATGCTACCCCGAAAATGGGACAAGCTTATCATGCTTTAACCTTATTAACATTCACGCCTAGAACTTTTTAAACGGAACGCTTAACCCCCTGGTTCTACTTACTAATATTCGTTTCGTTTTATGAGGATAGAAACGTTGTCCTTTCTCGTTTCGAACTCGCAAATTAAACCTAGTTAGGTACATTAAACCATAAACTTCCTTTTTTTTAAGGAAACAGGACTTCAAAGCAGGACGTTTCAAAGGATCCTGATATTGCAGAAGATTGAAAAATATTACTCGGGTCTTTAGTTTGCTTATTTAATGATACCGTTCTTTGTTGTTTAAAAACCCTGATGGAAAAGTTAATGTAGCTAAACTAAATTTCTGATCAGTTCTCGTTAAATTTTAATTATTCTCTGCAGTCCCAGGGAAAATTATTTTCCGAGTTGTCTGGATTTCCTCTAGAGTTATTTTTCTTAGAATGCAACGTTCTTATTTTGTTTCAAATTAATGATCCGGCGCGGCGTCTTCGTATGTTTTCTATTCTTTTATTCACTTGTTCTCATCGGAATAAAAACAAAACAAGGACGTTTGTGCAATCGTTTCATTTGATGATTACATAGTTGGTTTAAAGATAAAGGTAAGTTTCGCGTAAAAAACTGAATTTGGCGGTGTGCGAAAAGGCGCAGGCGTGCGAGCTTTTAAAGCTCGGACAAACCGCCTGCTGCAGGATCGTCGCGTCCTCCTCCCGATTCGAAGTTGTTACTCTGTCTGTAGTCCTGTTGTGGAAGGTTCGTCTCGTGTATGTCGCGCTTCCTGGAGCGAGCGAGCACAGGTTGCGTTCGTTAGCGATAATTGCGCTCAGTACGTAGCTTGGAGCAGACGCGCGACGACCTTATGAGCACTCCTTCATAACCGCGAATGTTTTCATAGCCAACTCTCGCGCGGAGTGTGCTGCTTCTTGCTGTCTTATTTATGTGAGTGGTTTTTGGTTTGGTCGAGTGGCCGAGAAAATGAGAAAGTCGTACTTGGTGCTTTGCCACTTCGTCCTGATCTTTGTCAAAGGTAAGAGGGGGATGAAAAAGAGTTCCGGGCACAAGTTGACGGAAAGTTTTTAACGAGTTGTCGTCAGGATTTATGTCGTTTTTTTTCTGCCACGGTGCTAAATGCGCAAAGTTCTCAAAGATCCACAAGGGGAGAGGAGGATTAAAAAATTTTTACCTTTCGATCCTTCAGACAATCCTTAAAAGCGAAACTTTTCGTCCTGATGGTTATTATGATATCTAACAGGAAAGTTTCTAATCCTTTCAAATTAGTCCTTATTATCTTGATTTATAACAAGGGCAGTCCAAAAAGAGTCGTTAACTAACTTTCAACTAATAATTAATTCGTTTTAATTAAGGTTAATTTTTTTTATCGTCCGTTTATTGATTACGTATCGAGTGAGTTTTGGTTTTCTGTGCAAAGTTTATTTAAATAATTAATTCAATTTTACTAGGAGTTGACTCAAAGTAATGGAAACGATTATTTTTATTATTACAGTTATTTTGTGACACAGTTTGTCAGAGGCTGCAGGAGTGTTATGTAAGGGGATAAGTTTCCCCATTTGTGTTTAAAAACTTTGATCATTAGCGAAACTTTCGCATTAGTATCTATCTAGTGAGTGCGTCGTCAAAAAGCAGATAAAACGAATAATAATCGACCGAGTACATGAATAAAACGTTAAGTTTGAGAAAGTATTTGGAGCACGTTATTGTAAATGGGGTTGATAAAAAAGCGAGTGGTATTAATATAAAGTGGCGATTGGGATTGCTTTGTCCGTAGCTTTTTATCCCTTTCGCACTCATTTTCTCTGTCATCGAAAAGCCATCAATAGAGGTCCTCGAGGATTGTTTGTGGTGATGTTTGTCTTCGCTCTTGATGGCACACACAATAGTGTGGTGGTGGTGGTGAGTTGCATGCTCCCCGACGAAATTTTATTGATTCCTCGATTTATGGCCGTTTCCAGAACGATACATTCGAAAGTGCTTTTTATGGAACCCGACAACGAGTTTGGAGCGCCACTTGGAACGAGTTTTACAGGCATACGCCATTAAACCCATAGCAAAGTCAATGCACACATACAGATAGATACGCACGTACACATATGCAAATCCTCCATTTATGACCGACCGATCGTTTTGATCCCCGCTTTTTTTGTCCTCGACTGTGGGAATCCGGGCAATTTTCCTCGTTTATAGCGGATCGTTGCAACCCCTTTTTTAAAACGCGTTCTATTCATTAAAAAAGTGTCTGACACTAGTTTTCACGACCTTTAGCGAAGTCATCATAGGCGCAAATGGACATGGTTTTATGGTTTATGGGATCGTAGCGTAATTGCAACCAGAAATACTTTTGATTCCCCAAAAAAAAGTTTCTCATTTCTCTCCAACTGCTTTTGTCGTTGTTCCCTGATGGAAAAAAAAAGAAACAGTTGCTTACTTTTCTTTTAATAAGTACATTGTTTTAATATATTCTGTTTTAAAATTATTATTTGTTTTTGTGGATCGTTAAATAATAATAGTGGTGGGTGTCTAAAGGTTGCTGTAGGTGTTCGCCTCGCCTTTGTAGCGATATTGCATTGAGCTCATAAATTTATGGCTTGAATGTAAAGTCCCAATTTATAGCGCTTCATTTGGTGTTTCAAGCAAAGATTTGGAACGGTTCAACAAGAAATTTAGACGCCTTTATTGGAAGATAACCCATATTTTACCCGGGTATTAAGAAAATTGCCTCCAACACGTCTGCTACTCGTATACGTATATTTAGAAACTATATTTACACAAAAGGGAGAAAAATAGAGGCACTTTCCAAAGGCGCGCAGAGAAAAACAAAAGAAAGTGACAGGATTCTTCAATTTTCTTCAACGGCCATAATTGAAAAACAGCGTAAGACGTAATAATGGAAACAAAAGATTGTTTATTGTACTTTTTGACATCAGAAACAAGTGCCACTATAATGAAACTGTTTCACGCTTTAGAAACATCGCAGTAATGAATTGGACTTTATGCAATAACGTCGCTTTACGTCAAATTACGTCTTTTCTCTTTGAAAAATAAAATATAATTATTTTTAAATCAAAAATAATAAATTAATGTAACAAACAATTATGTTTCAGTATTTAAAAATGAAAAAGATTTCACTTTATCTAAAACTTAAACCCCGAATTTATTGCGGACCCTCTAATTAATTTAAACGTCAAGTTGATTGATTAGACAGCAGCCGGACATAATTAGATTTTATTTATTAATTATCGTAGGAAAATATTTTAAAACTGGGACATCCTTATTAAAAAAATAAATAAAAGCTCCTAGTAAGTAATTATTAAAATATATTATGTGAGATTTTTAATTGGTGATTATGAAAAAATGTAACTCGAGATGGGTAATAAGCCATTCGATAGGTAGCTAGTTACCATACTTATGTTCTAGATCCATAAATTTTGGGACAAGGCACGAGAGCATATACATAACTTTTGAGAGAGCCACTTACGACACTAATTTGTATTAATTAAAGCTTAAGGTGTAATTTATGGTCGTTCTGGCTTGGCCAGATGCTCCAATTTGTTTGGTGCACCCCAACCGATTCTGTAATGACTGAAATTTCAATTCTACCATCAAATAATTAATTAATTTTAAGAGAGACTTGTCCAATTTAAACAAAAAAAAAATTATTTAAATAATATCTATAAAAATTGTAAATAGGCAAAAGGGGTGTTTGAATGTTACCCTAAAAATATAAAAGTACTGGAGGTATTGTGAAAAAAAGGGTGTCATTTCTGGACGGGAAGAATCTACGATACTTTTAGGAAATGCTGGTGGGATTTTCTTTGAGTTAAGTACCTAGAGAAAATGTTGAGGGGGTTGAAGGAAGAAAGGCACAGGTTGTTACAATTAAGAAACTAACGGGTTGAAGCTGCGATTCAATTATTTAACCCAAATGGAGGTCACATTGTCAGTATCTATTATTTTAGACTTATTAAAAAAAATATGTACCAATAGGGATGTCTGTATGTTACCCTAAAACTCGGAAAGTACAGGAGGTATTTTGAAAAAAAATTTAGGACTATTTTTAGATGGTTTTAAGCCACTTTTGGATATCATCCGTATTACAAAAAAATTATGATACCTTTTATTTGTATTGTTAATTAGGTAATATTGATTAAATTCTCTGGGGTATAGTACCTACATATTTATAAAGAAGACATTGAGGGGGTTGAAGGAAGATACAGGTAGGTAATTATAATAATAAGAACCTAATGGGTTGGAACTGCGATACAACTCCTTGTTTAAAATCGAGGTCATATAATTTGTAATAATGTAATTCTCAGTATTTTGGATTAGTAAGGATTCTAACAAACTTCTGAATAATCGTACGTTCGGGATGAGAGAAGGAACTTTTGTTCCTTTTCACGTACAGAGACATTACTTATTCAACGAAAGAAAGCTTTCAACACAATGCCCATTTTATTACGAAAACGTATCTATCTGTGTATTTGAACGTAGAGAAGTACATACAAGTCTGATATTAAATTACACACATTGTTGCAAACCGAGTTCAAAGTGGGTTCTTCAAACGTTTTAAGACAATCGATAGATATTTCTGATGTAGGTACTTTAACATTATTCCTTTTATTTTAAACCAAATCGAGGATTGGATGGAGCATGAGCGGATTTAAAGTTAATTCATTTACGTTTTAATTTAATTATTAGATATGTATTGATAAAATTCAGTTGTTTGTTGTCCCTGATGATAGTACCTACCTACGGAGAACTTTATTTATTACATTGAGTCGTCCAAATTGTGTGATCGATCCAGATTGAATTGGATTGCGAAAGTACAATTTTCAGAATAGGATGCAACAACCTCCCTGTTTCTGTCTCTGTTCCTCTTTCTCCCGGATATTCGGCTTGGCATTCCATAAATAAAAGTCATAGCACGAGTCGTTTTTTGTGATAGATTTTCATTTCGTCGGAGAAAAATGAGTCCAATATGTTTTCAGCAACTGTATCCCGTTTTTATTCACCATTACCCTCTCCCGTTCCTCTTTCCCTCTACTACCTAACATACCTACTCACGAATACAGAACAGTATCGGAAATCTAACGGCTGATTTATTTCGGATTTGTTTGCCAACCTCTTCGTTGAAGTATCATTGAACTCTACCCTACATAAAGAACCTTAATACCTATCATTGGGCTTAAAATTTAATAAGAAGAAAGTTAAGTTGAACGAACACAGCATGTCAAAAACATTTAACAATCTTAATTATACATACAAACATAAGAAACAACCTAAAACAAAACGAAATCAGAATTGCTTTTGTCTTGTGCTCTTTTGTTATAACGTTCAATTATTTGAACGTCAACTGATTTTTTGATATTCAATTGTTGCTACATTCAACTATTTAGATATTTTGGTACCTACTCAACTCTTTATTATTATTTTTTGTTATTTAAATTCGAAATAAGGAAATTTATCCACTCACATGTGTTTTTCTTTTTTTTGCAATAGAAATACCTAATGGAAAAGTAGGTACCTACATATTATGTGGAAGTAGTGGTTGGTTATTTTATGACCAAGTGTATGGAACAAATGAATATCGTTTTACGTTTTTGTCGTTCTTGTTTATTTTATCGAGAGAAAGAGGGATGGTGGCGGCTTCAATACGTGGCTTGTTTATACTGGTATACGTAAACGTATGGTCGAGCATCAGCTTTTGTGGAATGTTAGCCAAGCACTTGTGAATCTCTTCCAAAGCAAAAGTTGGCCGAATATAACTGTTGGCACAAGGTCGTTTTTCATCGGTATCTGCGGATGTGTGTTCTATTTGTTTTTGTTATCTTTCCATTCAGCGTGTTTCCAGAAGAAACTTCGCGAGGAAAAATATCGCAAGTTTCGTACGTAGTTTCCGTCTGCTACGAAAAGTGAATAGCAAATAACTATCTGTCGCAACAATAAATCATACATTTGAATTTGATGGTAAAAGCATCTATTGTAGTAGTTCATATTTTTTGATGGAACTTCTTGAGAAATTTTCTCACTATTTTTACATCCCAACGCTCCCTTTGAACAAGTAAGTATTAGGTACATTAAAAATTCTCCATATGTTTTCGGAAACTTTTCGCGCCCCAATTCCCACCCCGTACTAAGTAATGCAATAAATCGTCTTTGACTACCGTTATGCCAGCTTTTGACCCGGTCTTGTGTCCGTGACAGCTGTTGAACGGTACTATAGTAGAAATTGCTTGACCCCAGTTCGAACTTAGAAAGTAAGTATATCGATCACGGAGATAGCCCTTAAAGCTTTTGCCCGTCATCGTCATCTCTAGTGTCTGTGGTAGTAGTGGCGATGGTGATGACAACGTTCGTTCGTTACAAGATCTCGTTCCGGCTTTTGTCCACGATAGAATTTCCTTTCCGCGTTTCCGTTCGTTTAAACCTCTTTTTCTTAAAGTTGGGAATTTATTACGTCGCGGAGCTTTAAAGTTCGCCGAACGTCCTTTATTCGAAGTTCGGCGTGTATCGACGCGCTTTTGATATAAAAGGGGATGTTAAACAATAGATAAGAAAGCCGAAGAAACTTGATTTCGAACTACTTGTTTCCTGTACACTGTATAGATACACACCACTCACTTTGCATAAAAGGTTTCAATGGGTTTCCGTTTTCCACCCCTTAATACATTAACTTATAAAGGCACAATTCTGATACATTGCTGTAAGGGTTACCGGCCGTATTGTGCATTGTTAACCAGTCTAATATAGGTACGTAACGTTCCAGGAAAATTATCAATCAACCGTTGTATTATAAAAGTTTGAATAATTTTCAAAAAGCTTCAAGAGCCGCCACTTGATTACACAAAACAATTGTTTCCTTTGCTTTAAACTACAAAAACTCGAAACAGTCGCACATCATTTTAGTATGCACGAGACAATGTTTTTTTTGTCCGCTGGAACATTGAGAAAAAAATACGACGACGAGATAGCGGTGCATAATGCAAGAACCCTCTTCACATCTAACCACCTCTAATTTATTCAAACATTTCCTTAGAAATTGCAATTTACCTTCGAGGGACAGGATGCAAAAATATTCTCGTCGCATCGTGTCACTAATTAGTGCTACCTTGTAAGTCATCTTTCATCTCTTACAAACCCATCCGAATGCACCTGCGTATAAAAATATTAAACAAAAGTCTAAAATAATTTTTTAAACTGTCATTATGTCATGTGTTTATTTCTACTTGTATAGCAGTTGAGTTGAGCTGGGCTGAGTTCAATTGTTTTGTTATTAGATAGATAGAAAAAGAAAAACAAATAGGGAACGTGAAAGTTTAAAAAACAAAAGCAGGTGCATTTTGTCTTTTCTCGCGATGAGAAACGCGAAGAGTCGATGGGGAAAAGCAGGCAGCAGCACACGTTTCGCTTTTCAGGACTCCTTTTGTGTCGTGGCAGCTGGAGCACATAACGAACCGAATCTGCTCAGTTATTCCGAACAGGTGCAATGTCGCGACCTAAAATAAACGTCATGTGTCACGTGTCTGGTGGTGTTTCGCGGTGCAACGGGGCAGATGCACAAAAACTACTTAACGACCCGCACATGCCCCATCGGCTACTACTACAACACTTCTCCTGCTGCTGCTGCTGCTGCTGCTTTAACAGCTGTAATTATTTAACTTCAGATACGAGAATGACAGCCAGCCTCTGTCAGGATCAATCCAAAAATACATTTCTTGGCTTAACTTAAGTAAGTAAGTACGTACAAGAAATATTTCTAGGATTTCATCAAACAAAAAAGAAAATAATCACTTGACTTAAACTACGTACCTACACTTCTTTTTTTGTTTTAAATTCAACTCTTATCGATCATTTTGATATTCAACTGTTATCGTGTTCTTTTGTCGACCAACACGATATTCATTTGTAATTTGAACGATTAAACTGCGAAACAATTGAAAACAATTTCAGTTAAGGAGATATTTTTTTACATTCCCGATGGTAAATTGTTTCCTTATGTGGAAATAGTTGAATTTGAGAAATAAAGCGATAGAGATGGGCGAGTTTTTGAGTAATAGCTTGCACCTAGGTAGGTGCTTATGGTACAAAGACTGTCACCGTCTTTTGTTGTCGCAAGGAGGCTAGTAAAAGAGCACACTAGCTAGATGTTATCAAGGAAACGTATTTTACGACAGTCCACGAGGGAGAGAATCTTTCTACCTACCTGCCTACGTAGCGTTAAAATGAAGAACGATTTTAATTATGAAATGTATTGCTTGAAGCGTTCGTTCAGAGTGCGTTTCACTTGTTTTGCGCCCTTTATGTTTGCATTTTGCCGACCGAACGACCGACCATGACGATGCGTCCGTGTTTTTTGTCCCGGTATTCATTTTAATTACTCCGTTTTCTTTATTATTACGTAATTACATTGAAGCCATTCGTTTGTTCTTTCCAAGAGGCCTTTAAGTCTCTCTTTACAACTTGCCCCATTATATTACGTAGGTACAAAAACAATTCTAGCCCTTGTACTTACCTATAGGTAGATAATTTTAAGGGTTCCTCAAATACTTTACATCATGGCAGATAAATGTCTGTAAATGCAGATTTCGCTTAAATTACTAGGAGATAACAAACAATATATTTGTGCTTTGAGTAAGAGTTTCCTGGAGCTTTACGAGAGCAGTCGACTTTTAACGGCTGCCGCCTTGCCTCGGCGTTACCTCCGTTTTAATAACTTTCTTCGCGGCCATTATCTCCCGTTTATGTACGGGATTAATTGAGCGCCTCGTAAATATTTAAAATTAACGCCAAACAAATTCGTTATGCCCGTTTTTATGGCGGAACGTTTAAGTGTTAGGTCGGTCCGTCCGTCCATCGTTAAACTGAATTGAATGCAAATTTACAAAATAAATAACAGGAAAGCAAGAGCAAGTGAGGCAAACATCACTATATTTGTGTGTGTGTGTGTGTGTGTGCAACTAAACTAAACCAAACAAATGAACGCGAGGTTTATTCTTGACCCCAACCGCAGCTGGTGCACATCAGTTATTGTAGTCCCTGGTGGCGTTTCTGTGTTTTTTTTATTTCTGTTCGAGTATTTGTACACAAACACGACCGTTTATTTGTAAAATTATTTCGAATAATAACTCCCGGTTTTCGATTTGTATGTACACTGACACAATCTGCCATGTTATTACAGCTTTTGTTTCGTAATTGTCGATATTGAAGGTAAACTCAAAAGTCTATTTATTACGTAGTTGCCATTACACATTCAGTTGTTTCTGGTGTTCACTGATCTAATATTCAATTGTCGACTATCAATATGATGTTGATCCAGTCGGTCATTGATAGTCAGTTGTTTCGTCAGCTATTACTAATTGTCAATTGTCGTTTGAATTTATAGATAACCGCGAAATAAAAAAGATTAACTGGCAAATTTTTATTCAAACGTTTTTAATAATAAAAAATATTGCATAATAAATTGTTCTTTTCATGTATGACAAGATTATTCGGAATGACGTTTTTAATGAAATTCTGCTCCGATTTAACAGCGCAACAATTCCGTATCGGATGGCGATAAAAGGAAATCAAATTTCTGAAATCGAACTACCTCTAACGAACAAATTTCGACTCGCGGCGTTTTTTTTTTTGTTTTTGTCGCATTCGATTGGCTGAAGCGCCTATAAAGATTTTATTACAGTTTCATGTATAAAACTCGATCATCAGCAAAATCCATTAAGTTCCGGGTAAATCTGTTTTGATTCTTATAATGCCGACTTTTTTGTTCATTTCTTTATTTTCCCGTAGAAAGCTTTAACTTTGCCGTCATCTCGTAAAAACGAAAATAAACTTTCAAAACGAAGCCGGAAACGCGAAATAAATTCAATATACTCCCCGTTACCATGGCAACTATTGTGAACCAACCACTTTTTTCTCTTCGATTTATATTCTTATCGAGAACGAGTTATACCTACTTTTTATAAATCTTTAACTGATAATATGTGTCCTTTATCTTCAAATTTACTTCGGCTTAAAAATTTAGGTACTTATGTAGGCACTTATCACATGAACGAATTCAAACTGATGTTGAAAACAGTAACAAACAAATGAAGTACAAACAAACAAAATAAACTTTTACATTATTTCAATTGTCAATAAATCCAGCAACTGTTTTAGTGTATTAAGACATTAAATCGAATTTCATTAGAATTCCGTCGATTCCTCCGCATGTATGAGTAGGTAATAATAAACCATTACATTGTACCAGCAGGTAGGTACATATTAAGAGACCAAATTTGCATGAAGGCTTAAAACAGTTCGAATCTTTATCGGATCGCGCAACAGACGCCTACAACGAACGTAAACGGATGTATCCTACCTGATAATGTCTTCTTTTGTTTCGCGTCATATGCAAATGTTTCGGGCGTCTTTTGATCCGTTCAGCCGTTCACGCGACACCTTACAACGACCATTGTTCGCTCGAACCGCTTTTATTGAACAATACTTTCCCAGTTCATTATAATAATAGTAGGTATGTACTTACGCATCGTAGGGAGATAAGCGATTTTATAATAAGTACCTAGTTAGTAAATTAGCAACGGCATCGGGAGGACAAAGAACATTATAGTAACTAACTAACTAACTAACTAACTAACTAACTAACTAACTAACTAACTAACTAACTAACTAACTAACTAACTACTTATGTTAAAGATAAGCTGCTTAAAATAAGTACATAAATTAAATTTACATCTGAATACAACTACATAATTAAAACAAAGGAATAGTAGATGAAAAACATCAGGTGAACTTTTGGCGATTGATAGCAATTGTTCAATATTTTAGACAATTCCATTAATTGTCACTGTCGTTAACGATTTCTACGCGTAATTATCCACAATTATTATTATGCATATGACCGCTTAACTCCTCTATATGGCGTTGATTAATTAATAATTAGTTTGTATTCCATTTACCCTTTTCCTAATTGGTACACTTGAGCGCATGCAGTGGCAGCTTTTGTTGTCAACACGCGCGCACACATACACATACCTACTAGGGAACGGGAAGAGACGACGGGAGAGGGCGGCGATGTGTGTTGTGTTGGGGGTGATGATGTGTTGATGTTTGTTGCTGATTATATGGCTTAGATAGTCTGACAAGAAACGCGTCGATATTAAGGCATTATTACAGCTCGTACCTACCTACACATCAGTCGTCGGGTTTATTAACATTTAAATGGATTGATAGACTTCGTCGTGTCTTATTGGGCAAATGGCATAGGTAGGTACGTGTCGAAATTGACACGAAACATTGACTCTACTTGGCAGCCAAAAGTCGTTGTTTTAACGGAAAATAAATAAATTATAAACGTATAATTGAGGTTAAAATTAATGCATAGGTAACGAAAACATTTTCTAATTTGCCTGAAAATCACAACCCTCTCCTCTGACGGTTGCTGTTGGCGTCAGACACTCACTTGAGCCGGAATGAAGTGAAATTATGAATTCATAAGCAATGCAGAACCACTGACTGCATTGCCAGCATTTTAAGGGAGGAAACCCCTCTTTGCTTTAATAACACAGGTGCTGTTTCCCTCTTAGACACTGTTTCTGTTTAAAGTGCAAAGAACGCTCCATCTTATGCAAATATGTAGATAACACGAAGAATACTATGATGGGATGTACGTAGGTACTGTACTAGGTGGGTAGATAATATTCTACATTTGGCGAAAGTTCTGGGAAAGTTTTCTAACTCTGCAAACAGTAATCCAGTCTGGGTTTTTTTCTGCCCCTATTTACACCTGTTTACGTCTCTAATTACGTAGAATTTGAGAGGGAGCAATATACCTAGTATTTTCAATTAAAAATTTTAATTCCTTGATTGTTAAGGGAGTGAATGTAAAAAGGGCTGGCTCTTCCAGGACCCAAAAAAGAAAATAATTATATAATAATAATAATACCTCTGTAGGTAGGAACAAACGTGGGGGGTAAAAAAAGCAAGCCTTCAGTGACAAAGCTCCGCTGATGCTATTGGTAGATGATATTACAAAATCGAGTTTCAACTCCAAGTTTTCCATTCGTTCCCGTTTTAACAGCTTTTCTCGTAATTCCATTGTCCTTCGGTATATAAGGAGTCAAACCGCTGAAAAGTTAGCGTTAATGTAATTCCACTTTCAGGCAATAGAAAAACTCATCAGACTCTCTCATTCGCGTTCCATCAAGAACCACAGGGATTCTTTGTATTACCCACCAAGAAAGTTTGCTACTTATTCGATTACGACATGCACCACTAAGATCAAAAGGAATGCTCGCGAAAACTAAAAGAGAGATTTAGCCTGACGTAATGATTTATTACAAAATAAATACATAGTTCGATAATTCAATTATAATTCTTATAGATTAAATACCTATTCTTAAATGACATTTGACAATCATTTCTTTTGTTCTCTTGTAGGTAGTAAAAAAGATAACAAAAGCGGCTCAAAACAAAATTTAAAACAGTTGCCGACTGACAAATTGTTTCCTAAAAAAGACATTTGCATCTCATATGACGACCTGAAAACAAAACAAACGCAGTACAGCAAGCACGGTTGTTGTTTTAGGTAATACGACATGTTGTGAGCCGTCGACATCGACGATGGTGGTTGTAGTGGAGAAACGTAACGTAGGCTGCACAAAAGCTTCTTTTAAAGATAACTCCGAAGATTATTATAATGTTGCAGAGTACGGAAATGCGAAGGTTGTGAAGTCGTTCCTCTGTAGTTTAGCTCAGTCGTTCCGCGGTTACGGGCGAATCTGCCCTTAGGGACCTCTCGGGAAAACTAGACCGAAAGACAAAGCCAGTTTGAAAACCACCACTTGCACAAACAGACAGACTCGACTCTTAGACGAGTAATTCTCTTCCATTTCCACTTAAACTATCGTCAATTCAATTTTAACATTTCAAGTCGAAAATTTTATCCATTCAATTTTACTGTAACCATGACGATAGATATTAAATATTAAACAGAAAAAGTACATTAGAATGTAAAAGTTCTGCGTCAGAATCATCCCCTAATAAGTAAATTAGATTCTTGGGGTGAAAAGGTTGGTTTTTGATGTTGTTTGACTTATTAAACGTGATCGTTTAGAAAAAAGAAAGCAAAAAGGAGAAAGTGCGACAGCTTCCTTTAATACCCAACTGACTTTAAAAAGAAAAACATTTCAGGCCTCCAGTCTCAATTACTCAAAGAATAATAACAAACGAACGCAAGAAACGTATAGCGCCTTTGCCTTGTTGTTCTGTAGTGGTTAGTTCCCCCCTTTGCGAGATCGCGACCACAAATCTTATAAAAAAAAAGGGACGGGAAAAAATATAACGAGATCAGCACTTTACTTAATTAAGCGGAGAGCAAAAGTGAAAGGAAAATATTGCAAATTAAAGCACCGAAATTTATTTTGATACCGCGGACGGATGTAGGAACAAACCCTCTCGCCCTTCGGCTAAGGAAACAGCCGGCTCCTGTTTATTTCTACAAGGCATTAAAGTCAATGGGTGCTAATTAATAAAAGTCGGACCCTCCGGTTAATTTTATTAAGTAACCAACTTCAACGGACCTCATCGCCAGTCCTGTACCTACCTACAGGAACATATTTATTTCAAACGTGTTATTAGGCCCACACATGTTTATTCATTAATTATTTAAGGGTGTTGGTGTTACTATATTATTAATTTATATAAATAGGACTCAAATTAACATTCTGTGTAACTACCTTTTCAATCTAGGCCTTTAATATTATCTAAAACGTATCTTTTAGGTACCTAAACCTGTGCACGAATTTTATACAAATTATTTTCTTTGTATAAGTATATGGTACCTACATCCCTTATTAAACATTTTTACGACGACCTGCGACCTGCTCGAGTTGTGTTCCATTTTTATTCTTATTTTTTTTTTTATCTGGATGTCGGACGATCCCTTTATTTATGACGGCGATGAAAGTGACTTTTTTCTTTTTACACACACAATCCGTCCCGTTCATTCTATTATTCGTCCTTATACAAACGAGGAAATTGAGGCACGTCTGAAATGATCTCAGGAAGTTTTTACAGCTCGTAAAAAATCGTCGCGCTCCCCGAACCGTTGAAAATTCTGGACACGTATCTCATAGCCAGCAAAAGTTTTCGGGATCTTATTTCTGCCCGAAATGGATACGGGGGAGCTAGACAAATTAGTGATTAGAAATGACCCAGGCCGAAAGCCGATTTCTCGTTGTTATTCTGTAAGCACGTCTGCGAATTCTATACATATAGTTTAATTTAACGGCTCCATTAGCAAATTAGGGCTTCTTGTAAACAAAATCACCGACAAATGATTCAACTACTGCCAAACTTGCTCTATTTTGGTTTACTTTAGATTTAGATAATATTGTTTGCTGAGGCATAAACAACAACGAAATTTTTAAAATTAACATTTCCTACGTAATTTAATTTTGAGGTAAATGTACCTAAACACATAAAAATAAAATAAACCAAAAGCTTAACTCAAACTGACGATCTTTTAAAAACAAAAGAAAGTAAGCTTTTAAAAATTAAAAAACTGACAAACGCAAACAACAGCTATAACAAAAACCTGAAACAACTGAAATAATAATAATTAAAAAAAAGAAAGTATAAAACAAAACAGTAACGATGACGATGAGCATGTGAATTATCATTATCGTTCGCGAGCAGAGTTTTCTCTTCCACGGGATTTTAGAAATGAATTATCGGAGATGAATTGTGTCAGGTGGACTTGTTCGGCCTGAAATGAATATTTCTCTGAATATGCAACGGGATTATTGATTAAACAAAATGCACAACGAGGTAGAATACGAGTGCCAATAGGAAAACCCTTTTTACCACTTGATTATTGTTTCAAACTCTCGTTAGAATTTTATCAATCGTACCCACCAACAACTGAACACAAAATAGAGTTAGGAGAGTTCTGCATATATCATAGATCTACGATGAGGGTAGTTACGTAATTTTAGTCAAAAGCTCTTCAGAAATTAATAGATCAGATACACTGAGAACATTTTTTGTCCAAATAAGTATTTCATCAAATTATAGTGTTGGTGTTCAATGTTCTTATTGATTCTACAGTTCTATCAATTGTTATTTTTTTTCCGTAAAAAGTAAGTAAAACAAAAGTAACAAAAGCTCATATTCTGTTTCACGATAGTTTTCTTTTTTTTCTACTTTTGTTTCCACTCCTACGTTTCTAAAAACAAATTTAATACCAAACAAACGGGCGATTCAACGAATATTGTCTTATATCCTCCCCTTTGTAAATTTATCGAGTGCCCTTTAGCCTTGGCAATTAGATCCAGTATTGAATCTCGCTAACCGGATCCTCGTGCACGACAAAGAACAAAATTGCGTATATTTATTGCTCTATATATGTATGTGTACTATATATGTAGAAGTAGGTAAAGAATCGCAGAATGACACCCTTTGATGTCGAAATCATGAAGTGTGTGCAGCCATGAGCAAAGATTTTCCAGACAGAAACGCTTTGTTGCGATACACTCAAATGCAACCTGCGACATCTTGGAAATTCATCATGCGAATAAATCGCATTCTTTCGACAGAAATCCTACCGGCAGCCAACAGACCTATATAACCACCCTTTATTACGTACCTACAACTCAACTCAATTTTACATACCAACAATTTTTTATATAGGTTAGCTTTAATGATTGATTGATGACGTGAGATATTTTTTGGACACCCTGTAAGTAGGTATTAGATGGGGGATGGATTGTGATCGCTGATGTTCCGGTAAAACGGATAGATTGTGCCAGTGTAGCTACAAAGCAATTGGCCTGACATAAACAAGCGTTTTACGAGGATCGCGGCTGTAAAACTTGATAGGACTGTCATAAAACATCCAAGACGGCTCGACGATCACCGGCTCCTCTTTCCCTGTTCCTCCTCTCACGTAGTAGATGTTTATAAGGAGCGCCGCGGCCGGGTGCTACCAGTTTTCCGAACCTTACATAAAGCTTCGCCATCATAAAGCACTTACGCCCCGCTAAATTCTCTCGCAATTACGATAGTAAAAGTGAGACGATGCGTTTAATTCTCTCTTCTGGCCTACATTCGGTTACACAAAACAAAATAAAAAAAAAAAAACAAGAAAACAGAACAAGTGCGCGAGAGAAAAGAAAGTCGACGTCGGTCTGTTCAAC
Source organism: Agrilus mali (assembly GCA_029378335.1). Taxonomy (NCBI): domain Eukaryota; kingdom Metazoa; phylum Arthropoda; class Insecta; order Coleoptera; family Buprestidae; genus Agrilus; species Agrilus mali. The sequence continues at coordinate 1,563,980 of CM055663.1, read as the reverse complement.
TGTTCCTGACGACTATGACAACAGGCGTTTAAGACGAAACAGGAAGTAGATTAAGTAGTAGGACAACAAGTGTTGTAGGAAACCAGGGGCGGCTCATAAACAGGGGCACAAGGAACATAACTCCCACATTATGTCTTTAGAATCTAATTGGTCTTAATATTTGTGTTTACCGTCCCACATCCTCCCTGTTCTTTGCGAAACTACCCTCATTCTCATTTTTTTTCTTATTCTGTTGTGATTTTGTTCACGAGCCGCCCATGGTTTTAAGTCCCTATTTCTCCCGTGCATCGGGAGGAAACAACGTGACGTAAGTAAGTGAGTAAGTAAGTAGGTACGAACACTTGGAGAGATTCTGGAACAATGTTGCAAAAGGCCTTCAATTAAGCGAGCTGCTTAAATGCGTCTTGGGAAAAGTAAAATGTGAAAACGACCCGCAGCACGATCTGAAATTGGATGAAATTTACGGGCACAAACGAAAGAAACGCTACGAAAACGTACCTAAGGACTGTTAGCTATTAGCTACTAGTAGCCGTACTAACAAAATTACAGCTATTTCGACTTATTAACTCATAAAACATTCCCCATCGCGTTTCCTATCGTAATATTTTAACTACCTATAGTAACTATAAATACCCAATAAATAACACAGAAAACAAAATCACAACGAAACATCTGACTGTTTTAGGTACTTACTATGTTTCAATAACGACAACAGTTGAAAGTCATAGATTTCATTTGTTTTATTAAATATGTATCTATATTCTGTTTTTGTTTGTTTCAGTTGCCTCTTCACTGAAGGACGTCACCCTCATCCTCGACCCAGAGGTGGTACAAAGGTACCACCACTGCACCCTGAGGTGCACCTACAACAACGAAGGTGCAGACCTGTACACAGTCAAATTTTTCCGTGGTATTCACGAATTTTACAGATTCACCCCCAGCGAAAGCCCCAACACCAAAGTTTTCCCTGTACCAGGGATAAATGTAGATGTACGTAGATAATTATATGTATTCATTTTATTAACATAAATCTTGAAACAAAACACTTTCGGCCGAATAAAAAAATTAAACGATAGGATGTTGTGTAAGTATCAAGTGGTAGTAATATTAAGTAGTTAAAATCCCCACGTACCCTTAATAAAGTAGAGCTCGTCAAGAAGAGAAATCTGCGCGGTTAGAGGGCTGACAGGGTCACATTAATTAAATTACTGTTTCAAGCCACCTCAAATTCGCTAGGGGCCCCTTAAAGAAATCTTTTAATTTCCGTTAACCACAAAGTAAACGATAACCTTTAGAGAGCGGAGTTTCTCCTCGTTGTGATAAAGAATTAACGATTTTAACATCTGAAAGGCTCACTGTAGACGTCACAATACGAAACAAATGAGTATATTAGCGAACTAAACAACTGAACAAAACTTTCAATTTTTTTTTCTTCGTATAATGTGCTTCAGTTTTGTTTTCGATGCCTACAAAGGAAACAATTGAGCAATATGAATACTTTTGTGGCTTTTCTGAACCTTTACGAGCTTTTGATTATATGTATACCTAGTCGAAAATCATTTAACAGTAGAACGATGAAAACAGTTGACTTTAACGTTCAATTTTCTTCATCCTGATAATAATGTAGGTACGTTCCACATTTGTTTTCGGTAAGAAAAACAAAAGACAACCGCTAATAGCGTTGCTGTATCGATCGTTCTAAACGTAGTTCAGGACGACTAATATAGTTTCAAAAGGTTCATTCGTAAAATGTTAAGTACCTACCATTGAATGTACGTCCCATGTACCTACATCAGGAATAAAGTTTTTGCCATTGTGAACGAGGCAGCACGCGTTCTCTATAGATTTTAGGTAGCGCTAAATCGTTAGGCCGAAAGAGAGACTTAGACTACCAACTGATGCTGACTAGCTCGTGGAGCAAAGGACAAAGTTTTCCTTCCAACAACTCTAACAATTTCGTGAAAGTTAATAATTGAATGTCGCGTAATTAGTTTTCGAACAACAAGGCAAATGACGAGGACTACGGAACGTTGACGAAAGACCAGTTGTAGAGCTACTGACACACACACACACACACACAGAAACACACTCAAAACACAAATACACATTGACAAAATGATTTTGGTACCTACACAAAATCAATTCTAGAATAAAGCGAAATTTTGGATGTTTCATCATTTAAAGTTTTAGATGTCCAAGTCCATCTTAATTATTTACTTCCAATAGTTTAGCACAGTCATCTGTTTTATTTTAAATCTATTGACTTCAAATGTTTCCCTCCCAACAACAAGTTGTTATTTTGTTTCAGATAAACAATTCAAGCAGCACGCAAGTAGTCCTAAGAAACATCGACTTTCAACTGTCTGGAAACTTCACCTGCGAGGTGACTACAGATTTTCAATTTTCCACGGGAACGGACACTAAAGCCATGATAGTCGTTGGTAAATTTCCAAAAATTAAATTTGATTACATTTACAGCGTTAGATTTTTTTTTATTGTTTCAGAGTTACCAAAGCAACCCCCGACAATAAGTGTGGGTCGCGGTTTACTGGATTACGGTCTTACGTTACACGCTAACTGCTCGTCGCCGCCCTCGAGGCCACCTGCTACACTCAAATTCCTTCTCAACAATATGACAGTAAGCAACAATTCGAATAACGCCAGAGTTTATCTAAGGTTCACACGAAATAGTTTTCCACTATCTAATTTTCTGACACTCGCAGTTCATCTTTTCTAAAAATTTGCTTTTACTTTCATCGCAGTCCGAGAATTATTAAAATAACAAAAACTGATATACCTAAGAAACAATTGAACGTCATTAAATTGCTTATTTGTTTTAATTAACATTTGAAAGACGCAATTTGTTTTTTAAACAACTGAAAATTTGAACTTTTAGTAGGCAGGTAATTGTTTTTTCATGTCGAATATCTATTGTTTTCCCCTTCAAGGTATTTACTAACATAACACAACCATTTCACGAGGGTGGTTGGGTTGTGTAATGTTTGCTCAAGTTTCCCGACAAACTGATGCGTAAAGATTTAAAAGTCGATTAGAACAAAGACGCGCCTGAAACCCAACGATAAATGTTGTTCATTAATTTAACTTGAAAATAAACTTTTACCTGATACAGCACAATTTACTACCCTTCAATTAAAACTTCCTTATCAAAGTTCTAATTTAAGATAAAACATGTGCTCGTTTTCTGCACAACATTGTGGAATTTTTCTTGTTTTGTTTATTAAAGGTTGCGAGGACCGAACCGGTTCCTGTGTCAAAGTTCAAAGACGCCCAGTGGAGTGACCTAATCCTGGAACTTCCACTGTCGGAATTTCATTTTAGTCGGGGAAGGCTTTTTCTAATCTGTGTTGCCGAAATTTTAGATGTTTACAAAGAGGTTGCAGAACTCCGATTGGACAGTGCAAGAGAACCCGTCCCAGAACGTGGTAAGTCACAACGAAAAACAAATTATAAAACATATGAAACAGTTGAACGTTAAAACATTTGAATTGGAATCTGCTCAGTTTTAATTATTTCAATAAAAAAACATTTGAAACGTAAAACAAAAAGGTGCCAACTGTTTATAAATTACAAACAAAATTCGTATCGAGCGGTCCAATTAAAAAAGAAATATGTGATTTCAATCGGTCGATTGAAAACACGTATAACGTATCGGGGTGTCACACTGGGGCAATTTATCTTGAAAATGGTCGAAACGGATGATTTTTAATGACCGGCATTTTCAATTTGACACACACGCGAAAATAAAAAAAGAGTGACAAGAGAGGGTAGTTATGTGGAGGTAGGTGGAAAAGTATCCCCGGCGTAACTGACTATTGAACTTGTTTCGACAGCTGCAACATTTAGATAAACTACCCAATAAATCTTCTATTTTCGTTTGCCAACGATGGCTATTTCTGTACTATGCGCAGCATCCCCTATCAATTTTTCACAACGCAAACAATGCAGTAGATACTGACAGAAAACATTCAGTAGGTTTGTCTTATTTGAACAGAATTTTTTCCCTGATTGTGAGTTTGATTCAGTTCTGAAATTCTTAACGTAAACTACGCCTTTGCGACGGCAAGGGACGGGAGGGGATGAAGGTTGAACGAGTGGATAGGGGCGCTTGTTTAAAAAGGTACCCGAGGGTTTGCTTGCTTTTCTTGATAATTTTCAACTTCGACGCTTTTTTCTGGAGGTTAACAACTTCCCTGGGACCAAACTCCCTGTTTAGTTTTTTTTCTTTCTCGCTTGCTCTCCCCTTGACACCGCGTGACACTTTATCGGCGATGATTTTCCGAACACGTAGGTACCATACATAAAATGGTTTACTATGGTAATACTGATGGTGACAACAAGAGACGCACGGGGATATAATATGTCTCTCTATAGGTACTACATAATACTATGTGGAATTTTCTTCTCGCTCTTTATATAATTTATTTTCGCTTGAAGGAAACGTGAAACGTCCCTGCTGTTCCCCCAAACATCCCTAAGTATGTGATAGCGTTAACCGAAAGTTCAGACAACTTTTTGATTTGTTTCTATGGGTACGTGTAGGTAGATATTATCTATCTATAAGTATTAGGTAAATAAGGGCGTGGAGGCTTACGCAAAAAATGTTAGACACATCTGGGGGGAAAAAGTACCTAGATATAAGATTGGATACGTAAGAAAAATAAACTTTTTACTTTAAATCTAACGATAGACACCCAGGTACTTAAGTAAAAAAAATATCTACCTAATACAAGGGTGAGATTTTCTATAAGTTTTCATTTTTTGTCGTTCTCGAGTTTAAAATGTTTTTTATCGAGCCTACATCAAAATAAATATATCCAAGGACACGTAGGTTAGGAAATAATACAAAAAAACTAAATTCCCAACCCCTGATGTCCTTTTTGTAGTAGGTAGGTACCTACTAAAGGCTAAATATTTTAATTAATTTAAGTCAAATGTCAAAAAAATCTTTATGAAAATAATGCGCATCCTTACTATTCCATTAATCAAAATATTTAGATGGTCACGATCAAGATGCAACTGACACCAAGAAGAGTTAGAGTGTCCTGGATGGTTTTGCAACGAACGACTCATTACTTGTGTAAGATAGGTAATTTATTTTGAGGTGCCACCTTGTCCCGTCCCATCCCGACACGTCCTGTCGCGTCCCATCTGAAGAACAATAACAACTACAAACCGAGACGCTATGCGATGGTGGCTTAAGTACATACCATATAAAGAGACGTTTCGCGTCTGGTGTTATAATAATAGTACGTGGTAGTAGTAGTAGTATGTGAATGGATAATACTCATGCGACTGCAGGACGATCATAAATCCTCTTCTGCCAGAGCGTGCCTGGTTTTGCCCGGTCCAAATCGCACACTGCATTATAATAAAATCATAAATATACATCGTCCTCTTTCTTCTCCTTCTCGACTGTACTGTCAGTGCGAGCCGCTGCTGAAACACTTACTTAGTGCACCCTTGACAAGGGGTTGTCTATTTATCATTTTACTCGCGTCTAACGCCGCGCCAAACTTTCATTCCGAAGGAAAATTAAAGAAAAGTCGGCTTAAGAATTTTATTTTTGTTTTTGGGACCAAACGGTACAGTAAAGTGTAATAAATATGTTGAGAAAGGTAAATGTCCACTAAATAAGCTTGGCTACCCGCTTCTCCAACTTAACGCACTATTAGTGGTCTGCTTTTAGTCAATGACCCTATTTCTAATTTATAATTACACTTAACTAAGTCTTCTCTTCGTCTAACATCTTGAAAAACTTTTGTGCCACTGATGAATAAATAATTGAGGGGTTGACGCTCAACTTAGGGATTTTTCTATTGTTTTTGGGACTAAATGATACAGTAAAGTGTAATAAATATGTTGAGAAAGGTAAATGTCCACTAAATAAGCTTGGCTACCCGCTTCTCCAACTTAACGCACTATTAATGGTCTGCTTTTAGTCAATGACCTTATTTCTAAATTATAATTACACTTAACTAAGTCTTCTCTTCGTCTAACACTTTGAAAAACTTTTGTGCCACTGATGATTAAATAATTGAAGGGTTGAAGCTCAACTAAAGGGTTTTTCTATTGTTATTGGGACTAAACGGTACAGTAAAGTGTAATAAATATGTTGAGAAAGGTAAATGTCCATTAAATAAGTTAGGCTACCCGCTTCTCTGCCTTAACTCACTCAGTCCAAAGAAGAATAAAGAAATGAAGGGCTGAAGTTTTACTTAGGACTTTTTCATTGTTTTTGGGGACTAAATGGTAGAAAAAAGTGTAATAAATATGCCGAGAAAGCTAAAAGTTGAGAAATTGTTAAAGTTAGACGGGTTACCCGCTTCTCCAACCTAACTTTTTAACTGAATACTAAAAATACTAATTGTAAATAAAAAGAGCCTTAAAGCAGTAATAGACTTCAATAAAAAAACAGTTTGTAGTAGTCATTTAACTTACGTACCACCCCCTGAAGAGAAAGAAAACTTTTACCTGAAAAAAAAAAAAATATAAATTAGAACACATACTTTACAAATAATTTTAACATTGTGAGTAATATGTAACTGTAACAGTAGGATATGAGGTAGGTACCTATATGTCTAGACTATTTATTTTAAATCCCCAGACCCAGACGGTTCAGCTTTTATATTTCTTTCGTATTTCGAAATATGCTTCACATACAACTACATACATAAATTCCGCGTTTTGTTTAACGTAAAAATACGCCAGAACTATTACGGTATAGTCTACCTACCTACATATGTGTATACGTATTTATTGAGGGAAAAATTTAACCACGACTCTTTTTTTTTCTTTTTCCAGTGAGCGCTCTCAACGTAGCAGCTTGCGAAACAACGTTACATCCATCCCTGTTGTTTTTCTTTATCCTTTTGACATTTTTACGAATCGTACTTAGGGAATAGGCCACAGGAACAACACTGTATACTACCAAACATTTACTACATGCATACATAATACTTATACGTATAGATATAAAACAACAACAACAACAACTTATCGTGGGTCATCACATACATCAATCAATCCACGAAAAAGAAGAAAAAAGCGGATGAAAACTATACATACAGACAAGGAAATATTCGTCGGATGCCTGGACTGATGTACCTAATACGTAGATACTGAATAAAATATGTACTTAATACGATGGTGCGATTTTGTTTTAAACTCTATAATAACAATATGTAAGTAAATGAATGTTACGATGGATGGTATTTTGTTATTTATTAATACGAGAAAAGAATATTGTTATTAATAAATAAATGTTCCGTTGGAACTGATGTATAGTTTTGCGTTACAATCATCACAAGTTTGTAAATTATTAAATTAATGTAAGGTGTTATCTGTGATATTAACAAATAAATTGTTTTGTGTAGCTACGTTAAACGCATTTTATTCTTTTGTCTTTTCCTACCTGCTATCCCTTTTATTAATGAAAATAAAACAAGTACCTACTTTACTATTCAATTGTTCTGAAAAAGAAACAGATGATGATGTGATGACGACGATAGCAAGTGTTTGTTTAGGACCAGTGATGTCCGAAAAAAATGAAAGGTAAGTAAGACTTTTCAATTATAATTAACAGGGTGAAGTTTAAATCCACACAGGTATTTATTAATTAAATACTTTCAAGTAGATTCTTAAAAAATTAAAATTAAATAAAATTAGGTTAATACTTGGTTGCTCCATTATTTCATTATTATGTCGACTAACAATGGATCGACGATCTTTTGTTTTCGAAATTAATTTAAACCATTCCACGCTCGAATTCAGCAGCAACTGACTGCATTCGAGCAGATCTTGAAGCCGTTATAATTCACCATTTAAAAAGTTAAATTATAAGGCAAAAAAATTACCTCACTCGCTTTTTTTAATGTAATATTATCGGCATAACTCTTAATGGCGTAATAAACCCTGATGAAATCGTCCTACTTTAAAACACCTTATGGCAAAAACATTCTGCAATTCCCCCAAGCTTTAAATGCAAATTATATTTCTTTTTTTTTTTTATTCCTTTTACCCTGAAGCTTATTAGTCGCGAACACATAAATTTTGAAACAAATGAGGACAGAAAATAAAAACAATTCAATAGGGAAACAAACGAACTACATTTTAGTTGTTTTTTTTTTCAATTGTCAACAGAATAAATATCTAAATCATTTAAAACAATTACCTATCGGCTGTAAAGATCAATTTTTATTTAATATAGCAGGAAACCGAGTTTTTAGAGAGTTAGTAAGTTCATTAAAAGTAAGTGAAGGAGGGTCAATGTAGGGCCGTTTGACGAAGTAATTCCTACGTTTCACACTTTCCAACGAAAAAGAAAAGAAAAGCAAAAAGGTAAAGTTCGTTTAAAAAGTTCAGTTAGTGCGATCGAGGTCCGTGGGTTCTAAAGTATCCGTCGACGTATAACATCTTTAAATTTTGCATAATTAAGTTAGAACGATGCTGATGTTCGTCGGGTAAAGTTGCAGATCCAGCTGCATATTTGAATATTAAATAATGTCGTAAAGGACGGATCTGTGTAATTAAAGCGGATGGACACTGATACGGCGATACTTAAGTGCACTTTCCTATAACGCCTTAAAAAAATTCCAAAGGATTGTTAAATTTATTACTTAATTAATTTTGTTCTTTTGAAAAATGAATTATTTTATACCTGCTGGTTAAAACTTAATGACAATTGGATTGCAATTAAAGAAACGATAATTTGTCATCCTCAAAGTTTTAATGGAAGCTCATGTAATCTGCGAAAAGCATAGGAAAGCTTTAGACACTTTGTGACACTTTAAGAAAATTAATTAGACAAAACCATGTCTGTTTTGATTAATTACCCAATGCGTCAAGAATTAGTAGTTAATTTGATTAAAATATACTCGGATGAAGACCAAACACACCCCCCGGTGATAAATTAGAAGTAACTGTATGTTAAATTAATTAAAATGTTTTTCCAGCGGGACATTATAAATTCCTCGTTGAAAAAACACCACTAGAAATCCACGTAATTCCATTAGGAGAACTATGAGTGGCATTAAATAAACGCACAAGGACGTGCTTCTGTTTTACTTTTTTTCCCTCGATAGACTTTACACAAGAATTATAATTTCATTAATTTTTTACGCACGTTTCGTGCTTTTCTACGTAATTAAAAACTTAAACATTTTCGACTTATTACGGTTTGACATTTAGTAATTTAGAGGAACAACGGGGTGGCATTCAATTCGAAGACTCAATTTATTTATATATTAAATACCTACTTAGGTATATACCACCGAAGCCGAAGAGAATTTTGTTTTTATTATTACATTAAAGAAAACAATTGATTTTAATTGAAAAGACAAACGAATTGAGGTCAGAAACAAATCCTTGCAGCTTGAAGCGTTAATTTGTTTTTAAACAGAACAATTTATTAAGTAATTTTAAATTAAAAAACAAATGAATCGAGAAGGAAAACAAATCCAACATTGTAACGTTATTTTCGAACTCAAAAAACAAACAAACAAACAAACAACTATCCATTAAAGGTGAAGTTGAACGTTTACATCAAAAATTTGCTTCCTATCAAACGTGTTCCCAGATCGTTATGTTTGTAAGGCATTTCACGTTTGAAAATATTGCATAGTGAGCCTGTCAAAGCTGTCAAGGCGGTTCTACATCCTTCCAGGACAACCCCGGGGGTGAATAGTACTCCTGACACCTTTCCGCTTCCTTCAATTCCCCCCGAGACCCAAACTCGCATCTCCAGCAATTGTATTTGGTGTTGAATTTACTACAGAGCAGTTTGTACCTACCTTTAGGATCAAACGCTCTCTCTGTCTCTTTACACAATTAATTCCTTTTTAAAGAATTGGAAACAAAACAAACAATAACAAATCGATGTACCTACGGAAACATTCGAATGTAAGTACATAACAAAAATAGCAATAACAGTTGAAATAAAAGATTTAAGGAAAATTAGGCCAATGAAGCCCCATAAAAAGCGATTTACTGAAGGTGAAATCCGTTATTTAATAAAACTAAACCAGAAATTTATTTCTATTTTATTTATAATACATTTATAAATTTAAATTGTTAATTAAGCCAAATTGTAAAAATAAATATAAATGTAGAGTATCATCAGGCTTGCATAATTCAAATAAAATTATATAAATATAGATTTAGTTCATCATTAGCCACATACGCTGTACAAACTCGAATAATTAATGACGAAAGTAAATAACGATTTTAAATTATATAAAAGTGACATTTCAATTGTTTAGCCAACAAGACTAACAATTTCCAAACCTTTGAATAAATAATATAATAATTTCTGCAACTACCTACTTCTCTATATCTACGAGGGTGAATTATTAAAGAAAGAGATACATTCACTTTTATGAAAATTCCATAGAGTAATACGTATATATTACCTAAAGATCTTGTCCCTGTGAGGGCTGACACAAACACAGACAAGATAGGTACATATCTACCAAGGTAGGTAGGTACCTAGAAGGTTTACTTAAGTGTATTTGCAAACTTGAGAAGACCAAATATCACTTCACTTCGGAAAATTAGAATATCAGCGAGAGCTATTTCGTCTCGCGGAGAGATGAAACTTATCGTAGTCTGCATCAGTAATGCATTCAGAATATTCGATGACTCTAAAAGATTCAAAGAAACCGAATGCGAAACGCCGCGACGGCGCGGCGGTAGGTGTATGTATGTATACATTCTTCTTCAAAGAATCGGAAAATCGGATTTGGAAAATGGCTTTTCATGTTCGACGTATTGAACAATTCTATTTATTAGGTACCTACGAGAACACACCCGTTCACCTACCTACCTGCGAACGTACTTTCCTACACGGAAGAGTGAATAAAATCGAAACAACGACAACAATAAACAAAACAGTAACATGAAAATAACATAGAAACAATTAAAAACAAGTGCTGTGTGCGTTTTTATTTTTTTATTCTTAAACAAATTACAAACGAAACAAAAGCACCAAGAACAACTGAATCGAAAACATTCTTTTTTTTAAACAGTCAATTAAGTAGGTACCTATCTAATTGTAGGTTAGTGTTTAAAATTTGAGTTTTGGATGGGGATAAAATAAACAGGAAACGTGGCGCCTGTCTTAATTAACGTTGTAATCCAGGTTGTGCGGGATAGTTAGTTACCCTTATCTAACCAATTTCTGACAACGACGCTACACCCAATATGAACTATTACTGAAGTTGTCATCTAAATCTCTTTCGAGTGGAGCACACATATGGGGCTGGCTACTTCCACATTAAACTTATTCAATCATATGTAAATGTAAGCAAACTTTACTGACTCATCACATAGACATAGAGGTACATATACGTAGGAGCTTTTGTATATGCATAAGTTCTAGATACTTTCAAAAATATGATATAATTGAATACGTTTTACTGAAAATCATAAAGTCTTTTAGGTAACGTTTTTAAAACGAGCAGGAAAAGTGAATGGGGAGGAAAGTGTATTATCTCAAACTTGCAAGAGTTTCACATAAATGGGGAGTCATATATACTGGCAGAAGACATTTTTATAATCCCTCACGTTCAAAGAATAGAGTCTTTCGGTAAATGTGATTTTGTATTTTGTTCAAAGGGTAACCTTCTACCACTTTTCCTTCTTTATATCTACCTAAGTATATATATACGTTCCGTTAAGTTACGTAGGCACCCTTCCTCTTTTTGTAATCCTCAGATACCTACATATTTTGTATGGCGCACATAAATGAAATTGTATTTTGATTTTATCACGAAAACAATAACATTAAGCTCAAATGTGTCACTTTTAATAAAAAAAACCCTTCTCCAGGGAAAGATCGCCATAAATATTTAAAATCTGTTTTATCAATTCACTCAGTATAATGATCGGTTTTTTGATATCATCCCTTATGCTGCGTATTCCTTTGTTATTTGAAGGGGTTGCTATCGTGTCCGCTAACTAGGTATCTACCTACTTATATACGTACCTACAGGGATTTACGTAATCCCAACAATAACACGAGAGGAAAACAATGGAACGAGGAAAAACTCTATGTACCTATGTAATCGTTACTTGTTTAAATGAAAAGTGAGTTACAGTGGTTATATGTACGTATGTACCTATAGGTAGATATGAGTGTTTGTGTGCGTGCTTCTGGGTAGTGTTCTAATTGTGGCGCGTGTACCAGCGTAAAGGTATGTATGGTTGGTTATAATTTATTGTGCCGGTGTTCCTTGTAGCATTTCATTTAGAGATCCAGTGGATATGTCAGTGAGAATACGTATGAATACCTCTCCTTTTCCCACAAAACGTTTCCGCGTCTCTCGTAGTTATTTTCAAAAGTTGCTTTTGTATAATTCATCCGACATTGGAAGCTCCCGCATCAAGCATTAAGTGAATGTCGAGCTTAATGGGGAAGCTTTCTTTTCCCATTCAAACTCAAAAGTGCTAATTATCTTTGTTTTTAGCACAGGTAGTCTCTTACGAAATTTTTACTTTTATTTAGGTATATAGATACATATCCGACCATTTATTTTTCAACGACCAAATGACAAAATGAAACGCTTTTAAAACGTAATCAACCGTTTACCTAAAAACTCTCTTGAAAACTCTTGAAATAAATAAAGAACATTAACGTCAACGTTAAGACCATTAGAAGTTTTCTTATTGAATCAAACAAATGAAATAAAATAAAAAAGAAACGGTAACAATTGCAATTAATAATGCAGCATTTGTTTTCTACAGAAACAACGGATGTTTTAAAAGCAAAACAATAAAACAAACTACGTAAGTACATTTTTATATTCTTCTTGCAAATTTTATATCTAGGTATTAAAAAAACTAATTAATGTCAACATCATTAATAATTTACTTCTTAAAACAAACAAATGAAGTAAGATGAAAAAGAAAAATCAGTAGAGTAACAATTGCAATCAATAATGAAACGCTTTTTTCCTACAGAACATAAACAAAACAAAAACAATGAAACATACGCTGCGTTTTCTTTTTATTTATTAGAATAAATATTCTTGAAATTTCATGTTATTAAATGATGTGTAACATTGACAAGTGATGTAAGCGAAAATATCAAAAGCCTGACTGGATAAATGACAGCGCTTGGTAAGCATTAACTTAATTTCTTGGTTGTAAACAGAAGGATGTGGAGTCAGCCGAGGTTTATCGTGAGGATGTGGAAGCGATGCACGGCGGGTTCTGGGAACGAACAGAAGTTTAAATATTTATAAGACAGAGCGTCCTCGCCTATGTCTATGTCTATGAGTACTATGTCTATGTGTATGTCCCCGCGGTTATAGTACGTACTTACAACAAACACACACACACACATGTATATCTCAAACGTGGACGCCATGCTGCATGCAAATTGAGACATATGGGCAGAATTAATGCGAACTTTTTTGCCACCACTTTACATTATTAGTTTCGTGCGCTTTTTGATGAATGTACATAATGTAAACTCAACCGGAACGCGGGCTCGTCGCAGACTTCGCGCGAATTATTTCATCCACTTAGCTCTGGAACCAGACAGTAGAAAATTTGTTGTACAAGCCCCAATAAATTCACAAACACACATTATGACACCAGAATACTATACTTTAAAACAATTGAAACAAATCGATTGTTTTTTTTTTCTTAACTAGAGAAGAACGTTTCCCTTTGTTTGTGACTTTCAAATGTTTTTGTATTCTTCGTGGAGTATGTATGTTGACCGGCAGGCCGAAGACAATAAATATGGTCCGCTTTAAGTTATCGCACAGGATACATTCGCGCATTTTTCATTCGGTTTTTCCTGTGGCGTGTCCTTGCTAAAGTGTTCGAGGTCCTTTTTTCCGACAAGGCGCTCGTGGAGCCGCCGTCCGACTCCTTCCGTAAAACACTGAACACGTAAATTCCACAATGTCCCCATAATTCACCAGGACCCAACATTATCGTCACAAACAGTGCAACAGCCCGACCGAACACACCCCTTCATGAAATAATGTCAGACGTCGCGAATAAATCAAAATGTGATACATTACATCAACCGAATTACTAGACAATAATAGTATTAAATTAAATTAAATTAAAAGTCGTATGTACAGATTCTCTTGGGGGTTGTTTTGTTTCAGAGTTTTCTTCGAGACAATGCAGCAGTCAAAGGGGGTCGAAATCTAAAGTTGTTGTTGGGTTTTTATTTTGGCGCAGCCAAGTTTGATTGCTCTGGGTTCCATATACGCGTGGCGTTTTTGCTTTTCCCAAAAGTGCCATTTATATATGTCAAAATGGAGGTGCATTGAGTTCCGGGGAATCCGCGAACATCCGTTTTAAAAGCTACGAAATGCAGTCTATAAAACTTGGAAATTGGAGAAGTTGTACAAAGTTTGTTGGAGTGTCTGGTTTGAAATATGGCTCACAGAAATCACTCACATGCTTTCCGCGACTTAAAAATAAAAAAAAAAAAAAACAGGAATAAGTACAGACCGGCAAACGCCAAAGTTGAGTCAAAAAGAACCATGAAGGTAACAAAACTTTCAAGCCGGAGCCACAAAATTCATTTTATGATATCATCATCATCGATCATATGTAGAAAGATTCAAATAACAATTTTATTTATTTCAAACACCTTCCTTTAACAATAATTATTATTTAAACGTGCCTAGATACTCGCCACCACTACGTATATATTTATTTCACACTGTATCAATTTTTGTTTCTCATAAGTTACACAATCATTTGTTCTTAATAAACAATTGACTAACTAGCACGCTGTTTATTTGTCTTATCTTTTGTTTAAACCTACCGCCTTCTATTGTTCGAGACTTTTCTCGACCTATTCCAGAGCAAACAATACATCGAACTCTATTTTTTAAATATATGTCACCGACGTATTATTTAGTAATATCTATCTATTGTAAATTTTAAAACTTGCAATTTACGTTCTATTTATGTGAAGCATAAAAGTTGCTATCTGTAGTTACAATATACACGTGTAGCTTTTGCCATCACATCGCAGCTTTTTACACCTTTTGATCGCAATCCCGTTTTAATTTTTTGCTTTGCTTTATAGCGGTGAAACGCGTTCCTGAAAGCGCCCGTTTTAGATTTTTTCGTGGGCTTTTGACACCGTTTGCAGTGCAGCAATTAAAAGGTACGAAGTGAAGGTGTGCACACAGCGACGACGACGACGATGATGATGATGATGACGATGATAGGCAGCCGGCGCCGCGTCGATACTGACTAAAATTCCATTATGCGACTCTTTGATATTTATTTTGCTTGCTTTTGAGGGATAAAAGGGGATTTGTGTCTGACTGAGTGACAAACATGTCACAAGATTATGGATTTCAAAAATGTGACCACTTACACAGTTTCAGCTTCTGCAATGCAATTTCTGCATTTATGAAGCCCTCGTCCGTTCTTTTTTTACAAGATTTGTAGCTGTCACCCCGCCCAGGGCAAAATTCGATCAGCGGCAAATGGGATTTCTATTTTGGTCAGTTTTTAATTAAAAATGGTATCAGTACCGCCCCATTCAATAATCATCGCCAGTGTGGTCATCCATTATTGATATAAATTGTCCGGGATGCCATTATCAAGAAGGGTAGTAGCGGCGGTCGATTTAAAAACCGCGGAATTCATTCCGGCTCTTTTGTACCATAGGTACGTAATAAGTCTGATGTCGAAAGCGTTTCTTGCGGCACGAAGAACGCGTCTAGCTTTACAACTATCATTCTTTCGACATCAACCCCCACGAATATGTGTGTGTGTGTGTGTATGTACGTACCCTCGCGATTTCCATACCGCGGGGACATTTAAAATTCTGTTTGCGTCTAAACGACAGCGGCACTGGAAGCGGCGCAAAATTATTAGATCAGACCGTGCCACGTTGGCACTTCCGCTAAAAGCTTCACTGATACCTGCCACCCAACTTTACACACCGATGAATGATACTTGGTAAATACACTAGTGGTGGCGAGAGGTGGGGGGCGGTATGTGTGTGTGTGTGTATGTGTGGTGGTGCTACTTTGTTACAGAAAGTAATTTTACCAGAAAAACTAGGTACCTACTGAATTTTTAGCCTTTGGGGGCTGGAAGGGGCTGATGGGAGAGATTGTGAGCTTTGGGGGGCTTCAATGATAAAACAATTAGTGTTTTAGTCTACAGGAACTGGGAGAAGAGACTGTTGGGAGAAATTGTGAGCTTCAGAAAGCTTAAATTACAAACAAATTAGTGTTTTAGCCATCAGGAGTTGGAAGAGGCTGGTGGGAGAGATTGTGAGCTTTAAGAGGCTTAAATAATAATGCAAATTGGTGTTTTAGCCATCAGAAGCTGTAAGGGGCTGGTGGGAGAGATTGTGAGCTTTGGGAGGCTTCAATGATAAGCAAATAAGTGTTTTGGCTTTCAGGAACTGGAAGAAGGGACTTTTGGGAAAAATTGTGAGCTTTGGGAAACTTAAATTACAAACAAATTAGTGTTTTAGCCATCAGGAGTTGGAAGAGGCTGGTGGGAGAGATTGTGAGCTTTAAGAGGCTTAAATAATAATGAAAATTGGTGTTTTAGCCATCAGATGCTGTAAGGGGCTGGTGGGAGAGATTGTGAGCTTTGGGAGGCTTCAATGATAAGCAAATAAGTGTTTTGGCTTTCAGGAACTGGAAGAAGGGACTTTTGGGAAAATTGTGAGCTTTGGGAAACTTAAATTACAAACAAATTAGTGTTTTAGCCATCAGGAGTTGGAAGAGGCTGGTGGGAGAGATTGTGAGCTTTAAGAGGCTTAAATAATAATGAAAATTAGTGTTTTAGCCATCAGGAGTTGGAAGAGGCTGGTGGGAGAGAATGTGAGCTTTGGGAGGCTTTAATGATAAGCAAATGAGTGTTTTGGCCTTCAGGAACTGGAAGAAGGGACTGTTGGGAAAAATTGTGAGCTTTGAGATGCTTAAATTACAAAAAATTAGTGTTTTAGCCATCAGGAGCTGTAAGAGACTGATAGGAGAGATTGTCAGCTTTGGGCGGCTTCAATGATAAGAAAATTAGTGTTTTAGTCTTCAGAAACTGGGAGAAGGGACTGTTGGGAGACATTGTGAGCTTTAGAAAGCTTAAATTACAAACAAATTAGTGTTTTAGCCATCAGGAGTTGGAAGAGGCTGGTGGCAGAGATTGTGAGCTTTAAGAGGCTTAAATAATAAAGAAAATTGGTGTTTTAGCCATCAGGAGCTGTAAGGGGCTGGTGGGAGAGATTGTGAGCTTTGGGGGGTTTCAATTATAAGCAAATAAGTGTTTTGGCCTTTAGGAACTGAAAGAAGGGACTGTTGGGAGAAATTGTGAGCTTTGGGAAGCTTAAATTACAAAAAAATTAGTGTTTTAGCCATCAGGAGCTGTAAGAAACTGATAGGAGAGATTGTCAGCTTTGGGCGGCTTCAATGATAAGAAAATTAGTGTTTTAGTCTTCATGAACTGGGAGAAAGTCCTATTGGGAGAAATTGTGAGCTTCAGAAATCTTAAATTACAAAAAAATTAGTGTTTTAGCCATCAGGAGTTGGAAGAGGCTGGTGGGAGAGATTGCGAGCTCTAGGAGGCTTAAATAATGATGAAAATTGGTGTTTTAGCCATCAGGAGCTGTAAAAGGCTGGTGGGAGAGATTGTGAGCTTTGGGGGGCTTCAATGATAAGCAAATAAGTGTTTTGACCTTCAGGAACTGGAAGAAGGGACTGTTGGGAGAAATTGTGAGCTTTAGAAAGCTTAAATTACAAAAAAATTAGTGTTTTAGCCATCAGAAGTTGGAAGAGGCTGGTGGCAGAGATTGTGAGCTTTATGAGGCTTAAATAATAAAGAAAATTGGTGTTTTAGCCATCAGGAGCTGTAAGGGGCTGGTGGGAGAGATTGTGAGCTTTGGGGGGCTTCAATGATAAGCAAATTAGTGTTTTGGTATTCAGGAACTGGAAGAAGGGACTGTTGGGAAAAATTGTGAGCTTTTGGAAGCTTAAATTACAAAAAAAAATAGTGTTTAAGCCATCAGGAGCTGTAAGAGACTGATAGGAGAGATTGTCAGCCTTGGGCGGCTTCAATGATAAGAAAATTAGTGTTTTAGTCTTCAGGAACTGGGAGAAGGGACTGTTGGGAGACATTGTGAACTTCAGAAAGCTTAAATTACAAAAAAAATTGTTTTTTAGCCATCAGGAGTTGGAAGAGGCTGATAGGAAAGATTGTGAACTTTAGGAGGCTTGTATAACACGAGCTTCAAGGGCTTCAGAGTCATTAAGATTCTGAGGTTGCTAGTGGTTGGACTTCACTTAATTGTATTGAATACAACACTCTGAGGGAGTTCTTCCCATTTTCCGTTGTCATACTCAACTCCCTCCAATTCTCTTGTTCTTTTCCTTTTGGTAGCTCATTGTTTAGGTAGAAGTGTTCAGAGATGACTTGGTCTGCCCCTACGTGATTTTTGTGTTCGACTAAAAATTAGTGTAATTGAAGTTGTAATATTCGAAATGGTAATGTAATGAACGTGTAAAAGCTGACTATAGATGAGTGGAATATAAACGACCGTCTTTTTCACCGGTGGTCACAGAATAAATGGAAAAACGTGACCGTTGTGTAGATTGAGGGTGGCAGACAAGTTCAACTCTCTCTCTCTCTCTCTCTCTCTCTTCTTCCCTGCTATTGCCAATCAGACGTTTTTAATATGTGCCATGTGCATCCATCGCGCGAGTGAGTTGAACGTTTCCGTCTCATTCTCTTTTTTTTTAATACCATTTACTCTTTGAATAAAGCTGTAACAGCAGCTGTCATATCGTATTCCCCAAAGCGTTTCACTCACTTCTTCCCTCTCGTGGTGTTCTCGACGTT
Organism: Agrilus mali; assembly: GCA_029378335.1. Classification (NCBI taxonomy): domain Eukaryota; kingdom Metazoa; phylum Arthropoda; class Insecta; order Coleoptera; family Buprestidae; genus Agrilus; species Agrilus mali. Next base: position 1,545,125 of record CM055663.1, on the reverse strand, counting down.
TATTCCTGACAATCGAGAAAGTCGAAAAGTTTAAAATTTTAACCATTAGGTATTAGGTACATGACACATACCCCAAAAAAGCTGCTATTAGGTACGTATAAGAAACACATCAACGAACGGCGGTTGCCAAGTAAGTATGTAGCTACGATCTTGGATCCTTAGCGATGGTAACACATGGGGTGACTTCTTGGAAAATTGTAAAACACAAAAATATAAAACTTCTTTCATTTTTCACTCAATGCAATTTTTATTCGTGTATGTAATACCTAGTAAAATTTTATTCTGAGTTGGTTTTGGTACAATAACTATAAGAAGAAGAAGAAGAAGAATATTCCGTTGGATGCAGAGGGCAATAAAACAGGAGAGGTAACATTTGCTGGTAATGGGCACCGGGGTTGTTTATTTATTTATTTAATATCATCCTTTTCGGTGCGTTGGGAGAGTCACGGTGTTTTCCTTTACCCCATCTTCTTTTTTTATTTTCCCGAAGAAACATTTCACGAAACTTCTTCCGTATGCGTGGAGTCAGGCAGTTTAATGGGATTTTTATTTCAATTACGAATATTCTTTAGATTAGAAAACCACGTATGTACGTAGGTAGGTACATAAAGTAATAAAAAATTTAATTAACGGGACAAAATTCATTTTGAGCTACAATCTAATCATAAAAATTATTTCTGTTAGGTCCTACTGGTAATGTTAAGTCTTTTATACGGTTGAAGTTTTTCCACTGCGTTACCTATTATGAGACATTAAATACTAGGGTGCCATATACAGGGTTTTTCAAGTTGATGGGCTATTTGAAGTATATTAATTACTAGAAGGAATTAAATTCTGAAACTTGGGCTCATTTGGTTATTGTTTATGCCGGTTCTTTTAAAAATATTTTTAAGTTCAATTTACATCCGGTTATACCGGAAGTCGATACCAACTTTGTTATTTTAAATGGAATGTTATATTTTTTACGCTGAATTCGAATAAAACGTGTAATTCTAAGGTAAGTTTGATAACCAACTTGTACACCTCTGTGACGATCGGTTTCTGAGTTAATTTAATTTATAGAAAAAAAATCGCTACCGCAACCCAAATTATAAAAAATCATAACTTCCACAAAAGACGATTTAGAGTGTTGAAATTTTTACTAGTAATAGCTGAATATTAGTGCTAACGCCTTGACAAAATTGAATTAAATAATTTATACAGGGCGTTCAAAATAAAATTCTAAAATTGAAAAACTTCAAACACCAATTACTTCGTTTTTTCAAATGGCACCTACTATTTTTTATTTTTTCAATCAATTCCTTTTTTTATCCTCTTTCAATCCATATGGATACTTCCTATTTTATTTGAAAATTTTGGAATAATTTTGAATTATTACTTAAAATCGGAAGTATCCATATAGATCGAAAGAGGATAAAAAAAGGAATCGATTGAAAAAATAAAAAATAGTAGGTGCTATTTGAAAAAACGAGGTAATTCGTGTTTGAAGTTTTTCAATTTTAGAATTTTATTTTGAACGCCCTGTATAAATTATTTAATTCAATTTTGTCAAGGCGTTAGCACTAATATTCAGCTATTACTAGTAAAAATTTCAACACTCTAAATCGTCTTTTGTGGAAGTTATGATTTTTTATAATTTGGGTTGCGGTAGCGATTTTTTTTCTATAAATTAAATTAACTCAGAAACCGATCGTCATAGGTGTACAAGTTGGTTATCAAACTTACCTTAGAATTACACGTTTTATTCGAATTCAGCGTAAAAAATATACCATTCCATTTAAAATAACAAAGTTGGTATCGACTTCCGGTATAACCGGATGTAAATTGAACTTGAAAATATTTTTAAAAGAACCGGCATAAACAATAACCAAATGAGCCCAAGTTTCAGAATTTAATTCCTTCTAGTAATTAATATACTTCTAATAGCCCATCAACTTGAAAAACCCTGTATATCTCACGTAATACGTAGTATGTAATGGGTTATGGTATGGTGTGTGGCATCATCACCCTAACACACACACACATATATAAACACATGTGCTCGCATCTCCTCTCCGGAATTCCCGTTTCTCTTTTGGAGTCGCTCTTTTATTTCGACGTAGTAACAGAGGGTTGAATTGCCGGCAATAGGTGTAAATTTTCAGCGGGTGTCATCAAGCGCAGTCGACTCTAAAAGTCCACCGTAAAAAAACTGCGCGAAAATGAAAATTTTAATAATGCAACCCGGGAACACTGCACATCTACCTAACACACCGCCTGCCTCCAACTGGACACCTACCATTTTTCTTTTTTTTGTTTGTGAATTAAAAAACATTCCCTTATCATCACAATGAATCAATAAAGTGTCGTTTAGTCCCGTTGGCATATTTAATTTTAATTTTCCTGATTGTGAGACTGGCGCTTTGGGGTTGAAAGTTGAAATGTGCGCCCTTACGGGTAAGGTTTTCAATGTTTTATTTAATCTGTTTCTGTACATATATGCTATAAGTATATATAGATACTGTTTGTTTATATAGGTACCTATATAAATGTTTGTTTATACACACAACATATTTTATTAAATTTCTAATTTTAGTATCTTAGTATATAGGAATTTCAAATATTAGGGGCAGAAAATATTTTGCGAATATCTATCTTCGTCTTGATGGAATATAAATGTAAGTAATGTAAGATATTGAAAGAGGGTTTTGGGCGAAGGGATGATAACGGCAAGAGTTCTTTATTGGATAGAAAACGGGGCACCAATTAAGAGCCGGGGCCTTGTCTAAATTTCTAGACCCTCTCATCCATTATTATTCTTGAACTGCGGATGAGTCAACCGTTTTAAGATTTGTCAGCAAAACGGATACTTTGGATGATGTGATTTATTATCGCTGCGGCTCATAATGAGAGACCCATTTGTACATCATGAATATTGAAAATCGCAATCAATCAACGTTGATATGACGCAAGAAGAAGAAGAAGCAAAGGAATATAAGGGGCATCAACTTAACGTTCAAAAATCTACGATTCATATTCGAAGCTTACGGATAGTAAGTATTATGCAAAATAAGGAGGAGCTCTTTTGGCAACCCTGCCAAATATGTGCTGCTAATTAGGCCACCGAGTTCTCTCAAGACGAACGGGTGAAATATATTAATCTAATTAAGATCGTACGGCACACGTGGAACCAACAACTTTGTATGATAAATGCACCGTGCACGAGCTAAACGCAAAATGAATCAAAACAATACATCTTCAAAATTTCTACCTAGGTACTAAGTTCTTCCGAAACTTCGAACTAAGTATCTATAACCCAAAATTGCCACTAAAGCCACCCTCCTCAACAATACGATTAATTGTTGTTTATTGTGCCATTTTAAATAAATTTGTTAGAAACTTCTGATCGTTACGACCAATTAGACGAAATTGTTGTTAAACAGTCGCCTATTTGTAACAAAACCAATATTGCATTAATTAACGATTTCGATTACACGGTAATAACGCGTCCAAATTGAAATTTAGTGTAACAGATAATTTATACAGTCGTTTATACCTATACGCGACGCGACCACATTACCCATGTATCAACGTATGATTTTAAACGGGGTGGGTAATCACGACGCAAAAATATTTCCAAATACGTATCTACCATCATTTACGATTAAAATTTTCGATCTGGTTATTATCTAATTATTTATCGATGTAGAACAACAAAAATAACGTAGTTACAACAATTTAAGTGGTTATTTATTATCTGTTGCAATTGTTTCAAAACAAAATAAGGCGAATATGGAACAATAAAACATCGTAAAGGTGCAATTGTTTAATTGTTTTGTTAAAAAACAAAATCCGAGCTTCTCGTGATGACATTGGCTTGATTAAAGTGTTGTACGTTATAATACGCTACTTGTGGCAATTAATTCGAGCAGTTTTTCCAATATTTTTGTTGAGCCGGCGTGTTTTCCGTTCGTATAATGAAAGTTATGCAATGCTCGCTTCAATTCAGAAGCAACCGACTGGCATATTTACATAGAGCTTAATTTATGCCGCGGTACGAGCGGGTGAGCTTTCGGCAAACGGAACACCGCTAAAGCTTAACGTATACGAACAGAAACAAACGCAATATCAAATGTACAATAACAACAATCCAACGTGGCATTACCACAACAGTCCGTAGCTTTCGAGGATTTACCTAACAATCGCTTGAGAAATGCGAAATTTCTGCACCGAAGATTGAGGCATACCAACAGCACAGCACATAAAGAAAAATTGCATAAGGAAATTTTTATCCGGAAAAACTTCTACTTGATTCTTTCAGTGAGTGACTGAATGATTGATTGATTGATTGATTAGACGATTATAGATACATAGGTACTTACTCGTATTAGGTAGTAGGAATGGAAATTTATGGAGAAGAATTCGAATTAAAGGAATTATTATCTACAGACAAGTAGATTTGCCCTGGCTGGCATTAAATTAGTGAAGTGCCGTTGAGCTAATCATCCGCGACATTAAGTGTAAGATTGCTCGAATTCAGAACTTAATGGAAATTCGTGACGGATTACTCGAATTAATGGATATCTCGAGGGCCTCAAATTTCAGCAACTATCTAATCTCCTGCAGTAAACTGAATTAATTAATTAATGGAGAACACTTAATAGTACAACTGAAAAAACAATTTTAAAGACTATAGTCAATAAGAATCGTTTAATGGAAAAAATTACGGAATTGATGGAAATAAAAAGTTGTTTATTTAAGGAATTAGCGGAAAAACAAAACTCTTTTGGCAGAATTAATGGAACCAAAGGATGAGAATGTATTAAGAAATACTGGAATTAATGGAAGCAGGATATTTATGGTATTAATGGAAAACTTGAAACAGTTTATGGGGAATTAGTGAAGCTAATAAAAGAGCGTAGAATTATAATGGAATCATAAGCGATTATAAACGTTCAAGAACCAAGTGAACACTTTAAGATTATCTGTGTAGAATTATTAATGGGAAAAAGTGGAATTATTGGATATGTGTCTAGTATTAATTCCACTTATAAAGGAGCATGGAATTAATGGAGAAATTCTATAATTAGGGATCAGGAAATTGAATTAACGAACAAATGCTTCTAATTTTTAAGGGAAATATATATTAAAATGTTATGAAATTTTTCGCGATTATTTCGCCAAGAGTAAGTATGATACTTTAAACATTATCGAGTGTTCTCCAATCGAAATTAATTGATTGAACAGTTTGCGTCCTCAAAACATCGAACAGTGTTCATCGGCAGTCTACCGAAGAAACACCTCGTCCTAATACTGACTGATAAAGCGTTTCCCGATGGATGTTCTAGTGTTCCAGTCAGTATCTCCGGGAGATCGCGATAAGCGAAGGTATCCTTTCCGTATACGTGTATTTAGGTACAACAATTTCGAACGATTTACTTCGACAAGTGAAGTAAAGTGAAGTGAAGTCAAGTGCTTCTTTGCCTCGATGAATAAACGTTCGTGGCAGTCTGTATAAGATCAATACCGGTGGTGGTGGTATTTAAACATACGTATACGTATACACAGAGAGAATCGGGAACGGGAACGGGATCGGGATTGGGGATAAACTCAAAGGTGACTCGACTTCGTCGGCATTCGTCGTCTTCCCGTAAAGCTGGATAACGAGCTAATTAAATAGAATGCTGCAATCTACGTAGTAAAGGACACGATGGCGATGGATGGTTGATTCGTTCTTTCACTTTACTTACCTACTTACTTACCTACCTACCCTTGACTCTATTTCTACGACAGGATTAGTGTTATTTGAAAATACATCTCGTAAATACCGCAGCCAACAACTTAACTGCTTACCTACTCCCCGGCGATCCCGACGATTCAATTGCCATCAACTCTATTTACTTACGATTACAATTACGATTACGATTTCGTGTAAGGTCGTAACAAATAAATATAGTAATAAAGCGTTTCATGTTAAAATGCTTGAACACATTCGTTATATTACCTACACCTGCTAGATCTAGGTACTAGATTATGGCAGAGAAATTTTATGACAAACGAATGTTGTTAAAAAGACAAACAAGTGCCGGCTTTATACTTGAGACAATTAACATTCAAACAGTCGAACTACGAAAAACAAAAAGAAGACATCTGTAAACAGGGACGACTCGACTGTCGGAATTAGAACTATGTACATATAATTTGATTTAACCTAAGTACAAGATTAATATTATTTGTCAGAAAATTGCAACAGATGACGCTCACTGTGCATTCTGTGTTTGTTTATGAATCTCTATAGTATCTACATAGTGGGTAACATGTTTTCTGAAAGTATCTACCATGATGTTATATTGAAGAGAACAAATAAGTTCGAAATCGTAACCAACGTATAAAAAAAAACTATCAAAGTCATTCATTGGCTGACATTAAGTATGATAAAAAAGAAATGTATGTACGTCGAGTAAAACAAATGATGAAACAACGATTACAACTGAAGATGTTGACCTTAATCGATGCCAAGACGACTGTCTATATTTCTAAGTAAGTACTAATGTTAAAGATGTTGTTATTCGAGTTTACGTTACGTAACAACAATAATAAATTATTCATAACCGAATCCAAGTTGGCAACAACTGAACTGAACTGAACTGAACGAACGAATGAATGCTTTATTAATAAACTCGGTCGAAATTTCGGATTCTCGGGAGATTTAGATATTTCTCCGAATTAAATTCTTAACGTAAATAAGTAAATATATGAAATGATGGGGGATTTTCGTTCGGGATTCGTCACGCGTGTGGTCTCGAAACTTCCGGATTAATTAAAAGTTGCAGACATAATACACGATTTTCGCGGAGAACAATGGCGGCGACACAACATAAATTTAACAGAAAAGTTCGGCGACGGGGTAAGAAATCGTGGCTGAGGGGCGCGGGTGGGTGGTGGCAGTAGTAACAGTGAGCCCCAGCTTCGACCAAAGTTTGCTCCCGAATGTGCACACGTGCAACTTTAATGTTTACCACCCCCCAGCCCTCAACCCCCCAACATATAGGTACGTACGTCTGTTGCTTATCGTACCGTTATCGTCAGTTTTTCAGACAGGTTTCCAAACTTCATAAACACGAAACAAATTTCGTGCAATTTCTAATATCTAATCAAAAGTTTTCTCTTTGCTCGTTTGTCGTAATTGTAATTACCACAGACCTAAATAAGACTATTTTATATTATTAAGTACATAATTAAGTGACTAAATACGTAATTATGGTATATGTAAGCAGATTTGAATATGATTGAAAAATTCCTGAAGAGATTGGGAAGTAATTATAATGACCAAACGATGATGGGGAGTTAAGAGAGGACAGGAAAATTGTTGTAGAGGGTTTTCCCGAAGTTACTCGTCCTTCCTCTCGAAGTTAGTAAACAAGCCTTGATTACATTTTTTACATTCCTAGAATGAATACCTAGTCCTCGTAAATCTTCCCAACCATCCACCCAGCCCAAACCCCCCAAGAAAAAAGCATTCGGAATTCGATAAAGACGAGGCAAACAAATTTTAGAAAGTAAATTTCATTTTTAACAAACAATACCAAACATCAAACGTTCATTAATGTAAAAACAATAAAAAGAAGGTACCTACATTATATTTTAAACGCAACGTTTCTATCACACAGAAACTAGGGTGTCGTTACGTCTTCACGTGCATCGTAAAGACGACGAGGTAAGCGGATTTTGTCTGAGCAAATCAAAAAACAATCTCAACGACCCATTTTACTTTTCTTATCATTAAACTGCCTTCACGTCGTCTGCTGATGGGGTTGTGACTAAAAACAAATTGATTAATGGGCATTCTAAGTACGATAATTTGAATCTATATTTTACAAGGGGATGAACAAAAATACATAGGTAGGTACCTACCGATAGTATTTGATGGTGGATAAGTACGATAGTTTGTATTGCCTACATACGTACAATCAATTGAAGCTTCTATAGGTATACATGTATCCCGATTTTTCCCGTTCGTTCGCCAAACTCAACCCCAACCAACCCCTTTTCCCCTATCGAATACGAAGGAAATCAATTCGGTGGGATAGCACCCATCCGTTGGTTGTGGCTCGTCATTTATTAAATCACCGGCAAACGTCGAATGGATGAATTGGACAAACCCGATTTTTCAAGAAAATGTTCCTTCATACCTATCGAGAGATACTACCTACCCTTACTTATACACACGGTGCAGATTACGAGTGAGTGCATTTTGAATTACCTAACTTGATGTTTTTTCGAATAAATCAGTATCTATCTATCATTCGTGGTCAAAAGATCGCCACTTCACCCACATCGACGCCACGTCTCGTCTCGTCTCGCTTCGTGCATTAACGATGGAGAAAAGTTTTCTGAGTACCCACCTAAAAATGTTTTTAAAATAAAATATAAGATCGATCGCTCCCCAAGGAAGCCCTCCCAACGCGACGCGACAAATTAGCGATTTGTGATGGACAAGAAAATTAAAAGTAAATTTCATAAAACATGTGTCCTTTGACATTTCGTTTGTTTTCGTGGCAGAAAAACAATTATTCATCCGGTAGCTTTCGTCAGTTCCAAGAAGGCAACATCAAAAAAACGAAACAGTTGAACTGGCCGTCCCTGTGTAAGTCCCACAGGATCGAATAATATATGATAATCATCATTAATTGCCGCCCTTGCGCGACACCGTTCCACGAAATTAATTTCAGCTTCAGGCCCCGTACCTATTTTCTCTCTCTCTCCGTTCTGTACTTATAGTCTCTATGTCTGTGTTATTAATCGCAAACAAGCAACATAGCATTTTCGACTAACTAATTACCGTAATGCATCTTATGAAGCAACTGTAAAGAACAAATATTGAAGCTACGTACAAACACCCTTAATATATGCTCGATATCTGCCAAACAGTGCCCTTGGGTTGCATTTTTTATCAAATATATACAGCTCTGTTTATTATTTACACGCTGTAACTGCTGTGGAGGAAGCAAAATACGCACGCGATTGTTTTACAAACTTACTATGTATTAACAAAAACGAATCAAGAACAACGAACAATTGATCGCGTAACTTTGTAGTGTTCAACTGTTAATAAAAGCACAAACAAACAAACAAAAGTAAAAAAACAGTTGATTAGGTACCTAATATGTAGGTAATGTTCAACTATTAACAAAAGTAAACAAGTACATTGTTATTATGTCAGTTTTTGAATATGTACATAGATGTTAAAGATCAGTTTCAGGTAAAATAGGTTTGTGCATTAGCTATACCTACCTATCTTCGCCATATGCATGTAATTAATACCGATTGCTCACATGAAATGCATATCTCCATATTAATCATAAACAAAACTAGTGGTGGTGCGTTTTGGGTCAACAAATTAGGCTAATGCGGTCTATTCTAACATCTGCGAAACGTGCATTTATCATTTGAGTATGAAATGCAAGTTATGAAGCTTTTCGGCTAATTTGAAACTAGAAATGGCTCGTACTAATATGTACATAATTCCATTATGCACCCGAACGCAAACGGTCACTTATAATCACCATTACCGACCCAACCCAACCTCCAACCTTTTCTCCCACCTATTAGATATCCCAATATATTATGTTATCCGGCCATAATTTTCCCTTGCTATTTTATTACAATATCCATGCGCTGAAAACAAACGCAGTGCCAGATTTGGAATGCTGAAAAACAATAGCTGTCTCTGTGGCGAACAAAAAAAAAACAAAAGAATCTGATCTAAATTCCTACGTTGTCGCCACCTTCTTCTTTTTTTGAAGTCAATAAACAAAATATGAATTCTTTTATGGTAGGTGGAAGGGAACAGTAGGATAAATTGCAATCAGGAGCATTTTGTACTTAATAAGAGCCGATAGGGAACCGGGTCTCTTCGTTAGTGCCTTTTCTTCCTTATTCTGTTACTGTAATCTCAGCCGGTCTTAACTCCTCGTGTACCTAGTAAAAGCGGGTGGGTGAAAAGACGCTAACGAACGGAAAATGATATTGTCGATGGGTGCTTAAGCCATACGGAATAATTTCGAGCACTTTTACTACCCCCCAACCTGTCCGAGAACCAATTATAATCAAATGCCATTCGATCTCGGGCTTCCGAAGTCACTAACCCCGAAGAAACCCCTCCCTAAATCCCGTTCGGGTAAGAAAATTGGAATTTTTTGTAATGCGGACCTGTCGGCGAATAACCCGATAAAAACAACTTTGAATTGCGAAAAGACACGTAACATATTTTTTATTCTGGATAAGCATCTATCTATCCGTCCATCCGCCGTGAACTTTGCTTTTTAAGAGGGTAATAACGTCAAATTATATCAAGGGCGTCTGCTTTTGTTGAGGGTAGATATACATATAGGTATATACCCTGTAGGTAGCTAATAAATAATATATTGTACTGTACATACATGCACCGTCGCCCAATAGATGATGATAATATGTCGGCTGTTTTAAAAATTATTATTAGTACATGACCGGGATAAATTAATTACCATCAGATGTCAAGAGAACGCATTAATGGGGGGTAGTGTTTTATTAGAGGGAGAAGCGATATTTTATTTATGGCACGCAATATTGTTCTCTCCAACACACAACACCAACCCCCAAAGCCAAACACCCCATTAATACGCATTTATTGGCTTATATGAGGCCATAATAATTCATTTTTAGTTTGATTTCGAAAAAAAAATAACTAGGTAAATAAGACAGTTTCAACCCCATTTTATATTATTTAATAAAACCGTCTATATATCAAAACAAAATATTTATAAACGCCCTTAATGCATGTTATTGTAATAATTTCGCCAGGAAGTAAGTTTTGCGGACCAATTTGCCTTAGCCAAAAGTTTGCGATGCTAATTTTCCGGCGGCTCTTTCTTAAACTTCCCTCTAAAAGTTGGTCGGAATTTTTAAAAGGTAAAAGTAGTATCTACATGATGGTGGTAGGTACAACTTCCGCCCGAGATATGCATTAATGCATTTGAAACTTATTCAGACGACCAGCCAGCCAGCCAGCCAGCTCTGGGTACCTACCTAATATGCAAAACGTTGCGTTGAAGGGAAAATAAGGAACTTCTAAATAATTTATCACCAGACTAATGGACAATTTCGTATTTGTGTATGTAGGTATACAGGGTTTTTCAAGTTGATGGGCTATTAGAAGTATATGAATAAGTAGAAGGAATTCGATTATGAAACTTGGGTTCATTTGGTTATTGTTTATGCCGCTTCTTTTAAAAATATTTTCAAGTTCGATTTACATCCGGTTATACCGGAAGTCGATACCAACTTTGTTATTTTAAATGGAATGGTATATTTTTTACGCTGAATTCGAATAAAACGTGTAATTTTAAGGTAAGTTTGATAACCAACTTGTACACCTATGACGATCGGTTTCTGAGTTAATTTAATTTATAGAAAAAAAATCGCTACCGCAACCCAAATTATAAAAAATCATAACTTCCACAAAATATGACTTAGAGTGTTGAAATTTTTACTAGTAATAGCTGAATATTAGTGCTAACGCCTTGACAAAATTGAATTAAATAAATTATACAGGGCGTTCAAAATAAAATTCTAAAATTGAGAAACTTCAAACACGAATTACTTCGTTTTTTCAAATAGCACCTACTATTTTTTATTTTTTCAATCGATTCCTTTTTTTATCCTCTTTCGATCTATATGGATACTTCCGATTTTAAGTAATAATTCAAAATTATTCCAAAATTTTCAAATAAAATACGAAGTATCCATATAGATCGAAAGAGGATAAAAAAAGGTATCGATTGAAAAAATAAAAAATAGTAGGTGCTATTTGAAAAAACGAAGTAATTCGTGTTTGAAGTTTCTCAATTTTAGAATTTTATTTTGAACGCCCTGTATAATTTATTTAATTCAATTTTGTCAAGGCGTTAGCACTAATATTCAGCTATTACTAGTAAAAATTTCAACACTCTAAGTCGTATTTTGTGGAAGTTATGATTTTTTATAATTTGGGTTGCGGTAGCGATTTTTTTTCTATAAATTAAATTAACTCAGAAACCGATCGTCATAGGTGTACAAGTTGGTTATCAAACTTACCTTAAAATTACACGTTTTATTCGAATTCAGCGTAAAAAATATACCATTCCATTTAAAATAACAAAGTTGGTATCGACTTCCGGTATAACCGGATGTAAATCGAACTTGAAAATATTTTTAAAAGAAGCGGCATAAACAATAACCAAATGAGCCCAAGTTTTAGAATTGAATTCCTTCTACTAATTCATATACTTCTAATAGCCCATCAACTTGAAAAACCCTGTATATGCGGGGAAAAATTTTGTAATTGTTTATGGCTCGGAATGGGTAAGAGGTTGCGATGAGATAGGGCGTCGCTGTATTGTGGGTTGTAAATAAGGTGTTTTTCAAATCCGCATTGGAGTCACTCCAAAAACAACCCCGATATATACTTATCGTTTAGACCACAAATTTTAACAAGGGAAACATATTTTCTACAACTGTTTTCCAACCCCAGTACCTTTTAACATCTTTCATACTTGTTTATATAAACAGCGAAGTTCTCGAAATTCGAAACACAAGAAACTATCCTATTTTTCTATCTATATGTCAACTAAAAATTAAAAATATATTTATCGTGGGGTTTTATGTCTGGAAGTTATTTAGATACAACAACATCGATCAGGTTGATCGCATTACCGAGAATGATAGTGGGTAGATTTCCAACCCCCCTCTATACGTAGTAGTAGCAAAACGTTCCTGTTATCTAACTCAATAATAAACTAATCAGTTAATGTAGCAAATGCGTCCGTCGACAGTTTTCGGGACAGTTTCCGAGACGTTCTCCTCGCATCCGCTAATTGAAAGGAAAACATTTAATAAAAACTTCCGGCCATGTAAATCTTTAAGACAGACGAGACGGTTCAAATAAAGAAATACGAGCACAATTCAAACGAAGCAATAAGTCGTCGTCGTCGTCGTAGTGAACAAAGTTTTAGTTAATTTGTTTAACGAGCAAAACAGTTTGCTTTCAAAATCTGGAGCAAACATTTTTAATTGACTTGTACTTATTGTTAGACTTATGTAGGTAAAATAACAAAAGAAAACACAACAACATCGACAATTGAATTGCTAAAACAAAACAAGAACGTATTAGATAACTTGCCTTTATTCGAAGACAGTTGAAAAGTTTCCTCTTCTAATAAGTATCCATCTATTATTATTATCTGAAAGAAAACAAAAATAAAATAGTTAGTTATTAATTTTTTTTATGCAACGTTACGATTTTGTTTTTAATTATTAATTAGAAACTCATTAGTAATACCGTTAATTGAACCTGAAAATGAAACATTAATTAACCTGAAGGCAAAGCTCGTAATATTCAACATTTCATTTTAATCAAAAATCAATCATCGCTGACATTTATATTTAGCTATAATTGCTCACCTTTTGAAACAAATATTTGTAAAGGTTTTAATTTACCATACACTACACTAAAACTCGAAATTCACCCCGATACGCGACGCACCGTTTTAAATAAATACGACTATTAATAATGAACAATTTTACATACGCAACGTAAAACTGTAGAGAGTCTACTATTTATATTTTTAAATAATTGCAACATGTTTACCGGTTCTCGGCGAATGTCCTCTACAAGTCCTTCGTGCTTTCACGTAGGACGGGTTTTTTGTTAGAATAGTCATTAACCGGACCGAAATCGTATTTATCTCTTGAAAAAAGATAGAAAGATAGATATCATTCTCACACATACCAGAAAAGGCCTATAGTTTTGACTTTTGAATATTTTAGTTTAAAAATATCACTAACGTTGTTCACACGTTTGTAACTTTCTAAGCTAATTGTTTTCTAATTTAAAATAATAAAAACGTAACAATTAGATAAAATAATTAGGTACCTATTTATAATTTAATAAAATAAAACTTGGGATGATTTCGATTTTTGATCAGTGGTGGCATCGGCCGAAAAGACATGTGACGTCACAGCGTTTTGTTTATATTTTTGCAAGTGTTACATACAAAGTGTTGTTGTTAGAAGACAATAGAACGTCTACTCTGAAGAAACAGTGAAATAAAAACAATAAATATTCGAGTTTAGGTTTGCATTATTGTGCGTGAATAAATTAATAATTAATTAAGACATTGTGATGGATATTGATCGTTATCGACAAGGATGATTTCATTTCATTTCCGGACAAAAAGGGCCTGAAAGCTACGAAAGGTAATTTAATTAATTGATTTATTATTTGTTAGATATAATTCCATCTTTTTGTCCTTTTTCAATGTAGATAGGAATTTTTTATATTTCATGTTAAAATCGTCAATTTATCGATTAAAAATTTTAATACACTTTTATATTCAAAGGTCACTTCAGTATTTTTAAATAATTCACTTTTATTAAGAAATAAAATATTAACGATATTAGATTGTTAACAATTGCCACCAAAACAATTTGTTTCAAAACTTTCTTTTTGTTTAAACAAAAAAATTAGGTAGGTACTTGATCAATTGTTATTACAAGAATTTATCTAATATAAAAAATACGTACTTCGGTATTATAGATATTGTATTGTATAGGTGCGTTGTACATACATAATAAATCGTTATAAAGAATAATCACGCCGTAACAAAGACATTTTTGTTGCCAAGGGGTGAACATAATGGGCCATAGGTAGGGTTAATCCGTCCTTTTGTCCATCCTGATTGTGACATAACGCGCTACTACGTTCTTTACGCAATTACAGAAATGAAAAACAGCCGAGCATCATGTGTTCTTCTTCGACAAACAACATCATTAACTAACTCGAGTAATGATGATGGAATTATATACGTATCTATACACGTAACAAAAGAAAAGAAAATAACAAAATTACATCAACGAAACATTTTTTGTTTTACGACTACTTAACTGCAGATTTTTTTACTTTAGTACCTAGTTCTTTTAGTTATATATGGTAAAAATTAAAAATACTATTGCTAATGTAAATTAAAGCATAGATTTTTTTTGCGACTTAATGAAAGCTTTAGGCCATTGTCACTACCCCCTTAATTCCTTAACGGACTACTTAGTATTAAGGGTGTGTACAATAATCGAGTCTGAGCACTTCCATTAGCGTGATCATTTTTTCAATTTATGATAATGTGTGTGGTGGTCGTCGGTCGACAACCCTACGTCAAAAAAATTAGCATAAAAAGTAGGTATGCGGCAACTCTTGGGAAAACAAATTACCAGAACAAGGATGGGCACAAGCTGCCCTAATTCTGTAATTAATTAAAAGCTTTCCCTCCAACAACAGGTGAATTTCACGTTTACTTCTTTTTTTATCGGAGACTACAAAAACTTAGACGTTTCTCTTTTTTTATTTGAAATTTCATCGAAATTCACTCTATCCCGACGAAAAAAACACGGGCCGACTGTTGGTGAAAGAATTTTTTCGAAATCTCCAACGGTTCGCCGGATATCCTCTCCTATAGTTTCGAAACATGTCCCAATTATAACACCCTGCAAAAACTGTCGGCAGTGATTGCTCCTAAACAGTAAGTGGTAGGGGGATGATTCTGGGCTTATTTCAACCAGGGGTATCTCTAGAAAATTTTAGTCTCAGTCCCATGCGAATCCGACTATCCGTTCCGTTGTTATTCGGTATTTTCTGAATTTCGAAAAACGCATTTTTGAAAGATTGGGTAAATGCCGCGAACGGGGAGGTCTGTAGCTCGGGCCGGGTTTGTCCGATTTGAGTGCGGTTTCCACCAAAAACTTGCGGCTTCCTTCTAGTTTCGATTGAGCCCAGGATCGTTCCTGTAGGACTTACCGTTTATGAGATATGATTTTTTAAACGCCACCCTGCTAATGAAGTTCAATCTCCAGAAACGGCCCTATAACTCGAAAACGGTAAGTCCGACCGAAAAAAACTTTGCACCATCGGAAGCCCGTCACTTTTTTTTTTAACTATTTCGTTGTTCGTTTTCATTTGTTTAGATATTCAATTATTATTTTATTTATTTTTTTATTATTATTTGTTTAATTTTTCAGTAGATGTGTGTGGACGTTTATTTCGGAAGAAATAAAGCTGAACAACTATAAACAAAGAAAAAGAACATTTGAATTTAACAAAGCAAACAAAAACAAAAACATGTGACCGATAAAAAACGAATAATCTAATCATCTAATGGATACAATTTTTTAGCTTGTCATTTCTAACATTATTATTGGAAAGTTGAAATGCCCAGACGTTCATTTATTATTTATTATTCCTCTTGGCTGTTTATTTTGTTATATATTTTTCACAACGTTTGCGTTAATTAATGTTCGAGACCAGTAGCAGCGGATAAATCAACTGAAATATTAACCGCATAAAATTTATTTTATGACTATTTTATGGGATCGTTCGTCGTCTTTCTGGTAATGAAGCTAAAGTAATTGTGGCATTCGTTGGCAAAACTGACCCCAATAATTAGCGGAATTACACACGTGGAGTAACCGCCGGACCAAAAGCTGTTATCTCTGAATTTATTAGCCGACAGGGTTGCGGTCATATCTACCTGTTAAGAGTGCAATTGGTGCAAATTGATACTAATACTTCATGAGACTTCAACCAAATAAAATTTCTCTAGAATAATTATTAAAATCACCAAATGTAAACTTTTTATTGGATTCTTAAAGCATGTATTGGTCTTTTAGTTCTGTCTTGTCTTATTTTGGTCATTACTTTACAACAGAAACAATTGCAAGAAAACAGTTGCAATTAAAAAAAACAATTATATTGGTATTTCTTCATTTTTTTGTGGTTAATGCCTAATCGATGCTCTTCTGTTTGGATCAGATTCTACTTTGTTTTTAATATCTATTGTTTTAATCGATTTTTTAAAGTATTATAGAGGATATTTTCTGTGGTTTATATAAAATCTTGGAAAAGCTGTAGGTGTAGTTTAATGGAGTTTATAGCGCGATATTTATCTATGTACAATGTTGGGTAAGTTTGTTCAAAATTTAACGGGATTATTGAATCACACGCGGAAGATCATGATCTCGAAGTTTATCGTCTCCTTGAATCACGGAGGTTTTCGATATTAAGTTCTTCCGAGAGGGCAACAATTCATATTTTATGGGAACCGTGTTCGGGCAGCAACCCTAAATAGACTCTAGGAAATATTTCCTATGGGGGCTGTAACTCTTGGTCTATCCTCTTAAAATCAACATCGCGACGGCATCCCTCCAAGGACAGAAAAACCCACCGATACACACATATCTAGATACGTATGTAACGCGAAATTTATTCAGTCGTTATTGGAAGAAATCTTTCAGTTTTCGTTAGGGATGAAATCAAAAAAATCACAAATACCAAAACTTTCCTTAAAAATTAAAACTTTTTTAATGGAGTTACTTTTTAATGAACTTAAAAAGTTTTTGTTGTCTTTCGAGGGCACCATTTAAATACTTAATAAAGTGAGTTAGCTTAAGACATTAGACAATTAACCACCCCAAAAAGTTGCACTTGATGTGATAAATTTCGATTACAATAAATTAACCATTGCAGTTTGACAGAAGTTTCGGTTCCTCTCTTGGGTAGGTAATTTACCGGATGAGATAAGATGGCCAAGTTCTTGCGCTCGTTTCTTGTTATATCTAAGTACGTACGTACGTAATAGAAAACGAGGACAATGTTTGTGGTCTAGTCTATTTCCATGCAAAGTTCCACCCTCCAATAACAATTACAACGGCCATTGGCTTAAAATTGCAATGGCATTACGAGCTCGAGACTGGAACCGAAGGAAACAATTACCTAACATGTTACAGAAACCAGGCAATTTTCGTGAAAAGCAAGAGGACATCCACATTGCAACAAGGAGAAGATCGTTGAAGAGATTATTTGTTTTAGAGGGTGGCAAACGAGATACGGGGCTGCCACCGGGCCGTGCGCTGCCGTTTAACCGCTAGTTGAAATTTATTTCGTTACAACCGGGTGAAAGAGACTTTTTTTACGTACCTACGCTTCTAAAATTCATTTACTTGTTTTAAAAGAAAACGTTTATCTAAAGGTTGTTGTTATAAAATTCTAAATTCACTCGAATTATTTATTGCAAATATTTTTATTATTAAGTAATCTTTATGTTTATTCTGTTTATTCCGGCGGCCTCACCCTTTTATTATTATTATTATTATTCTTAAACCCCTTTAATTAGCGCTAATCTAATTACGCGTTTTCGGTCCTCAAAGGACACTTTTACCATATAACAAATGACCGAATTACCATAAAACAACTCCCGTAGGTATAACATAGAAGCATTAAAAAATGTTCACGACCCCTCCATAACACGTAATACGTAGCTAAAGGGTGCGTATTGCTGATGATGAAGTGGCACGCGTGTTTTACTGTGCCTTTTATTGGTAACTAACAAAACGCCACTGTTGTCGTGACAAAATGCGATCGCATAATTATTAAATTATTTTGTTTCGAAAACAGATGCAAAGCGTTTTTGTTGTTTTAAAAGACGACAGACAGGCAAAATAAGTATCTATTAACAATGTATTTTAATATAAACGTAACAATTCACGTATCACCGTGTCTCCATCAGGAAAGTAGGTACAGGAATTGTAGAATGTCTGTGTTGAGTGATTTGTTGCAAAAGTTTGGACGTAGTTTCCTTCACATAGGTCCATAAAACATTGAAGAAAGTTGGGCCACACCAAGGGCATAATACGTACATATGTATATATTTCTTTATTTCAATTTAATTGCGTAATTCTAAACACTTTAACATAAAATAAATAAATGTACCTGCACACATACGATTTTTCTTTTTTTGTCTGTTTTGTCTTTTCTATTTTCTTTTGTCTGTTTCACCTGTTTCTATTTTTTTGTTTATTTCATCTGTTTCTATGTTTTTGTTTATTTCATCTGTTTCTATTTATAGTCTGTTTCATCTGTTTCTATTTTCTTTTATTTGCATTATCTGTTTCTATTCTTTTTTTATCTGTTTAATCTGTTATTATGTTTTTTTGCCTGCTACATGTGTTTTTATTAAAATTAATAAATACATGGTTTGTAAAATAATGAAATGCCCCTTTTTGCCTTTCTGTCTCTAATGATTTTAATTGTGTGTGTGGAGTTAAAATGTAGATGAACATTTTAATTCAATTAAAGGCACGATGAAAGGCAAGTGGAGCGTCGACTTTGGAGGCAGCATTTTCCAATTAAAGAGTCGCGTTAAATCATTGTTGAAATTTTAGTGTACGTTATACATGTGACCATTAACTTTTTTAATCGTGCTTATTGCCATTCTGCCAGGGCCATAAAACCGTTTTAACGTAAAAGATTACAGTGGAAGTTTTAAAACTCGTTAAGGTAATGCAGATCAAGCGGGCCTGGTGTACAATACGTACCTATAGTATAGAGAGTGATGTGTGTGTGTGTTTGTGTGTATTTCATGCGACAGTCAACAAAGAAACAGAGAAGAAATAATGCGACAAACAAAAGCTTTTTGGCCTTTCGACTGTTTTCTTTTTCCATGAGAATCATTTACAAATTCTTCTGGCCGGGGGCCCGGGGTTTTTCAACTGTCCGCCGAAATGTACAAAAGGATAATGCCGGGATTAGTCAGGGAAGGGACGTCCTTTTTGCTGCCAAGCGCCATTTTCGCTCTTTCTCTCCGCCAAAACTGATGAAAAGAAGATGGATCTCGACAAAGAAAATTAAAGGAAAAACTTTTTGCCACAAAAGCAAAGTTGTTTCGCCACCGCTCGCTCCTCTTTTTCTTCCCAAACCAACTTTTCCTCTTTGTATATCCAATTAACACCACCAAAAATTAACATCAGAACTGTGTTAGATAATTAGATACACACAGAATATTTTTTATCTTTACTTCTCAAAGATAAAAACTGTCAAGTCAAAAGTAAATTAGTCCTTTTTTACGTGAAAATATCATCGTCATCCATTCGATAGGCGGCTGTATATTCGGATTAGAATAGTCATCAACGGTTCCGAATAAACCTAACGGCTTATGTCGAGGCTTTGCAGCAATTGTGCGGAAATTCGTCCTGGATTAAGACCATTAAGAAAGGACAACGAACAAACGTACTGGTTATATCCTTTCCCAACGGAAACTAATGTACAGTTAGTCCGGGCTCGGCGTCACACACACACACACACACACAAATTGAAAGAATAACATACTCAATAATTGAAAATCTTCTTTGTAATACAATAACATTTGTTTGTTTGTGTGTAATTATATTTTGAACCATAAGTCAGATTTTCAATTTTCTTTTACCATTAGGAAGTCTATAATATGGAGAAGGTTTTAGACTACAGCTGTTACATTACCACTTTATTGAGAGGGTGTAATAGTGACCCCAAAACTGAAATAAATTAATCATCGTACATTAGCTGCACAGTTGAACTCAAACATAAATTTTCTAAATACAAATAATCAGTAATTACGTATCTGGAAACAAACTTTTTTTATCACCGATTACCCTTAAAAAAAGCACCCCACGTTTCTGCTATTCGTCCTGTTGCAACGCAGTTAAAAAAATCACTTCTGCAATGCGGATTTTTTTAAAAAGATTTGTTGTACAGACACATTTCAATTAATCCCGTTAAGCTCGCGTATCTATTCTCATTGATAAATCTATCCCGACCGTCATTAGCCCCGCAACCCTCTCCAGCTCGTTTTTCTGAAGCGAAACAAAACAATTATTAATTTTCTCCGAAACAAATTTAGGAGGTGTTAAAGTCTAAATCCGGGGGTTTTTACCTCCAACTCTTTTCTGATGACATAATAATAGTGTAATTGTAAACCATTGTGTGACTTGAGTGTTTCCTTCGACCGCGCTAATTATTCCTAAATCTCTGTGCGTAATCAATAGTAATCTTAATGCGATAACGGCCTGCGAAACAGTTTAGTCAAACAGAATTAGTAATTTGATTGCCCACAAAGGCCTTTTGTACACACTGCGACACCTGTCGGCTCGGCGCACCCCTTTATACCTACCTATATATACAAACCCAAAGCAGATTAAGGGCAGAAGGAACGCTCTTGCACAATAATAGTAAAATTAATTTCAAAGCAATTGGCAACACCACTTTTCTATAGTTATTACGATTAGATTTTGTTCTTTTTACGCTTCTTTTTGTTTAGTGTGAGTGTTAAAAAATTTTATAAAGTTCAAGTGTTTTTGTGAGAGCATATAAAAGTTTCAAAAAGAGATAAGTAAAGGAGATATACGGAGGTCTCGCGCGCATGGTCCCTAATCAAGTTACCGTCGGTGAACTTTATCCCGCCGAAAGTCCAGGATTTCCACCAACTTATTCCTCATCCTAACTTCATTCAAACTCAAAGTTACGGCCGGCGTCGCTGTTGACTCCTAAAATCCGAAAGGATCTTTTGCCAAAGTTCAAATGAAAAATTTAGTTAGGTACATATCTCGCCTAAAATTGCGTTATACACATATCCTCACAAATCAACCCCTTCCTGCAGATATCGAGTCCTCGGTAACTTATTATTACAGTCGTTTAAAAAAAAAAAAAAAACACAAAAAAATGATGTGTTAGTTGTGAATTGCTCTTGTGGACAATTTTACAATGCACTAGACTTTACGATTTTTAAACTGCTGGCTTCTATTTCAATTTACGACATTTTCTGCAATGATTCCCAACTACCTTATTAAAGTTACGGCCAATTCGCAATTTAACGGGCAGAACCAATCGGATGCCGGCACTTACTTGGTTATTTTTATTCAAAAAATATACGACGATCACTACGGTATACAGGGTTTTTCAAGTTGATGGGCTATTAGAAGTACGTATATGAATTAGTAGAAGGAATTCAATTCTGAAACTTGGGCTCATTTGGTTATTGTTTATGCCGCTTCTTTTAAAAATATTTTCAAGTTCGATTTACATCCGGTTGTACCGGAAGTCGATACCAACTTTGTTATTTTAAATGGAATGGTATATTTTTCATGCTGAATTCGAATAAAACGTGTAATTTTAAGGTAAGTTTGATAACCAACTTGTACACCTATGACGATCGGTTTCTAGGTTAATTTAATTTATAGAAAAAAAATCGCTACCGCAACCCTAACTATAAAAAATCATAACTTCCACAAAATACGACTAAGAGTGTTGAAATTTTTACTAGTAATAGCTGAATATTAGTGCTAACGCCTTGACAAAATTGAATGAAATAATTTATACAGGGCGTTCAAAATAAAATTCTAAAATTGAAAAACTTCAAACACGAATTACTTCGTTTTTTCAAATGGCACCTACTATTTTTTATTTTTTCAATCGATTCCTTTTTTTATCCTCTTTCGATCCATATGGATACTTCCTATTTTATTTGAAAATTTTGGAATAATTTTGAATTATTACTTAAAATAGGAAGTATCCATATAGATCGAAAGAGGATAAAAAAAGGAATCGACTGAAAAAATAAAAAATAGTAGGTGCTATTTGAAAAAACGAAGTAATTCGTGTTTGAAGTTTTTCAATTTTAGAATTTTATTTTGAACGCCCTGTATAAATTATTTAATTCAATTTTGTCAAAGCGTTAGCACTAATATTCAGCTATTACTAGTAAAAATTTCAACACTCTTAGTCGTATTTTGTGGAAGTTATGATTTTTTATAGTTAGGGTTGCGGTAGCGATTTTTTTTCTATAAATTAAATTAACCCAGAAACCGATCGTCATAGGTGTACAAGTTGGTTATCAAACTTACCTTAGAATTACACGTTTTATTCGAATTCAGCGTAAAAAATATACCATTCCATTTAAAATAACAAAGTTGGTATCGACTTCCGGTATAACCGGATGTAAATCGAACTTGAAAATATTTTTAGAAGAAGCGGCATAAACAATAACCAAAGTTTCAGAATTGAATTCCTTCTACTAATTCATATATGTACTTCTAATAGCCCATCAACTTGAAAAACCCTGTATACATACATATACCTAATAAAAACAAAAAGTTGATAGTGGTAGTTGACTTGAAACAACAAAAAACAAAAGTAGAAATAGTTACGAGAAGGAGGACAGTTTGCTTTTGTTTACAAACGAAACAAACAAACGAAATGCTTCAAACAAAAAGTAATTTTATTTGCAGAAAGTGCATAAAGGATTGAGAACCGTTTGCAGTGTAGGTACAAAGGTACGTTTACGTGACAGCACGCGAATTTAAACGGATTTTTATTTTATTCTATTTTATTTTACATGGGTGTCGTATTCTGAGACATGCGAAAGAAACAAATTGTTGCCGGTTGGTTTTACAAAATCACCAACAAAAACACAACAAAAAGTAATAAATATCGAGGACATTGCCACCGCGTCAATTCTAATGCCTGTGTTCAACTTTGAACTTAGCGCGTCCATCTTAGTTTGTCGAAAGTTGCTGATCGCGTTAACGACGCCGAAGATAAATTCGAAAATAGACGCCGTTGTCAGGCCACTATTACTTCTACATTTGTACATATACGTAGTAGGTACAAACCGACGGACGGACAGACGGGCGGAACGGTTGGGGGATGAATTCGGCTGCTGCATCTTCCGACAAACCCAATTAAAGAAGTCGGTACGGGGGACTATCAGTATAGAATAGTACTCAAACTAAGTTTACTAAGTTTACACAATGGCACCAATCCAAAGTATCCTGATAATGAAATTGTTGACCTGGAACGAAACGTGAGTTGGTTCTTCGGCTTTTGGAATTCAATCAGCTCTCGATAAAAGGAGGCACCTATTCCACCCCCCTCCTTCTTGCTCCCTCATACCTACCCCTTAAAACTTTCAGGAGAAATTTACACTGATACATCCAGAAGTGAACCAACTGCCTTAACATCCGTTTTTTCAAGTATCATGTTTATGTATTTGTTTAAGAATAAAACAAAAACAGTTAATACGTTTTTATACTGCAATCAATTGTTAACAAAATCGAAACAGTTGATGCTAAAAACAATAATACAGAAACAATTGATCAATTTCTTTGTTTTCTTACCTTGCCTATGGGCTATTTTCTTTGAGAACAAAACGAAAACATTTAATGTTGTGTTTGCCCGCTTCTGAGCAAGTAAATTTTCAATTCTGCAGTACCTTTCCCTGTACTGTACTTAGCATTGTTTACACTAAAAGTGGCTGTATCGGAGAATTTCGTGAAATAATTATTCGATTCCAGTCTCGATACTTTAATACCTACAAGCCAATCTGCAGGTACCAAACTATTATGATTGGCGAATTTGTCTGTCGGTGTCTGTCAGTCACGTTTCCATTTAACTGACTCACCTTACAATTAAAATATTTATCTAGTTAGGTAATTAATTTTTAAATAATATTTACCTCGAGAAATACTTCTTTATTTTTGAAAGGGTGTAAATCTCAGCTAATTGAGAATTATGTAAGGGTTTATTTGAAGTTCTATGGGTTGGAATTTAAAAATTTCTTCAACCCCCTTTGATGCTGTGTGTATTAGGTAGGTAGGTACCTAAAAAACTGTGTGTTTGGAGTTGCCGGTTCTTTTTGGACAAAAGAACGTAATAAATATTAGGGGTAGCATGTCTGCACGCAATCCGACGTTTCGTTTTGGAAATGCATGGAAATAAAGAAAGAGTATCATCACCAGGATGTGTAGATAGTGGGTAGGTAGGTATATCAGGATTCATAAAAAGGCTTAATGCCTTCCTTTTAGTAACAAAGCCATTATTATTACCGGGAGCGAACATTGTATTTTTGCACGCCAAAACGGGGCCGAGCATATCTCATATGAAGCCTGGTCCACGGTGACGTGTATGGAAACAATAAAAACAAGACCGGATAAATTATTGGCCTTAGGTGTGCATTTACTACACGTTAACCGAATGAATTTAAATGATTTAAGTCCATTTTTACGCTCAAATGGAAAACGCGAACGACAAAACTAACCAACCCTAAATTTTATTTAAATGCGACAATAATAACAACACCCCATCTATTACATATACGTACCTACGAAAGTAACTACATTTCGATTTAATACCGTGTCGGTTCGGTTCGAAAGGGCAGTCCTGCAGGCAATATCTTAAAACACAAAGGGTGCCAAAAAAACGTTCGAAATCGCTGCAATTAGTTTTCATTAAGTTAAACGGTTTCCCAGGTTGGACCTGAGTAATTTCATTAGCGAAGAAAGGCTTTTTGCCACTACTACTACCTACAACCCTTAGATACCTACCTACTGACTAAACTTAAGGAAATTTATAAATGATCCCAATTATAACCAAGAACGGAATGTGCTTAGGGTTGGAGATAAGTAGGAACAAATAAAAAGAAATATTCCTTTTGAGACTATGGACCGCAAAAACAATTGTGAACCTGGTACCTACTGTAACACGAACCGCCCCTGGCATACTTACTTATTTTATATTGCCCTTTGATCTTTTAGCGTTACAAGCAAAATGTTCTAAAAATAAGTTTATAGACTAGGAATTTGGGCCTCTTTTTTGTGAGAAACGGCACCCCGTTCCGAACCCTGGCTGATGCAACTTCGGTGTCGTGGAAAGTAGAAAATTTTGATCTAAATCTCCATTAGGTGATAATGGTGTTTTTATGATGATCAGAACTTAGGGTTAAGTGATGGATTACGTATTAGGATTATGTAATATATCCGGTGTACATGGAAATTATTACCTACTGCTACTGTGTCGCGTCGTCTTTTCCGAATTTTATGGCTTTTTTTCGCCGCTCGGATGCCATGCCATAAAAGATGTTCTATTTTAGCAATTTAATCTGAAAGGGAAACGCTTTTTTCCAGCTTCCTCCATCTGCGCCGGCACATAAAGACGATTGCTTTTAAAGGAACACAAATTGCTGAATTATCATTGTAAATTTCAGGAAAGTCCCGCAGATTTTCCACACCACCAGTCGTCGAACTTTTTACGGCCAAATTATTGAAATAACTTTTCTTTCCCACCAAAACAAAATAAACCAATATTGCAGCATTTGTTAAATTAAAAACATAAAAACTTCAACTGTTAACAAAAGATTATTGTATCTAACAATAACGAAGCAGTAGATCAATTGTTTCAAAAACTTTACTAACGCAAACAAATGAATACTTCTGTAGTTAATAATCTTTGCTAAACTTTTTTACACAGTTCAGTTTCTGTAAGGTACTTAGTGTCGTAAAAAATATCGATCGTTTTTTTTGTCGGTTGATGCGGGAAATTATATTTACATTTTCATCGTGAAAAATTTGACGTTGTGGTTTATTAAGCAAAACACGGCGACTGGCGAGGCGGGAGTGAGAGAGAATTAATTAGTCTCGGGGAGTAATGAGTCGATATCAGGGAACGTCAGGGTCGTAAGTCCGCTTCTTTATTATTAATTTCAGAAACGAAAAGTTTCGGTACGGAAAACGGACGGGGCCCTTAATAAAAAACACCACTATAAATTTGTGTCCCCCGC
This sequence comes from Agrilus mali, assembly GCA_029378335.1. Taxonomy (NCBI): domain Eukaryota; kingdom Metazoa; phylum Arthropoda; class Insecta; order Coleoptera; family Buprestidae; genus Agrilus; species Agrilus mali. The sequence continues at coordinate 1,518,660 of CM055663.1, read as the reverse complement.
AAACAAACAACCCCAAACCAGTACACAGAAGAGAGAGCGACTTACCCCCTTACCAGTAACGAACCGTGCAGTTGTATGCAGGGACGTTATTTATTTGCAACTAAAACTTTTTGCAGTTTTTCGTTTTACTTCAGACGAATACAAATGCGTCCACTGGCGTCGGAATGCTTTACTTCGCGGCGAAGTCGATAACCAATTTGATGACGTCATTTCGTAACTCTGATAACAAACCCCGAATGACGTTGTAAACCCTACAGTTACAGTCTACAACGAAAGATGAGACAGTCACTGCTCTTGGAACTTCTAACTTCTCGAAAACCGATCAATACAATTGAAATTGATCTTCATGCTTTTTTTATTCATTTGTTTTTTTGATTTGCATCACACGAAATGACAAATGACATAAACAAAAGACAACTGTTTGTTATTTGTTTAAAACAGAGGAACTATCCTGGATACAGCAATTGTTATTGTTTGTTTTACACTTTCTTGTGTTATTTTAGTTTCAATAACGATACATTGAGTTGTACTGAAGGGTGAATAATGATCTGAGCAGATTTTAACTGTATGTCCATCAGTATTAGATACAGTTGAAGTTGCGACAAACTTTTTAAACGAATTTATATCCACTTTGCTTAGTTATGAAGTTGAGATAAAGGCCGTTCGTCATCCCTTTTGTTCATCTCGTCATAGATCACCCCCTTCGCTTCTCCCTCTTTCTACGCCTCTGCTGCTTTCCAGAAACCATAATCTGGATTAAAGTCATTAGACTAATAATGTCAGCCGGAATCCTCATCATTCCGACAAAAATTAAGTTAGTGCGAGATATTGTTAAAAAGGAATTTTCAGGGTAAACGGGGACCTAATCGAAACAAAATAAGGGCAAAAGTGGACTTACTGCACGGTACGACTTTAATTTTCTGATTAAATCTTCTGCATCTGCACCATCCGGGTTGGATTTTTTAATTTTCTAAAAAGGGATGATGCTTCAGTTATATTGTTTGAATTATGAATTGAACGGACGGACGGACGAACGAACGGGTCGGCGCTTTTGGGGCATTTCTTTTTAAGTCAACGTTCGAAAGAAACTGAACAAATATTTGAACTCCAAAAAAAAAAAATTAATTAAGTTTAAAACGAACGGTTTTCAAGTAGGTAGGTACTTATACACGTACCTTGTGCGCCCAGGCAAATTATAAATAAAATTTAGGTATAATTAATTCTTTTACGCGATATGTTGGAATTTTTGAGATTAAACTCATTATTTTTTCGTTTCCTAGTGCTGCAATAGTCAGCTGAAAAAAAGGGCATCACGTTAGATATCGCGAACCGGGCAGCTGAGGGTGCAGAGCAGCAGGCTACCTGCCTGCCTTTATTTTACGGGCCGGGAATCAGTCTGCCGTAAATTTCTATTACAGAAATCCACCCAAACGGATCAAATAAAAGCGTACAAGTTTCCCGGAAAATCATTTACATGGTCTACTACTTGTAAAACAAGCGGCCGGATAAATTGGACTCCCGACCGTTCGACATGTGGGATTAAGTGCTCGAAAAGGATCGAAAATATGTTGACGTCCGCCTATAATCAAAACGCAACTTTAAGACAACCAAACATTTGTACAAAGGGGCTAATTAGAAACTCTTGAATATTTGGAGCAAAAAATGGAACTGATTTTATCGAAGAACTCTGCGCTGCTAAATATACGTAGGACGTCAGTCAGTTTCAGAAGTAGTCCGCGCGTCCCTTTCGAACTTTTCTATATACGTGCGATGAATAAATAACTCGTCCTTTCCCACAAACAGCGCACCACCGAAATAAAAGATTTTTTTTTCTGAATACGTGTCAAAAAACGGTTCACATTCTCCAATTCCACTTAAGGAACGCGTTCTTTATTTTCGGGTTTTTCTCCGGAGATTAAAGATGATGCAGAATGGATCAGAAAAATGAGAGGGAAAAGTGATACAGGACAACGAAATTGGGTCGGACTTATAAAGACCCGATTCGCGGGGGAAAACTATTAAAAAAATCAATAACAGACCAAAAGTGGCTCCATTGTTAAAAGGACGTAACAAATAAAATAAACCAATACAATTTTTATTTGTTTAAAAAATCAATAACAATTGAAAGGCATATATACAAAATATAGAGCAAGTAACAACAAACGAATCAAAATAAATGAACAGCTAATAATTTTTGTTTGTTTTGTGTCTGTGTCTTTAGAGAGAAGCCCTTTGTTGTTTCAGCAACGCCTTCTACAATACTATAAGTTCTTGAAACTGCCAGTTCAAATTCTAGCATTTGCACTTTAGTTTATTAAAGTTAAATACCTTTCTAAAATGGAAGTTGTTACGTACTTACCTACCTACATATAATTTTAAGCGGCATGTAACTTTTAATGGAGTTCAAGAGCCATCTTTACCCCTGCGTAATTTACCATTTGAACGATCTTGAACAGTTTCAATTAAAGTTAGCGTCGCGCTTACGTTATCCAGAATTATTTACCTCGATACAGGCGTGTTGCGTTCATTATACTTAATAAAAACAATTACATTACACCGTGTATGTGTAAAAGGGGTGGCATTTTATTAATTGTGTGTGTGTATGTGTATGTACCTAGAGGGTGGCGTTTTGTTGTGTGTATGTGTCTCTAGTAGGTAATATGTAAATAATGTGGTATTAGGTACAAATGTAACGGGGTGAATCTGGAGAACGTAAAGGGTATAGCAAGTGTGTGCAAGAGATATTGTCTACGTATATTAACACGGAGCCATTAGCAGCCTCTAGAACAATATTATCGTAAAGATAGAATCTGGAAACAAATATCCCGATTAATACTACCTTTAGTAACGTGTAAATTCGCATGACTAAACTAGGAATTATATTCACTTTACAGCCTCTAATAATTCGAAACATAAACAAAGTTAAATTAACCTAACGGACCGTGATAAAGAACCTCAACAACCCCAACTATTATTGCTATCTGCTATAGAAGTGTTAAATTTAGAAATCTAAATAAGCATCTGAAAGTTAAAAACAAAAGACTTCGTCTGGAAATATAAGAACAAATTATTTCAAAAACAGTCAATAAAAAAACAGAAGAACAGTGAGAATAAGTAAAACAAATGTTTTTTCATCAAAATTCACTCTATCCTGACGAAAAAGACACGGGCCGACTGCTGGTGAAATAATTTTTTCGATATCTCCAACGGTTCGCCAGATATCCTCTCCTATCGAGTTTCGAAATATGTCTCAATTATAACACCCTGCAAAAACTGTCGGCAGTGATTGCTCCTGAACAATAAGTGATAGGGGGATGATTCTAGGATTATTTCAACCAGGGGTATCTCTAGAAAATTTTATTCTCAGTCCCATGCGAATCCGACTATCCGTTCCGTTGTTATTCGGTATTTTATGAATTTCGAAAAACGCATTTTTGAAAGATTGGGTAAATGCCGCCAGCGGGGAGGTCTGTAGCTCGGGCCGAGACTGTCCGATTTGAGTGCGGTTTTCACCAAAAACTTTCCGCTGTCTTCTAGTTTCGACTGATCTGAAGGTCGTTCCTGTAGGACTTACCGTTTCTGAGATATGATTTTTTAAACGCCACCCTGCTAATGAAGTTCAATCTCCAGAAACGGCCCTATAACTCGAAAACGGTAAGTCCGATCGAAAAAAACTTTACACGATCAGAAAGCCCGTCACTTTCCGCACCTCATAGACTATTTCCGGTTGAATTTGGCAATTTTTGAAAATTAAAATTTTTGAAAATTTTTTGAAATTTTTTTCATCGAAATTCACTCTATCCCGACGAAAAAGATACGGGCCGACTGCTGGTAAAAGAATCTTTTCGATATCTCCAACGGTTCGCCGGATATCCTCTCCTATAGAGTTTCGAAACATGTCTCAATTGTGACACACTGTAAAAACTGTCTGAACAATAAGTGGTAGAAGGATAATTCTGGGCTTATTTCAACCTGGGGTATCTCTAGAAAATTTTAGTCTTAGTCCCATGCGAATCCGACTATCCGTTCCGTTGTTATTCGGTATTTTATGAATTTCGAAAAACGCATTTTTGAAAGATTGGGTAAATGCCGCGAGCGGGGAGGTCTATAGGTCGGGCCGGGACTGTCCGATTTGAGTGCGGCTTGCACCAAAAACTTGCCGCGTCCTTTTAGTTTCGATTGAGCCCAAGATCATTCCTGTAGGACTTACCGTTTCCGAGATATGATTTTTTAAACGCCACCCTGCTAAAAAAGTGCTTCTCTCCTGAAATGGCCCCTGATTAAATCATAACTCGAAAACGGTAAGTCCGATCGGAAAAAACTTTGCACCATCGGAAAGCCCGTCACTTTACACACCTCATGGACTATTTCCGGTTGAATTTGGAAATTTCTGAAAATTAAAATTTTTGAAAATTTTTTGAAATTTTTTTCATCGAAATTCACTCTATCCCGACGAAAAAGACACGGGCCGACTGCTGGTGAAAGAATTTTTTCGATATCTCCAACGGTTCGCCGGATATCCTCTCCTACACAGTTTCGAAACATGTCTCAATTATAACACCCTGCAAAAACTGTCGGCAGTGATTGCTCCTGAACCATACGTAGTAGGGGGATGATTCTGGGCTTATTTCAACCAGGGGTATCTCTAGAAAATTTTAGTCTCAGTCCCATGCGAATCCGACTATCCGTTCCGTTGTTATTCGGTATTTTCTGAATTTCGAAAAACGCATTTTTGAAAGATTGGGTAAATGCCGCGAACAGGGAGGTCTGTAGCTCGGGCCCAGACTGTCCGATTTGAGTGCGGTTTTCACCAAAAACTTGCCGCTTCCTTCTAGTTTCGATTGATCCCAAGATCGTTCCTGTAGGACTTACCGTTTCGGAGATATGATTTTTTCAACGCCACCCTGCTAATGAAGTTCAATCTCCAGAAACGGCCCTATAACTCGAAAACGGTAAGTCCGATCGAAAAAAACTTTACACCATCAGAAAGCCCGTCACTTTCCGCACCTCATAGACTATTTCCGGTTGAATTTGGCAATTTTTGAAAATTAAAATTTTTCGGCGTTGATTTCTTGAAGACTATTAAAAATATAATTAACAAAAGATACGATGTCTATTTTGATACGGTGCGAATATGAATATCATCGAGAAATTCATAGAAATCCCTTTTTAAAATTCGAGATAATGTTCCCGGTTTTTTGCCTCATCAATAATTCAAAACAGTGGGGTTTTGCTTAGCCGAACTTTTTTGCACTAGAAAGAAATTATTTGTAAACTTCTTCGGATAATGTATTCGGCAGCGTTAGCATCATAAAAGATATTTGACAAAAGAGTTGGCAGAAAATTCTATACGCGAACGGAAAAATTCAGTCAATTAACCCCCGCATCATTGCTACAGATATATTAGGGATGTTGCCAAAAAAAACTGTAAAAATAATTCCCCTCTTCTTTAAATAACACAAAATAAGTTCGTCAAAGTTTTAATAGCTTACAAAAAACTAAGAGACAATTAAAGTTAAATATCGTGGGGATGTTATTAGAGAAAGTCTGTATAAAATCTGCATTTAAGGTATGTAGATGTACCCGGTGCAAGACCATCTTCTCAAATAGATACGTGTTTTGTTGCACAAGTTTACCATTTCGTGCAAGTTGCGAATACGGTGGTGGTGGTACGGTACCTAATGTAATGTAGAAAGAAACAAGTGTTTTGCATGCAAGTGGATGTCCCAAGTTCCCATATAATCCGTTCAAATCCCGGAGTTACATTGCCCCGTTTCCTGTTCATCTCTTACATGTGTATGTATCGATTAAGGGCGAGATAGAATTCCGAAATAACGATGCCGTTTGCTTTTACGGCTTTCTATCAGATGCAGGGCCCGTCCTCTTATTTATACATATACATACATAGTAATGGAGTGCAGAAACAGAGAACCGTATCTATTGTTTACCAGATGCCCATAAAGTTTTTTGGACTACGAGAATGTAGTGTGCCGGGGTCCGCGCGACGCCCGGCGTCGTCGTCGTCTTCTGACGATGGCGGTGCCGTCCCACTGTCTATTTTTCAACGGAATGAATGACTTCTTGGTTGCCGGCGTCAGAGGCACTTCGGAGGTTATTTACGACTTTCTCTAGATGCAAGAAGTGTGTGTGTGCCGGCGAGAATGGCTTTTGCAACAAATCACGATAGTAAAGATGCCATCAGTAAGTGACAATATTTTTGTTTCCAAAACGGTCGTCGTTTGTCCTTTTTCTTCCTTCACACACACCGTCGATTGTTTTATTTAACACATTCAAGTTGAAGCATGTAGGTAATACGACCTCATCGACTTTAGGGTTGTTTAATCAAAACCCCAATAATTTGTGACCAACAACTAATACTTATCCAAAAGTTATTTGCCAAATATTTTGTAATATATTTCCTAGTTGTCTAACAAACAAGCTAATTTTTTTGTTCCTGTGGTTCCCCCAGCTAATTAGGTACATCCCTGTATGTATTTCTAATTTTATCCTCCCCATGTCCCCCTACTCCTGCCATCTGAGCTTGAGAAGCAAAACAAAAGCATTGGGAAGAAAAACAAAACCAACCCCACACTCAATCAATACAGTTACAACCCCTAACAGTTCCCTCCAAACTCAACACCGTGCCCAGGTTGCCAAATCCTTCCCAATATTACTATCTTTTCCAGTCTTAAGTCTACTACTTATTAATATCAATGTTCCCTTTATCTGCAAAAACATTTAAAAATCCCGCCCTTACAATTATTCTTAAAAAAATATCATCGGTGCGTCTTTTTTTGTATAGATACTTCATATTTTATTTATTTATTTAATAGTAAAGTTAATGCATTCTTTTTACCCTTTCTATAGATTGTTGAATGGATCCAACAGCAATTAAGTAAATTAATTTGGATTCTTTTGCTGACTTCTTATTCTTGAACCAGCGTGGAGCCAATTTTGGACTTGCATGTAAGAGCATACTTAAAATTTATCTGAACCTCGTTGGATTAAGAAATTCTTCCTGTGCTTATACTAACATGCAATACGAGGTGTATGTTGGGTTGCATAAGAGCAATTTTTCAATTTTGTTTAGAAATTTGTTTTTGGATTCACAATTAGTTTTAATAGTTTGATTTTACTTTGTAATTTTTCCTAATATCCTTTAAAAAAACTCCCAAAAAATATAAATAAGTCATTTATTAGTTTTAATTAGCAATAAAACATATTAATAGGAACAATAATTCATTTCTGAGTAATCATTTCTAACTGAGCAGCAGTAATGGTTTTTAAATGATCTTGAACACACTAAAAGTCTGTCTTCCAACAGTACAATAGGTCTCGTAATTGTTGCCACTGTGCCCTTCCAAAGGTCCTGTGTATGGTGCTTGAAGTACACACTTTCCTTGCAGACTGATCCATACGAACTTTGACCAGTTTAGTTTTAAGAACTTTAAAACAATTAAAAAAAATATTTTTTCTATTCGTCATTAAATCTAATATAATTACCCTCAATTATAAATGGTTCCACATCATCTTGTGCAAGTTGAAGTTCACTTTCAATTGATTGGAAGGTAATTTCAGGATTTGTCTCAGCCATCTGCATAAATGAAAATAGCCTCATTTTACTCATGAAAGATTTTTTGGTTTTAAAATTGTACAATAAGATATAAGTTCATAAAAACTATTACACACACCATACATACAAAATACTTGTTTAACAACCTGAATATTTATTTTTGTGTTTGTTTATTTAATTGTGAAGTTAACATGTTTTAACTTTTTGTCCATTTCTACAGATTGGTGAATGGATGAGGAAGCGACTAAGTCAATTTTAAATTAACTGCAGTACGTTCTCTATAATGGAAGTCGTTCTTTTTTGATTTCATTGGTTCTTAGCTTCTTATTGCTGGATTATCATGCAGCCAATTTTGGACCTGCTACTGAGAACTTGCTCCAACTTCATTTGGACACCACTGGAATAAGAAATTGTCTACACTCTAGAGTAGTCCTTGCACATGAACACCTGATTGGAGTACTTCTTTATTGCTGGCACATGAACATGATATTCTGCAATTAATTACAGGTAAGGATACATAATATAATTAATGTTGTTTGCTTCTTATTAATAATTAAATTATAATGAATAATCATATGACTTCATAAAAACTGTTATCACCATTATTTTTACACACACCATACATACAAAATACTTGTTTAGCAACCTGAATAATTAGGAGAACATTCTTGACTTTAATAATATAACATGTGCATGTCATTTATAATTTATTAATACAAATAACTCTTTTTGTTTAGACTCATCTTTTATGTATTTATTTAATAGTGAAATTAATGCATTCTTTTTGTCCTTTCTATAGATTGTTCGATGGATGCAACAGCAATTATGTAAATTAAGGATCTACTGGAATGCATATTCTACAATGAGAATACTCGTTCTTTTTGGATTCTTTTGCTGACTGCTTATTCTTGGACCAGCGTGGAGCCAATTTTGGAGTTGCATGTGAGAGCATATTTCAACTTTATGTGGACCTCGTTGGATTAAGAAATTGTTTTCACTCTACAACAGTTGCATGTTACCTTGTGCACATGCCAAGTGAACATCATGTTCGATTAAATTAAGGTGAGAATACATCCCATAATTGATGTTTTTGCTCGTTATTAATATGTTCCCCACCGTATTTGTTTCAGGACGACGTTGGAGAAGACTAAGAAGATCCCGTAGTTAGTTATTTTATTATTATTTTTTTAATTATTTGAAGTAGTACTTAATTTTGCATGATTATTTTAGTAGTTAATTTTATTAGAATTCATTTTAGTTTGTTTTTATTATTTTGCATGTTCTCTTGCTTACCTCTTCGCTTTGCTTACTGCAATTCTTACTATCAAGCTTCGCATTTACCCTACAAGATCCGCAGGATTCAACGTTTCGTTATCTTGCTTGTTCCTTCTCATCCAAGGCGTAGAAACAAAGGCCTCCCTGAGTGACTTGCCTTGGACTTAGCTTTTTAGTTGTTCTTTGAAGTGTCTTACACATTTCACGCGGTCTTCTTCTTACGTTCGCTTCATTTTCAGACTGATTGGTGTGGGTTATCTGGAATAGAAGCAATAGGCGACTGCCCAGCTCTCTCAGACGACATCTGTCCAATCTTTTCTACCAATTCTATTAATTTTTGCCGTTAGTCCTTTGTAGTTTAGTTGGTTAATGCACTGCACTATTCGCTTACAGGTAAAGGACATCGATCGAAGACTGAAGACATCATACTTTATTCTTTTTCATTTGTTTTCTTGTATTTTTCTCTTACAGGTATTTATTTGTATTTATAAACTATTATGTTAATGTTTAAACGATATATTTGTAACAAAAAAGTCCCTCTGACACTCAAAACTTTTCTAAATTGTCTTTTTGGTAAAATTATTAAAACTAAATTAAATTTTAATCATTAGCAATAAATAGATTGGCGGATAAGGGTTGGCTATAGGGGCGATTGTGGAGGCCACGGAGTATTAGAGGGGCTTTTTTAGTCCAAATATAACGCTTTAATGTTAATATAAAAGTCTATAAGTTTTTCGTGTTGTAATAAATACTAGAAAAGAGTAGAAGTTATTGCTAATCGTACTGAATTTACTTTTTCCTATTGTTGTACATGTAGGAGTATTAATTTAACTCATTTTAATATACCTACAAATACAATAATATGAGAAAATCAATTAAGTGCCACAAACAATAACTTGGTGTCTTTCGTTTTGAAAGTTTTTATTACAACATGAACGACATATAAACTTTTATATGATGTAATTGTATTTTAATTTGTTGTTTTTTCTCTTTCACAGGTATTTTCTTATATTGTATTTCAATTCTTATATTATTATTATATTAATCAACTTGTAAAAGTATATGAGTAATTAATGCAATGTACATAATTTTGTTTCGATTGTAATAAAATATTATTAAAATGTTTTGTATTTATAATTTATTGGTTGTTATTTTATAGATCTCGGTTACTAAATAATGTAAAATCCTATTCGACTATCAATAAACTTGGAAAGGTTAAAAATTGTTTTAATTCATTCCCCATATAGAGAAAACAAAGTTAGAGCGATACTACGATGTGTTATGTAATGTATATTAATTTTTGTTGGTAGTAAGACTATAGAAAAAGACCTGGTTGAACTCTCCTAATACAAAAATAGCTCAAAAATAAAAATTTTGTTGTCACGTTATTTACTGATCAGGCCTCGTATAGTCCCAGAAATTAAAAATTTGCCTAAATTTTGACCATTTGTATCAGGAGAGCATAAGTCGCAGGAGGTATTTTTCTTTATTTATTGATCAACCCTCGTATATGCTCAAAAATTAAAATTTAGCTTAAATTTTGACCATTTGTATCAGGAGAGCATAAGTCGCAGGAGGTATTTTTTTTATTTATTGATTAACCCTCGTATAAGCTCAAAAATTAAAATTTAGCTTAAATTTTGACCATTTGTATCAGGAGAGCATAAGTCGCAAGAGGTATTTTTTTTAATTTATTGATTAACCCTCGTATAAGCTCAAAAATTAAAATATAGGTTAAATTTTGGCCATATGTACCAGGAGAGCTTAAGTAGCAGGAGGTATTTTCGGAAAAATGAAATTTTTGAAGAAATTTCTACTTTTGTATCAGAAGAGTATAAAAAGGGAAAGCTTTTTTTTTTAGAATTAATGGTTTCGAAGAATCTTTGATTCATGACATGTCTATTACAGTTTTATATAATTAACGAAAACAGGTATTTAATTTTAATTGATTTATTAATTAAACCAGTTATTTACATTTTAGTACAGGAATATATATTTATAATCTTTATATAATTACATATACAATACATTAAACATTAGATTCATATAATACATACATAAAATAACGTAAAAGTAATAACAATAAAAAATGTACAAATTAAATTATGATTATTATATTAATACAACACCACAAAACAAAATACCTGAAAGAGAAAATACAAAACAAATTAAAATACAATTACATCATATAAAAGTTTATATGTCGTTCATGTTGTAATAAAAACTTTCAAAACGAAAGACACCAAGTTATTGTTTGTGGCACTTAATTGATTTTCTCATATTATTGTATTTGTAGGTATATTAAAATGAGTTAAATTAATACTCCTACATGTACAACAATAGGAAAAAGTTAATTCAGTACGACTAGCAATTACTTCCACTCTTTTCTAGTATTTATTACAACACGAAAAACTTATAGACTTTTATATTAACATTAAAGCGTTATATTTGGACTAAAAAAGCCCCTCTAATACTCCGTGGCCTCCACAATCGCCCCTATAGCCAACCCTTATCCGCCAATCTATTGCTAATGATTAAAATTTAATTTAGTTTTAATAATTTTACCAAAAAGACAATTTAGAAAAGTTTGAGTATCAGAGGGGCTTTTTTGTTACAAATATATCTTTTAAAACATTAACATAATAGTTTATAAATACAAATAAATACCTGTAAGAGAAAAATACAAGAAAATAAATGAAAAAGAATAAAGTATGATGTCTTCAGTCTTCGATCGATGTCCTTTACCTGTAAGCGAATAGTGCAGTGCATTAACCAACTAAACTACAAAGGACTAACGGCAAAAATTAATAGAATTGGTAGAAAAGATTGGACAGATGTCGTCTGAGAGAGCTGGGCAGTCGCCTATTGCTTCTATTCCAGATAACCCACACCAATCAGTCTGAAAATGAAGCGAACGTAAGAAGAAGACCGCGTGAAATGTGTAAGACACCTCAAAGAACAACTAAAAAGCTAAGTCCAAGGCAAGTCACTCAGGGAGGCCTTTGTTTCTACGCCTTGGATGAGAAGGAACAAGCAAGATAACGAAACGTTGAATCCTGCGGATCTTGTAGGGTAAATGCGAAGCTTGATAGTAAGAATTGCAGTAAGCAAAGCGAAGAGGTAAGCAAGAGAACATGCAAAATAATAAAAACAAACTAAAATGAATTCTAATAAAATTAACTACTAAAATAATCATGCAAAATTAAGTACTACTTCAAATAATTAAAAAAAATAATAATAAAATAACTAACTACGGGATCTTCTTAGTCTTCTCCAACGTCGTCCTGAAACAAATACGGTGGGGAACATATTAATAACGAGCAAAAACATCAATTATGGGATGTATTCTCACCTTAATTTAATCGAACATGATGTTCACTTGGCATGTGCACAAGGTAACATGCAACTGTTGTAGAGTGAAAACAATTTCTTAATCCAACGAGGTCCACATAAAGTTGAAATATGCTCTCACATGCAACTCCAAAATTGGCTCCACGCTGGTCCAAGAATAAGCAGTCAGCAAAAGAATCCAAGAAGAACGAGTATTCTCATTGTAGAATATGCATTCCAGTAGATCCTTAATTTACATAACTGCTGTTGCATCCATCGAACAATCTATAGAAAGGACAAAAAGAATGCATTAATTTCACTATTAAATAAATACATAAAAGATGAGCCTAAACAAAAAGAATTATTTGTATTAATAAATTATAAATGACATGCACATGTTATATTATTAAAGTCAAGAATGTTCTCCTAATTATTCAGGTTGCTAAACAAGTATTTTGTATGTATGGTGTGTGTAAAAATAGTGGTGATAACAGTTTTTATGAACTTATGTGATTATTAATTATAATTTAATTATTAATAATAAGCAAACAACTTTAATTATATTATGTATCCTTACCTGTAATTAATCAGGTGTTCATGTGCAAGGACTGCTCTAGAATGTAGACAATTTCTTACTCCAGTCGTGTCCAAATGAAGTTGGAGCAAGGTCTCAGTAGCAGGTCCGTCCAAAATTGGCTGCATAATAATCCAGCAATAAGAAGCTAAGAACCAACGAAATCAAAAAAGAACGACTTCCATTGTAGAGAACGTACCGCAGTAAATTTAAAATTGACTTATTCGCTTCCTCGTCCATTCACCAATCTGTAGAAATGGACAAAAAGAACATGTTAACTTCACAATTAAATAAACAAACACAAAAATAAATATTCAGGTTGTTAAACAAGTATTTTGAATGTATGGTGTGTGTAAAAATAGCGGTAATAATATTTTTTATCAACTTATATCTTATTGTACAATTTTAAAACAAAAAAATCTTTCGTAATAATGTACATTATTAAGCAGTTTGATACTTTAAACGTTTTCAGGAGATGTAAACACCAGGTAACACAAAAATAAAGTTTCTCACTTACCCCTACTGTCAGCAGATAGAACAGGCACTGCTACATTACAGATTAATAGGAAAACTGCTGCACAAGTTGTCTCAAGTTTAAATAATGGTCCTATTCCTGTTTCACTGTGTACACAAGGCAAGAGGGGCACTGTTCTAATCAACATTAACTATTTTTGATATTTATCTTTACTGATGTCTCAAGTTTGGGTAAAAGACGTAGTCCTGTAGGAATAATAAATTCTATTAGGCTATATTAAACATTTAACTGTAAAAATAAACAGTTTAATCGAAACATATGAACATAAAATTAAGTTAATTTTTACAATTACCTTCAATTAATTCACCGTTAATTCAATTGAAGACGATAAAATAGGTAGGTCACGACACGAGGAGACAATGGTCAGGGATAATGATTTGAAGCATTTCTTCTTTTTTATCTTCTTTCCTGCAATAAGAAATGTGACATGACAACAAAAAAATTTGATGGAAAACTATGAAACGAAATTAATTAATTAATTAAAAGAATTTAAGCACCTTTTAAATAGTTTTTCTTAACAATTTCCACAATAACCACCATCTTTAATCTTCTTGATGACAGATAAAGTATCCAACATGTATCCAACATTGAGATATAAAAATTACTAATTATAAAAATGAAACTATGTTACCAACATAAATTTTTAAACAACAAAATTGAGAAATAACTATTATGCAACCTAACATACACCTGTGAATGCACGTAGTATAAGCTCACAAAAAGGCAGTTTTCATTTTGAAATTTTAAATATTTATTACAAATTTTTCACTTTAGGATTTAATAACAGTTATAAAAAAATTTTTAAGAAAATTGAATTAACTGAACGAAAATTAAAATAGATTGATATTTGCTCGTTAACTTTAGAATACATAAACGAATAAAATAAATTTTACTCCTATTCAGAAATTACTCAAAACAAGAAAATCTTTTAATTAAAAAGTCAAAGACAAAAATTACTGTGTATATAAATTTTTTATTTTCACGTAAATGTATATAATGAATGTATTGCAGTACTTTTAATTCTATCAATACTGTTGTAAGGCACAAATTGAAGTAAAAATCAAAATAAATACATATGTGCACATCTGTATGTATAATAAATATAAATAAATTATAAGTATTTAATTTGACGCTACAATAAACCTAAAAATAGATCAAAGGTCAAAAGTAGGTGAAAACTTAAAGCAATTACCTAAATTTATACTGTGGGAACAAAATAAATGATAAATTTTAAATTCTCAGTACATTTGTTTTTAATTCAACATTATTAAAACACCTACAAATAATATTAGGCCTACTTTATTTGTATTAAGTAGGTCACTGAGCTTGTAATAAATTGTAGAAATATATGTTAGTAGAAAAATAAAAAAAAGTTTCTAGATTCTAATTAACGTTGTTGAACAGAAACCAAAGACTCCTTCTAATTATTGTAATATCACGAAACATGTTCTATTTTAACAGTCAAGTATTTCAGACTTTATCGGATACGATAGTGATCGAAAGTTTTTTATCAGGCCACGTAAAAGTCTTTGGTAGAGTAAGGATTTCGGGACTCGTGAGCGCCTGGAATGTTGTGGCCATGTCCTGAGCTAAATCGTCAGGTATCAAGACTTGCAGCCAAGGTCCTTGAACGACGTATGGATTTTCGGAGTTTACTAAAGTACCAGTAACCGAATTGGCAACTAATGTTATAACAGTGTCAGTTAAAATCGATTTAAAAGTGAAATGACGACCGTGCTTTACCCTCCCTCTAATCGCCAGAGGAAGCAAACTTCCTGCTTCGAGATTAAAAACGAGACTGAGTCCTTCCAGCTTCTTCACTTGTAAAATTTCAGAAGATTCAAGTAAACCCATTCCATCTTTACCTCTGTCACTATTTAAACTGCTTATATCGTTCTGACTCCCATGAGTATAGTATGAGCAACCCTGGCCATCAGTTTTCTCTCCTAAACTGTCCTGACTTTCTTCCCTGGAAGATCTA
Source organism: Agrilus mali (assembly GCA_029378335.1). NCBI lineage: Eukaryota > Metazoa > Arthropoda > Insecta > Coleoptera > Buprestidae > Agrilus > Agrilus mali. The sequence continues at coordinate 1,503,392 of CM055663.1, read as the reverse complement.
GCCTTTATGAGCTTGCTTGGATCTACCTCTGCCCAGGAACATCTTGCACTAACTCCACTCAAATTGGATCCTTCAACTTCAAAACCATTTTCAACTTTCTCCTGGGCTCCAGGGTCAACATCAAAAATGCACTCACCCCTCCTCATATCTGTTATGAGCCAATGACCTCCTGTTCTGTTAAAGAATATGATATGCTAAGAAAACAACTACCTATAAAAAAATAAACCAAGAGCCTTACTGTGAAAACCTGCTCAACATCTCCAAAACACCAGTACCGGTCCATTGCTGAGCAGCTCTGAGTTCCTCAGCACATACTCCAACTATTTGGACAAAATCTACACTACCAAAAGGAGTCTGGGTGCTTCTCAATTGAGGATCTGTGGTCATCAACATGTGCTGTATACGAGATTCACTGTTGTCTAAAGCACAGTGCCATGACACATGATCACCAGCACAAAGAGTGTTGCCTTAAATTTAGGTAGATCTTTTGTAGAAGATTTCGATTATGATTATATAATAGGTTAGTACCTGATTGAAAAACATATTTTGCTAATGATTGCATCAACGTCGCTGGCCAAGTGGGAGGAGCTGTCTCCTCAGGATGTCTTTGTAATCTAAAAGATAACTCAAATCCATAACCTGAGATACCATTTGGACTGGAAACCTCATGAACTCTGCCATCACCGTGAAGATCTGACAACCCAAAACTTAAAAGACAAAAAACCTTATGTAATAAGACTATCTGATGCTTAAATTCACCTATTATTATTACCTAATATAATGCCAATGAGGAGGAATATTTGCCTGAGGATTTCCAGGGTTTGCATACATGGAGATGTAATCCAGAGGATCTGGACCACCAAGCCTAAAGATTCATATAAAATTGCTTAATAACTATGGGTACTAAAAGCAAGCTTAAACCAACTAAAAATAACTGTAACAGGAAGTGAGGGTGGAGTTTTAAATTTAGAACTTATCCTTATTAATGGCAGACATGGGTCATTTGCCTCAACCATACTTTCAAAGCTATTTACCAATATTTCAATAATGCCGTCACTTGTAATGGATTTGGTTGATCGGGATAAATTTTACGACATAATGAGTAGAGAGATTCTAATCCTGCAGGAGTTGGAGGAAGAATATTTATTGGAGGTCCATGAGGAAGAGCACTGGCTTCGTTCATTGTCTAAAATGGTCCAATTAATCAAATACAAAGCAATTATTATGGGAAAATACGTACCATCTATAAAAAAAACCGAGAAAATCTTAACCTAATCATTCGGGATTCTAGTTTAGAAAATGATCTTTTGACGATCTATTACAAATCACAACAAAACCACGAATCACTACGAATCGTACACGAATCACATTTCGTGAGTTTTCGGAGTTTGATTTCGATCTTATGACTCTTCTACGATTTTAAACACAATATCGATAAAGATGCCTACATATAATAACTCAGTTTCTATGTTTTCTTAAAAAATGACCTAATTTTAAGAAAAGAATAACAGCAAAGGAAATAAGTTCGATGCTATTTCGAAAATAAAGCCATCACAATCATAGCTTTCAAATAATATGGGCCACACCCTTTAAGAGAAAATTTAGGGAAACCCCGCTCTAAGGCAAACCTTAGTTTAAAAACCTCTTAAACCATATACAGTTGGTAAAACCAGTGACCTTGACAGAAACCATTGTTTATGATTATGGATGAGGGGGAAATTACTCCCTATTTTCCCCCAACTATAATAGAGATCTTTACACTTAACCTATTTTTCGAAATTGACACGGTGCACCATAAGAAGGGTGGTTGACTTCGTTTTCCTTTAATTTAAAGTTAATCTGAACATCCAAAACCATGAACGCAGTTCCAGTAAAGCCAAATAAGGATTTTTTAAAGTTGCTAACCGAAATGGGAATCTCAGAACAAGTTGCCGAACATGTAAGTTTAAAAGCTGTCTCCACATCACCTGAATTTCGCATTTATAGGCCTTGATTTGTACAGGAAACGATTCCGTTGAAGCCGCTATGACATTTTTATATGACAATCCTGAAGTAGACTATTCAGAACTTTCGGTCTTAACAAGTGCAGAACAGGGTGATAATTTACAAAGCGATGAAAATGTTAGAATTGATAAGGAAGAAAAGGTGCTAATGTCTGAGGCAGCTGGGGAAATCCACCTGGGGCAAAAACATGGGAACCCAGAACACCATTTTGACGAGTACGATGAGCAGTACAAAATGGTTTTTGCTGTAAACATTTCGTTGAATATGGGAACTGGAAAAATTGCTGCTCAAGTAATACTATAACATACTGAACAAAGGAACCTTAATTGTTGAGAATTTTTTAGGTAGCCCATGCATGTTTGGGCCTGTATAATAAACTACTTCAAAAAAATGAAGCCTCTTTAGACATCTGGCTCTCAGAAGGGTTCGTTTTTTTGATTATTTGATAATATGGATAGTTTATTGATGTAAAAATATTATTACAGGGAAAAGAAAATAGTACTAAAGGCAGTTGACCATGTTCACCTGAAGGAATTGCAGAAAAAGGCAGAGAGTTTTAAATTGGTGTCATATATAGTTCAAGATGCAGGTAGAACGCAAATACCTGCAGGTTCATGTACAGTTTTGGCCATATTTGGGGAGATTGCAGCTGTTGATAAAGTAACTGGAGACCTAAGTTTGTTGTAATTTATTTTTTATATGTAAATTTATTGTTAAATTATTTATTTCTTGTTTCGCATGATGACACTTATTAACTGCAGTTTATTTAAGGTTCACATTTTACATTTAGAAATTTAGCGGTGCGTTAGTTTATTAGAATAAGCCAAATGTTTACACCAATTCCAATACTGAATAAAAAAACGTTGAATTATCTTTTCTGCGTATTATTTTTTACTTATATTAATAAATAACTGGCCAAATAATGTCAAATTTCATTGTTTAATCTTTATCCATAAGACCATTGTTGCCTGAGTCATTTCCATTATTTAATCCATAAAACCCTATTGTTGACTCAATTGGTTTTATTGTTGAATCCATAAAACCGCATTATTGAAGAAATATTGACAATCGCATTGTTGGAGTTGTCAAATTTTAATTCTTTTGATTAATATATAAAAAAAACGTATTTAAGAACGATTAAAAGGAAATTAAGAAATAAAAATGAAAATAAAGAATGCGAGAAAAAGATAAGACATAATTATGACTTTAACAATAGTTTAACCCAAATAATAATGTAATTTAATTCAACCAATGAATTGTACCGCCCAAGGACGTTTGTAGCATGATTAAACAATCTTTTAACCCAATTAAAAAGAATATTCATTTACTTTACACGCGTTTACTTATAAAGTCTCTATTTTAAAATTATACAGTGAAATACTTGTTGTGTACAACCGGAATTCTTTAACGAAAAGGCCCCATTAAAGGGGTGGTTTTGGTTTATTGCTTTAATGAATTAAAGGGCCTATTCTACCATAACCAGCGCATGTCACCTGATTGTTTGGTGATTCAACCTTTGCGCCGGTGCGTTCTCCGTGAAATCGCTGTCATAGTTTTTATTTGTCACGATTTTTGTGGGTGTGTGTGAGAATTTGAATTTCCAATTTTAAAAGTGCATGTGTTAAGCCGATCAGTTCGTGTGTACAATCCAAAATTTTTTTTGTGGTGACTCATTTGGATCACAGGTTCGACCACAGGTTTTTCATTGATGAAAACCAGTGCAGCCATTTTAATGGGATTGAATTTGTCCGGATATCCAATATTTTGTGTACCGGCAACCCAAAATGCAGACGATTAGTGCACTTTGCCTGCAAATCTTTTGGTTTTTACGATATCTAATTCGAATTTTCTGATCCATCCCTACAAAAAATACAATAAAGGGCGTTGTTTTTGTTATTCGTAACTCATTTCCACTTCTGTTGCTTTTTTTTGAATACACACCACGATGGCTGAGGAGGAAATACTGTTCGATGAAGTTTACGAATTGTGCGAAGAAATCGGAAGGTAGGAAGACGTTATAGAGAAATTTATTTGCAGTTCGTAAATGTAATGCTTTTATTAATTTTTACCCCTGCTGGCTTACCCGCACACAATTTAATTGACATATATGGTTTTATTATATTGTTTATGGCACTTGTTGTTAATTTATTAATGTTTATAATAAACGATCCAACCCTTACCTACTTCCCCATGTCCCACCTACAGGAGGATTATAATAATTAATTAATGTGCATGCCTTTTTTAATTAATTTACACACCTAATAGTTAAACTATACCTTTATTTGTAATCGCCAATATTATTTGTAATTACTGTAAAATACAAAACAGATTTTTAAACACACTGTGTGGTTCATTCATTTGGACAATTTGTTTTTAATAAAAACGTAAAAATAAACGATTTTCATGGTTTTATTTCTGTTTACGATTTTTTTATATTATTAAAGACAATAAAATTAACAGCAACAAAAAGGGGGTTAATTTTGGGCTTGCTTTTGTACAAAACTGTGAACGGTTAAGGGTGCTTTAATAGGTAACATTCATTTATTAATTTATTTGTTTTAAATAATAATCATCTTTTTAATCGTTAAATAATAGTTTTAATTTTTAACATACCATTTGTTTATTAAATAATAATTTATCGCTTACAATGGGACGAAACTAAGTCATTCACCGAAAAACCTGATAAGAGCTGTTATCTGTGTAAAAAGAAAATATTTTCGTTCGCAATATCAAGTAAATATTACTGACAAAAATATTTATTTCATTATTACTATTAAATATGTTGTATTCTATTTTTTCTTTGTTTGAATGCACCCCTATTAATTAAAAATAAAAATTAAATATGCTTAAGGAAATTATATCTATCAGTTCAAAAAAATATGGACCAAAAAAGATCGAAAATTTCTATTTGCAGGGGTCCATTTAGTGCAGTGAGGAAATGCATCCATCGGCAAACTAATCAACAGTTTGCTGTTAAAATTGTTGACGTAGCAAAATTTACGTCACATCCCGGACTAAGCACCGAAGGCAAGTATAATTTTTGAAAAAAACTCAAAACTAATTGTCCGGTATCAACATATTTATTAAAAATGCGCCCTAAACGTTTTAGACCTTAAACGAGAAGCAACAATTTGTCACATGTTAAAACATCCCCATATTGTCGAACTCCTAGAGACTTATTCGTCCGAGGGGATGCTTTATATGGTTTTTGAATAGTAAGTGATTATTTTTTTGTAAAAGGGGCAGGAATCGCAAGGCCTACAATGTAAAATTATTATTATTATTTCTTTTATATAGGTACCCACTATCCTGTGCAAATGAGAAGGTTCTTACAAAGTAGTCACCCTGTATACAAAAAAATTGATAAACGAAATAATTTAAATTTTCTCTCGCAAAAATCAATTATAGATAATGCCCTGCGTTACCCTCGAAACTAGAAAAAAACTGATAAAATTATTATTGGAAGGGAAAGATTTGTTGCACGAGCGATCCAGCTCCTGAGAGAGTTTTATTTCTTTGAAATTTACAGTCGGTTTCACTTTAATTTTCACGGTCTACGTAACCGTGTATCCCTTTTGGAGCCCTGTTTTTGCGTTTCGTTTTTTAGGAATAAACAACCAATAAATTTGTGCGAGTGCAAGTGCTTTTACAGTTTTGTGCCAGACTCTGGACGAAATCGCTTTAAATAAATCATTTGAATCGTTAAACGTAAATGGTGAAACAATTTTCTGAATTACGTTCTGCTCAACCATCACACTCACAATCGTAATCAAAATTAATGTAGCATTGCATTTAAAAACTGTTACTCTTTTCATCTTTTTTAAATCTCGACAGCTTTCATATGTTCCTATTTATTACAGATATAATCACATAAATAAATAATTGGCCGTTTACAATTGTTTTGTCTTTAAAAACAACGGTATACCAAATCGTCATTCGTTTTTTTTTGCGTTTGTTTTCTTTTTATAAACAAATGACTTACCTACTAACTAACATACAAGATGAAAATTTGAACATGTACCTACATAGTGCAGAGAGTTTTGAGTTGAGATTACCGTAAATTGTCTTATTGAAGCTCGCGAAAGTTTTTCCTTACTTCAAAAGTTCCTAGTATTGATTTTAATAGCATTTCAAGCTAAAGCGAAATGTCACAGTATTTGAAGTTTCAAAATAACTTTGCTCATGAGATCAAAGTGAATATGAACTTTCAGTAAGGCTGCAATTTGCATCAAAGAGAAGTCAAATCTGCAGGCAGACCTCATATTGGGTTTCAGTAGTAGATAGTCGAAAAAGAGCGCTGTCGTAGAAACGTTTGAAGCTCTTCTATAAAGCTTTTTGGGTTCACACTTTGTCATTTTATTCTTCTTATGTTTATTCAAAAAACATCTGCATATTACAAAGTTTTGTTATTTAACATTCAACTGTTTACAATTTGTTTTAAGAAACAAATCCCTTGCGATTCTTTTGTTTGCCCCGATTCTTTTAAAACTGTACTATGAGCACATTTTATTGTAGCATGGATGGATCAGATTTATGTTATGAAGTTGCCAGAAGGGCTGCATCAGGATTTGTATATAGCGAGGCAGTAGCTAGGTAATTTTATAATTTATTATCATAATTGTATTTAAAATAAATAAAGTAGCCACTAAAGCCAAAAAGTGCCGATAAAGTTTTCTTTTGTTCAGTATTAATGATTTGTTGTTACAGTCACTACATGAGGCAAATTTTGGAAGCGCTTCGCTATTGTCATGAAAATGACATCATTCACAGGGATTTGAAGCCGGAGTGTATTCTTTTAACTAGTAAAGAAAACTCAGCACCCGTGAAACTGGGAGGATTTGGGGTGGCGATCCAAATATCTGAAAAACATTCCACAAACAACGTCGGTACGTATCAAAAATAAAAAAATCTTTTGTTTTATCTTTAGTTTTTCTAACCATCTTGATGAATATATGTGTACGTATCTATGAATAAAAATAAATGAGTATGCTTTGTATATTTTAACCTACGAAGTGAAATGTGTTCTGGTTCTGTCACTCTCTTGGAAAGAAAACGTTCATTTTTTTTTTAAAGATGAAGGTAGTAATTCATCATATTCTTTTCCTTTAAAACTGCAGTATAGAATTTCACATTTCTTCGCATGACAGGGTGTCAACCATTTAGAAATATGACCACTGAAAGTCCTCTTTATCTCTCCAAGTTTTCTACTTACTAACTTTTCTCAAGAATATCGGAAAAGTGACGGTTGTAAAGTAGAAACGTTACAGCAGTTACTTAATAAAATTTGAATTATTTTGTTTGTCCGTTTAGCTCGCGTAGGTTGTCCACATTTTATGGCCCCCGAAATTGTACAGCGACGACAATATGGTAAACCAGGAGATATTTGGGCAGCGGGAGTCCTCCTGCATATAGTCCTTTCTGGAACCTATCCTTTTCATGGTAGAGGAAGAAGACTGGTAGACTCTATTTGCCGAGGGAAATTATATGTAACTAATCGCTAATCAATTGTTTTTCTGTTGGTTTTTGAATGAGGTTTTTTACTTGTTTCAGCTGGATACTCCTCAATGGGAATTTGTAAGTGATAACGCAAAAGACTTAGTGAAACAAATGTTAACCGTAGATCCTCAACAAAGAATAACTATCCAAGAAGTCCTGGCACATAAATGGATTCGGGTAAAATCATTTTTGAAATGTGAGGGGTAAAATCTGATGTACATTATTTATAGGGTAGAGACAGGGGCCTTCGGATACACCTTGGCTTAGCTGTAGATGAAATCAAAAAAATTAACGCTCTTAGGAAATTGAAAACAATAGTTTTGAGTGCTGCTCACTCTAGTAAATGGTTTTCCTGTGATGAATTTGCTTCAGATAGTTTTTCAGATTTCGGAGACGAAGAAGTTTCGTCATCCGGTGAGTATATATTCCAATTTCAATCGTATTTTTTTTTGTTCGATAATTGTTGCGGTAAAAATATAAAAAAATGCCAACACTAAAAAAGCGCTCGTAAAATTTCTGGAAGATGACTACAAATTGTAAGGGTAGGAGGAGTGATAATAACGTAAAAAAGTCCGTAGCATCCAATGGTGCCAACGGTTTTCAAGCGCGGTCACGATTATGGAAACTACGACCATATTTTGCATAAAATTGTAAATGTGGTAAGAATAAAAAAGCGCTCGTTAAATTTCTGGAAGATGGGAATTAATTAATAGGGTAGGAGGAGTGATAATAATGTAAAAAAGTCCGTAGAATTCAATGGTGCCAACGGTTTTCAAGCGCGGTCACGATTATGGAAACTACGACCATATTTTGCATAAAATTGTAAATGTGGTAAGAATAAAAAAGCGCTCGTTAAATTTCTGGAAGATGGGAATTAATTAATAGGGTAGGAGGAGTGATAATAATGTAAAAAAGTCCGTAGAATTCAATGGTGCCAACGGTTTTCAAGCGCGGTCACGATTATGGAAACTACGACCATATTTTGCATAAAATTGTAAATGTGGTAAGAATAAAAAAGCGCTCGTTAAATTTCTGGAAGATGGGAATTAATTAATAGGGTAGGAGGAGTGATAATAATGTAAAAAAGTCCGTAGAATTCAATGGTGCCAACGGTTTTCAAGCGCGGTCACGATTATGGAAACTACGACCATATTTTGCATAAAATTGTAAATGTGGTAAGAATAAAAAAGCGCTCGTTAAATTTCTGGAAGATGGGAATTAATTAATAGGGTAGGAGGAGTGATAATAATGTAAAAAAGTCCGTAGAATTCAATGGTGCCAACGGTTTTCAAGCGCGGTCACGATTATGGAAACTACGACCATATTTTGCATAAAATTGTAAATGTGGTAAGAATAAAAAAGCGCTCGTTAAATTTCTGGAAGATGGGAATTAATTAATAGGGTAGGAGGAGTGATAATAATGTAAAAAAGTCCGTAGAATTCAATGGTGCCAACGGTTTTCAAGCGCGGTCACGATTATGGAAACTACGACCATATTTTGCATAAAATTGTAAATGTGGTAAGAATAAAAAAGCGCTCGTTAAATTTCTGGAAGATGGGAATTAATTAATAGGGTAGGAGGAGTGATAATAATGTAAAAAAGTCCGTAGAATTCAATGGTGCCAACGGTTTTCAAGCGCGATCACATTTATGGAAACTACGACTGTATTTCGGATAAAATCGCAAAAAATGCTAACACAATAAAGAGTCCTTTTTGACTTTACGGCGACGATGACGATCATTACGGGATTAATTAATTTAATTCAATTGTCGAGTGACGACGAATACTTTTAATTATGACAAGCTTTTCAAAAGGGTCATAAAATTGCATATGGTGGTTTTAATTTCATCGTTTCGTTCATCTTTTCTTTATTTATTTTTTCGCAGCCGTCGCCGTGATACTAGATTCGTTAGATGATATATATTGTCTTCAAGAGTCGCAGCCTCAGGAGCGGGCCCATCATCTGGCACTTCTCGAAGACACTGATTTACATTCACTTTTAGAGGTAGGTAAGTGTTTCTATTATTAAAATAAAAAAAATAAAAGCAAAATAGAAAAATAACAAACGAAGAGAATAACAAACTAATAAAACATATGAAAGAAAATAAAAGAACGCAGAACAAACAAATTGACTGTTTCTGTAAAGAGAACTATTTCAATTATCGCGTTCTTTGCGGAGTGTGTTGGTCCGAATTTTCGTGTTTTGTTCCCGAGGGATGTTGTCCGATTGAAAAATGGGAACGTAATAACAGCTACCGTGCTCGCTTAGTAAATTGCTTCCATTTTATTACAGCTTTACGACAAGATAGCAAATAAAATACCACCACCTGTTCGACCGCCATCGAGTGACGCGGTCCAAAAGACGAGAGAGCTCCTGGACATCCTGCGGGATTGCGAACTTCGAAAGGAGTCGGACAGGAGGGACGCTCACGAGTTAATCGATCTTCTTTGTAAATCCCACTTAAAGGTAAGATTATTTTTCCATTATATTTTTTTGAACCAGGGTTGCAAAAAATTATTTTAAAACACCCTACATTAAGGCTGATAGGTACCTACCTATTCTCTAAATTAGAAAAGTTTTGGAATCTGTAATTTCGGTATTTCCTTAAACGAACAAGGACAAGGGTAGATCCGGAATGAAAAGCTCCTAAAGGTAAGATGATTGTCAGGCCATCAGGTTCGGTGTAATGTAATGGGTTGTTGTGTTTCGCATTTGATGGTATCATTAGGCAAATTGCAGCATCATCGTTGCGGTATTTCGTATTAGGGGTCGAATTCACGAAAAGTGTTCCAGATTTGAAATTACTATTTCTTAAGTAAGTCATAAATCTGGAGTTGTGACACCAATTTGTCGATTTGTCCGTATTATTTCGTGACAATGATTGTTAACGTTATTTATGGCTTTCGTTCCCCTATTTGGGTTTGGTGGTATCGTCAAAACCCTTATTACAAATTAAAATATAATAGAGATATCTAGGAACTTCGTAACAAAAAGCAGTAGAAAAGGAGTTTCAGTTGTTTTTAAACAACCTACTCTACTGCAATGAAACAACTGCATAGGTTCTGCTTTTGTTTTTTGAGCACATGTTTTTAAACAAAAGATTCAACTTTCAATTTTTTTATAATGTATTCTAACGATTTTATTTGAGAGTAAGTTCAGTTGGTTAATATGTTACAAAGTTTAAATAGAACGAAGAGAAATATATTATATGGGCAGACAGACGGGCGCTTAAATCTACCGACTAGCATTAAACCGATATATTTCTTTCACGAGCAATTCGACAAAAAATAATCCCGTTTGATAGAGAATCTGTCGGTAAAATATCAGGATATAAGGGATAAAGCAGCGGTCGTTAAAGGATAAAAACCTATTATAAAACTATTTGACTTCGGTGCCCTTTTTCCCTCGAGTCTCTTGTAAAGTGTAACACCCGGTACATGCAATAAACGGGTTCCCGATGAAAGGCGCACCAGAGCGTCGCAACGGGACGTAGACGCCGTTGCCGTCGTGGGCGTCGCGACGTACGTTCGCCGGTAATAGTCGCTCTTGACGCGCAAAAGGACACACATCAGCGTCCGGCGTCTTTCCGCGTGCACCTGTAGAAACGTCGCGACGCCGGGACTGCGTGAAATCCTTCGTTTATTTCAGCGAATTCATCTATTATAAAATTAATCACGAATCGCGGTTGGTTGGTTGGTATAGCGGCGGTTACTAGTGTGAGTTATAGTATTAATGACGACGCCGGTTTGCATTGCTCAAAACACCGGGTGTGATTTGATACAATAATAATACACAGGATGCGAGTTGTGGACTCTAGCAGCCCTAAATTTTAATTATCTTTGAACCATTAATCAGAATTATATAGGTGCAGCAGGTTGGTTACCGGGAATAGAATAAAATATTAGCAAAAAGAGGGGTAGTTAGGTGTGTTGGCTATGAATTGTCTCGTGTAGCTTTTGGACCATAAATATTTTTATTAAAATGCCTGTCAACCACCATTTTCAAAATGAACAGATACTTACATTTATATTGTCTCTAATATTAATGGGGTGTCGTGCACCTCCCCTGGGATTTTGTTTTTCACTTTTATTGTCAACGGGGGTACATTTGGTGTTTTATATGATAAATGATAAACACAGGGTGGGCTGTTCATAGCTCGTCACATTTCTCGTATAATCCATTTATCACACTTATCGTTCAGTCCTACTTTTTCTTATCGTTAGCTTACAACCACAATGAATGAGCATTTTCTATCGGTAACGCTTTCTTTTGTCTCAAAGACTCTATTACAATCTAAACAAATGCGCAAGTTACGAAACAAATGATAAAACTCTTCTGTCAGCGGAAAAAACAAACAAGAAAACGGAAACAAATGCAACTAAATAGATTTTGTGTGTATCACTTTTTGATATTTACCGCGAGCCTAATGGAAAATGTTTGCCCCTGATGTTTTGTTTTATGGGTTCATATGATTAGATTTTCGTGTTTTTCGAACGATAATTTTTTTTATGGAAAAATCGATCGAGAAAAAAGGACAGTACGACAAATAGCTATGTGATTTATGTGAGTGAGCAATGGGCAGTAAAATTCAAAACTGGCCACAGCTATCACTGAAATGTGTTCCTGGAAAATAACCAAACGTTAATTGTTTAATGGACATTTTACGTCTCAATCAAATTTAATTTCCTGGAACTACGTTCTATGGGAGGATGTTAAACCTTTAAACAATTGGAGTTCGTTTTAGAACGGAAATCTCGGCGAATTCAATCTTTAAATTATTTTAATTGAAACTTTTTCAATAAAAGTAGTAGTGAATTTCGTGAAAGGTTTAAATATATTTCCAAGTTGGTTTTTGGCATAAAATAAAAGTATCTTCCGCCAAGCGATTTTCTTTATTAACTGGAAAACTCTGCAGAGGGTTCGAGAATTTTCCAGATAACAAACTTTGTAGGTATATAATTTTCCCAGAAACTTTTCATTTCTTTTTTCGCTCTGTAAACGTCTTTCGAGAATTTTATTCCTTTACAAGAATTCTTTCGTAAAATTCTTAGAAAATATAAAAGTGAGGTGTGTTGAAGTATAATTTTACAAAAAGATACTTATTCAATTTTGAAAGAGGACAAAAAAAAATAAAAAACAATGTAGGCACTCAAAATTTTTTTTTCGAACAATTGAACAATTGCAAAAAAGTGACTATCTATCTATACTGAAATAGAAGTTGCTTTTGTTATAGATGGAAACAAAATTTCAAGTTCGAATTATTTTTCAATTAATCAATGATATAACTGTAATAGCTGCACCTTTATTTGTGGTGTTGTTGAATGGACTTCGATAATGTAAAGTACAAAATTCAGAAAGCCCTCCAGCAATTCAGAACTTCGCTTTCCGAAAGGCACTGGAGTCAACATGTGAAATTACAGGATCCATTCTAACTCTCCCGTTGGTTGCAGATGTTCGAAAACTGGCATGCCCGAAACTTTTAATGCATTACATTCGATCTCAAACTTTCTACGTATGCAATTATTATTTAAGGACACGGTTCGGTTCTGCGACCCAAATTCAAACCGCCAACTTTCAAAAACCAACCAAGGAAACAATCAAAACTTAAAATAAATTTAAAAAAAAAGACGGTCGTGATGATTTTTCCAATAAATAATTTATTAAACCTCGCTCTGTAAATAAAAAAAACAATAGCGATTCTATTTTGTTTAAAGATGCCACGCTTCAGGATGATGTGATTTTGTGTGTCGTTCCGATTTTCTTTTTTCAACAAGGTTACAATTGGCCAAATATTTGACGAAAAGTAGCAAAACGTGTGCTATCATACCATAATCAATCTTGTGTCAGTTTTCTAAACGCGCCCGTTGTGAAAAGTTTGACAGCTGTAGTAGTCACGCCATAAATCAATAAGAGCATTTGTTGATTGTCACGACAGGCCAAAAACAACATTTCGACGAATCCGATTGATGCACAAAAGAGAATTAAAAAATTTTACAGTAACTACACGTAGATATTTGTTAACCCGAAACAAACGAGTTTTTAATTATCCTGGAGGCCCTAATGAGTTTCAAAAATTGATATAAGTACATATTTGTACCTACATTAAATTAAAACTACTGGTTTTCGTTCATTTGTTTATAAGATAAATAACAAAAGAAACATATATTTATGTAACAAAGAAGATAACAAAAGATGTCTGAATCTCTTTTGTTATTTTACTCTAAAGTAGATTCAATTTTAACAGATATATTATACGTAACTAGGAGTCGACTAAATTATGTATAAATAGAAGATAATTTCAATTCCTAACAGCACGTTTCGAGCCACATACGTAGTAGGTATGATTTTGGTCACGTCAGTGTTAATTAAATTCAGTTCGGTTTCCGAATTGTTCGTTCGTGGTGCGTGACATTGCCGCATCTAGAAAGCTCAGGACGCGTATCATATGAGCCGGTTGTCTTCCGTGCGAGACCCTAGCCCTTCGGCCCAACAGCCACCACCACCACCACCTTTACCTCTTCATTTACAACAAGACTTGTGGATCGGGGAAGAAACAAGACGACAAATGCCTCCGCACGTTTACAAATACTATCTAGCTCATACACGACATTACAGAAGAAAAAGTCAACAGGTAAGTTCTTCTTCAGATATACCTACAATTAGGCATTTGGCTTTTTTGTTTCGTAACTAAAACAGTTGCGTTAAAAAGTGAATTAAAGACAACTGCTGTAGGTAGGTACGTTTTTGTTTGTTATTTTGTTGTGTTTTCAATTGTTAAGTATTCTCTGGACAATTTCACATCTCGAAAAGTTGATCGTTTTCAAGACCCTCTGCTCTGTGTTATTGGGTAGATACAATGTTCTAATATATTGTCACGTATCCTAGCAACGAATATTATCTCGATGTATTTCGCTTGTTCGTAATACATATAAGCACGGAGAACTTGATCATTTCATCTCACCGGATGTTGAAGCGAGGTATTCGACTACATGATGGTACTTGTTAATAATATCTACTTCCGTTCAGTTCATCTTCCGGGATCTGTCTACTACCGTGCTACTGTAGCGAGTGGCATGTTAAATTATTAAAAAGAAGACTGTCTGTCGAAAAGTACTTAAGAGGCTTTTTGATACTTAATTAAAACAGTAAAATGAAGTAGGTGTTAACTTTCTTTTCGCTGTTTAGTTTTTACTAAAAGTTTTCCTTGAAAAGTCGGAAACGAAATAACTAGAAACTTCGAAGCGCTTACTACCATAGCCATTATTCAAAACTGAAAGTCACATTTATCTTTTTTTTCATCAGAAAAGTTTTAATGTTAATAATTTCGCCATTACTATACATATACAATATATAAGCAGCAGAATTAGTATAAATCCGACTTAATATTATCTAATATCGAAAAGGAATTTCAAGTATGTATTATTGAATAACTTTTGACTTGAGAAAAGCCATTAGCCTGACTTGAGATCAATAAAGTTCCCAGAAAGTTCATTCAATCGTTAATCTTCTTTGAACTGCTTAAATAATTTAGCAAGTTTACGTAGATCTTATGTACTTATTATCGCCGAATGAAAGAACAAAAGTATAGCGAAAAAGAAACAAAAAACAACAGCGAAAAAATAAAAGACATTTCGTTTTTGTTTTTGTGAGACAAAAGAAATTCTTTGGGTCTTTTATTTTAATAAATAAGTAAACAATTTATAAGTCACTTTACTATTTAAAAATGATTTTTAACGAGTATCATGCATGATGTCATCCCAGTGCGAGTGTTGGGAAAGTTTAAGTAAAATATTCAAGACTCCTGCCCAGGGATGATTTGATTTACCGGCAGATTGTAAGCATTTATTACAAATTATGTTTCAGCCATCTTAAAAGGAAACGTGAGGAATCTGTAGCTACTCGGAATAAAGAGTCATTTGTCTTAATTCTTGAGAACCCCTGATGGAACATTGTAATTAAACATTTACACAGCTTATCACAAAAACAACGAAACTACTCTCAACTTGATAAAACATTCATCAACGTTACTGTTACTTACATAAAAATATCGTAGAGTCGCAGGAAGATTAGTTTCGTGTTAAGCATCACAAAAAAAAAACAAATTATTTTACAATTATTAGACAAAAAATTTTTTAAACAGTTTTAAACAGCGGCTTTTGTTATTGGAAAATATGCACTAGCAAAGTTTTGTGATAGGTTCGAATTTCTAAAGATTCCGGAGTAATTTCCGGAAGTTTCCTCGGTTAATGTTAAACGAAGAAGTAGCTGTCAAAATAATACCTCCGTCTACCTTTGGGAAAAGTTTCCGTGTGGTGGTGGTGTCCTACTTGTAAAAGTAGAAGAGAGGAGGATAAATCGATTTGCAGAACTACTGCAGTGAATTTCTTCTATCAAATGCATCGGTGTAGAAATCAGCAGTAGTAGCAGTAGTAGTAGGTATTAGAAGTATTAGGAGTAGCAGAAGTACCTACCCACCAGCAGCAATGGCAGGGAAGCATTTAATGCCATTAAATTGGATCGCCCTTCTTTGCCAGATTGTTGCCAACATTTAATTCCTCATCTGCACCGTCGTTCCTTCAATTATATCTGACGTTCAAAATTGGCCGCTAATGACCGGAAACATAATCCGGCAGTTTGTTTGTACACTCAATTTTTTCGAGAATATTACTTCCAATCAACTCACTCTTTTGTTTTCACCAGTACGATTCATTTGTTCGAATCAGATATGAATTGAAAACAAAACAATCTCAAACTCAGGAATAAAATTGAAATACTACGTACTTTTACGTTACGTAAAAAAAGTTTTGTGGTGTTCTTTGGGGGACGTTTGTCACGATAAAACAACTGAAAAAATTTTTTTTGAAGCACGTTGTACTAATTTGCAAGGTACATAGGTAGCGGGTCAACATGACACATATTCAGTGACGTATTATGACAGTTAAAAAAAGAGGTCTGCTGTTCATCCAGCCAGCACTTGCCAAATTATGCTCCAGAAACAAAACATTTTTACTCCCATTCTCCATGCACGGTCTCCTGGCGCTTGTTGCTCGCGTTTGACTAACAAAAAAAAAAGAGAGAAAAGACAAACGCTACGAAGTCTCTTACTGGGGGGTGAACTTGCACGAGCGGGTTGAAACTGTCGCTATTTTATCGAGCGTGTGGTGCATAAATGTAAACGAAGTTTAAAGGTCGTAAAAGCGAACGTGAGTTTGTACTCGTGTGCCTAGGGTGGTTTTTAATTAACGATGCCACATCAGGTAAAACGCTCCGTCTTTTGTTTGCGACACGCGAAAATTACCCAATCGGATCGGAAAATCAATTCGATTATTGAATCAAACAAATTCTTGACGAAAACAAAACAGATAGGAATTAGGTACAAATCGACAAACGACGCGAGGTCAGTTTCTATTGTTTCAAAACAAAACAAATAAAGGACTGGAAACAATCAAAAGCATTTCAGTGACTTTTTGAGAGCGCTCTGTACCATATCTCGTATCAGTTTCGGAATTGGACGGTTAATTTTGTAACAACACAAATCCGGAGTGTCAAAATGCGAATGGGGTTTTAAGCCGTTGATTGTCTCACTTCATCTGCATCATCAGACGCAATTTTTCACGCAGGATTAATTCGGAATGATGGAGGGTGGCTGTGGTGGTGGTGGCGACGATGGTGCTGACTCGACAACTTCCAGCATTTATCAAAAGTTCAGGTCACTTAACACACCCACACATATAAATACAACACACTTCCTGGAAAATTATATTCCCTCTCATTATACGTTTATTCCTTTAGATATATTCCTTAAGTGGTAATTTTTGTTACAGTTGCCAGTTGCACTCGACGACGACAATTTGTTTGTTTGCCTCTTGTTTCGCTTTTGTCTTATTCGCTCTTCTTTTTTTACTGGCGCGGAAAATTGGCTTTAATTCGTTCGTTCGACGGCGCGAGAAAAGAAAGGCAAAAAGTGGGCAGAGCGCCTCGTGATTCCCTTTTTCCCTTTAATTATTATAAGACAGACTTTTGCTAGATACTATTGCCATTTCCATTGCCACCTCTCACTACCTATCTATCTGTAGGGACCGTCGCGTCGTAGAAATACGTAATTAAAGTAGTTTTAGGAGAATTTTAATTAGATTAGATTGGTATTCGTAATTTGATAGAAACCCCGACGAGATTTTAAAAAAGATTTCATCAAGTCGCATTGATTAAATGGGCAAATTAAAGGGGGGCAACAGAGATTAAATATTTCATGTGCGTATGACATGGTTAGGTTAGGGGCTAATCCGCTCCAAATTCGATTGTATCGCTTATGTACATTTGTTATCCGTTTGACAATTGAATTTACTTGCTTGTTGGGAATTTTCGACCGGAAGAATTTAGCTAACGTACGAAACCATATCATCATTGGGCTTTGACGAGTTCGGTTTTGTTCCCGATTCGTTTGAAGTTCACCCATGCGATTAATTATTTATTACAACGGATATGAGGAAACCTCCCCAAAACAAGACAAAATCGGCGCCCCCCAATATTTAACCTTGTAACCTTAAAGGGTTATAACAAACAAAATAAGGGAGTTTTTTACTTACTTTAGACCTTTGATGACTAATTGGGGTGGACAAATAAAGCTCTAAACGTACCTGCAAATAAAAATAAATAATTAGAAAATTTATTAATGTTTCCTTGAATAAATCTTTTTAACTAAAGTAATTAAATAAACATCCCCTATTTATTTTAATTAACTAAATGGAACTTTGAGCACTTATGTAGGTACCCATGTTTGCGTCCAACTGTCGTGTACCTAGAAATAATCCGGATAACCATTACTATATCATGAATAATGCATGGGCAGTGGGAATATTTATCAAATGGTTGAAAGTGGCAAGCAACCACCTAAAACACATACACCCGGTCCGTTAAATATGCAGATCCATTCGAATATAAACAACACAAACTATCAGGGCGAACCAAAATGGACTGTTCATCCCACAAAGCAATGATTTATAGATACGTTAATACACCCTAAACTACAACTGTATAGGTGCCTTATACACAAGTCACCCCCTACACATTTAAATAAATCTTTAGTTCTCCTAATATTTTTACGTAATTTATTTTTATAATAACTTACATATATGTATACTAGATATATATTTGAACGAACGAACGGTCTCTTCAACTTCTCTCTTGATTTATATCGCCCGAAGCTACAACAGGCATCTATTGAACAAATGCCTTTGAAGATGACAAACGAAAAACGAAACAATCTGAACAAAAGAACGTTGTCTCCTCTCTGTCTCTTTTACTGTTATAGGTAATTAGACAATGTTTTTGTTTCGCTAGCTTTTTGTTTTTTTCGTCGTCGTCGTCATCAGGAACTGGCGGCAGATTTGTTTTTAGGAATTTAATAGCTCGGAAGGAAGAAGCTTTTAGATTAAGCAGACATAAAAATGTCGATCGACAAAAACTATATTTTCATCTTTAAAAATTTCCTAAAAATTTTACCCCCAAGAAGTACCAATTAAAAACTAATATTTGTGTGACAATTTGAACAGTTGTCTAATATTATTAAACTCAATAGGTAATACGATGCTGTTGTTGCCCAAACACATAAATAACGATTTTCAGTGGTATATAAACAGTATACTACCCTGTGGTAGTTTATGTTGATAATAACCGCACATATTAGAGGAGTGCGTGGTGATAGAATTGTTTAGAATAATTATGATGATGATGTTGCCGGTGTTGGGGAGGGTAGCGGGCCTGAAAACATCCCCCGCCGTTGCACAATGTGGTGGTCGTAGCACCATAATTATATGAGCGCTCCCGGTCGCCTTCAGTAATTATCCCTAGACCTAATTGAAAACGTCGAGGAAATTAAGCACTATTAAACGAACCCCAAAACTGACACCGGCACGAAATGGAAGTGAATTGAATTTTAAACCGGACGAGATCATTTTACCTTTGGTGACCCTACCCCTCAAGTTACCCACTAAATTTTGTTTAGTTACAGTGATTTTTAAATATATTTCAACCCCTACTTTTAAATTTTTTTCCTGTTGTGTGTTTACTTATTTATTATTCCATAATCGTTTCGTGTTCGGGATAAAATCGGGCCGGGATAATCCAGAGTTATTTTGCACTTTTTTTGTGAGGCCCCTTGTAGGTGGTAGGTATTAGGTAAATATATTTAAAGGAAACCCTCACAAAATACGGCGTGGTTATGTAAGAGAGGTTATTTAAAGTAGGATTTCACGTGTGTGTGTGTTTGTGTTTTTATGATCGCCGCATTCGCGTCGAATTTAAAGCTAACCGGAAACCTTTAGTCCTTCTTCCGGTTTGTGCACGTAAAAAAATAAATTAGTCATGTAATCCTTCCGGGGGATGATGCGGACCGAGGGAGGAGCTTTAGCGCTACGAGATTGTGTAAGTTCGGGACTCAAGAACAAATGACGTATATTCATTCATTATCATATTATACTTACCCCGTAGCATTTTTAAGGGCAATTATTATGTAAATAATTAACATAATCTTCGCCTCAATATTTTAAAGCTTTAAAGGATTCCAGCGGTTCCATTCCTGTTTATTTTATCAATAATATATTTTGTCTGAGTCTGCTAAAGGGGATTACCTTGAGTTGCTTCGTTTTCCTTCCCTGTAAGACGCTATTGTCTTTTTTTCTTTTCAATTTCCCTGCGCCTTTATCCTTTGTCGGAATGCGTTAGACGTGTATCTGTGCACATACGACATTTAGGACAAGAAATCCCTTTCCCGATGGAACAAGAAAAAAGGAAGCATCAGAATACAATATACATGCATACGTAAGTACATACGTACCGTACAAGCAACCGCTTATCTGAGGATTTGTTATGTTCTATTTCCCGAAACAAGATTTCTGCAAAGTCAACATATCACACAGACACAGGACTAGAATTCTCCTCGAGATCCTGTCCCATATTCGTTGCATTGGGGTGACTCGGCTCGACAAGTTGATAAGATAGGGGGCGGATTTCACGAGGAGGAATGCCACAATGGACTCACAAACATACCACACACCGATATGTGAGCAATATATTTTAAATTACGTAAAAGCAAATAAGTTGAGGATTGGGAGATTTACAGGATTTATTGGATCAACGGAAGATTGAAACATAATGCACAGTTCTTCTTTTTTCTTTTGCAATTTCCAGAGTAAGTTTTCAAGGTGGTCCTTTTTTAGCTTTTTGGTATATATCATTAACTACCCCTTCATTTCTTAGAAGGGGTTCTACCATTCCCATCTTATCTGGCTGAGTTATCTGACTTCTGGATGGATTCCGAAATTCTGTTTTTTCACCCCCAGTTGTTCCATTAGAAAGTTTGAGCTATCGAACCGTATTTTAGATTTTTCGTAGGGATTTTTGGAGTAACCGGATGATTTGCGACACGCTGGATGGACAAAATTCAAAATTTCAATTTCAGTCTGGTCGACATTTCATTTTAAACTGTTATTATTAGCGCCCGGCGTCGCATTGGTAACCGCATCTTGACGTGAGAATTGTCGCAGTGTGCTCCCGGATTTTTGTCATTATCCATTTTTGGCAGGCAGTCGGGAGGGAGCATCGGACGTCTCGTACATGAATTAAACACACGTACGTAAGTGCACCATACACCACCAGGAGTCCAGAAGGGAGACGTTGGTACTACATTACGTAGTACACACACATACACAGTAGTCAGTATGTTGTTGGCGGTTGCAACCCGATCGTATCGATTGATGGTGTGCGTTTCAATTCGGGAGATGGAGGGAGACGGAACGAGCGAGAGAACGCGCGAGAGGGAACGAGAAAAGGGATCGACCCACTGCCACAGGATGAAAACAGGTCACGGCCGTACTGTACTTTTTACCACTTACTTACTGTGTATGTATGTATGTATGTATGTATGCGTCTCGACCATCTGGCTCTTCTGCAGTAGCCGATTGCTTGCTTCAAAGGGACCACGGACCACATCGTCGATGCACGTCTTCTTTGATATTTATTCATAACAATTTTCATTTTCTGATCGATCGTAAGTGGTCTTTTCATGCGAAAAAAATTGACCACTGCACCGCTGCTTCTGAAGGAAATAACTCATTATATTTACGTACAACACAATATATAGGTACGTTTATCAATTTTTTTATTGCTCAGTCATTACATTAAACAAGTGACTAACTGGCACGCTTTTTTGTTTATACCACATTCGATTGTTTGAGATTTTTTCCAAAACAATATTCCCGATGAATCTTCTCGTGCAAATATGTGTGTTGGGCGGGAAGTACAGAAAAGAAGCCGACAAATCGATACCATTTGGTGAATTTCAAAAATAGCTAGTTCCTGAAATCGTTCTACTATAAACGATTCCCCAAAGCTGGAGCTGTCTAGGAATCGAATGTATCTATACCAAGAACTATAAAGCCCTTACACACAGGTGCAAATCTGCATGAAGTTTTGGGAAACGTGTTTGAGTTAAATTCGCGAAGGAGTTAGTTCGAATACACGGAGGAGGCATTAGCAGATGATATTCCCGGAATTGGAATTGCAGAAAACAGTAGGTGTCTACTTAACAAGAAAATTTCCAATGGGAAACGATATTATGCATGATGACTGAGTGACCCCAAAGACCGCTTCACCTAATTTATCCTTCAGGAGCGAGGTTTACAAAATAAGCAAAAAATATTTTACCTTAATTATATTATTTCAACTCGTAAAAATGAAACTTCATACCAATTTTCCGCTTCCGAGACTTTTCCTTCCACCTTTTCGATTTATTGCACCCCTGTTCTTTTCCTGTGGGAAACGTGTCCTGTCGTATCCCAAACCTCGAGGGCAATTCTTAAAAGCTGCGTGCCACGTAGAGTAAATAGCTATCTAATATCTACACTTATGGTACCTTTTTCTTTATGGCAATTTCGCGTGCCTCCACTTTTCACCCTATTGATATCTACTAGGTACCTACTTAAAGATAAAAGTTGTTTCCTTCCACAACATCAATGAGGAGAGGAGTAAGGATAACGCTACGAAATGTAACTTTGTTTGCTACGTACCTACGTATCTATTCTGCTCTTATGGTACGATACGGTGGGTTGGCAGGGTGGGTGCATAGTAAAGGGTTGTATGAGAGAATAGAGATAGACCGGGGGATGTTTAAAGTGGTATTCTCAACCTAAATTTTGCTATTTTGCAGTTGTTACAGCCGTTTTTTTGAAAGTTTTTCCATGTTAACAGCATCAACCAAATCGGTGAAAATTTTACTTCAAGAGGATACCAACCCCTATTTGAATTTTTAACTATGATACTCTCGAAATTTCAACATTACTACTCAAATAATGATAAATATTTTTAGAGAAGTTTTTTATCATAGTTATATGGGGCTGAAGAATTTTTTCGGCACACGCTTTTGTCTGTTAGGTACCCCCCTAACGTTAAATGGCCCGTGGTGTAAATAATTTTGCAGGTGTCAGGTCACAAAACGAGAACGGCACGTCTAAAGATGTGGGAATACGACGCCCGTCAAATATCCATTAAGGATAATGGGGATAACTTTCTCTCTTCGCAAAGTTTCAAACAACAACCAACAATTTTTGGTTTGGGTAGCTAATGGAATTATTAACTTTGATTTTAATTACCTTTAATAGATATATAGTACCTACATAAAGCGGGGTAAAGGGATTAGGTATTAAGGAAGGGGTTAAATATAAACAGAAGTTTTTCTATGAATTCAAATAAATAAAAAACAAATGATAGTAGGTCAGAAAAAGGTGGTTGTGTGTGGTACTGGAGCTGAAAGGGGGAGAAGTCCAGAAAGCTATTATAAAGTATAATTTAGGGGGAGAGGATTTAAGTAAAAAAAAAGAACATCTCACTCAATTGATTAATTCATCAGGACTATCATCCCCTAATTGCAATAATTGATCTGCATCTTCCTCTTCTGCTCTTTTCAGTGTGCTCCTTCAGCTTCTTCTGTTCATTTTGCTTCTTTTGCTGCTGCTTGGGATCCTTCAGCTTCGCCTTGTGCCCTTTCTCATTGTGCTCCTTCCCCTTGTGTTTCATCAACTTCTCCTGCTCCTCCTCCTAATTCTCCTTGTGCTCCTTCAGCTTCTCTTTGTGTTCCTTCAGATTCTCCTTCTGATCCTTCTTTTTCTAATTCTCCTTGTGCTCCTTCAGCTTCGCCTTGTGCCCTTTCTGATTGTACTCCTTCCTCTTATGTTTCATCAACTTCTCCTGCTCCTCCTCCTGACTCTCCTTGTACTTCTTCAGCTTCTTTTTTGTGGTCCTTGTACTCCTTCAGCTTCTCCTTCTGCTTCTTGTGCTCATTTAGCTTCCCGTTTTGCTGCTTGTGCTCCTTCAGCTTCTCCTTCTGTTCTTTTAGCTTCTCCTTCTCCTTCTAATTCTCCTTGTGCTCCTTTAACTTCTCCATCTGGACCTTGTACTCTTTCAGCTTCTCCTTCTGCTTCTTGTGCTCATTTAGCTTCTCTTTTTGCTGCTTGTGCTCCTTCAGATTCGCCTTGTGCCCTTTCTCATTGTGCTTCTTCCTCTTATGTTTCATCAACTTCTCCTGCTCCTCCTCCTAACTCTCCTTGTGCTCCTTCAGCTTCTCCTTCTGCTTCTTGTGCTCATTTAGCTTCCCGTTTTGCTGCTTGTGCTCCTTCAGCTTCTCCTTCTGTTCTTTTAGCTTCTCCTTCTCCTTCTAATTCTCCTTGTGCTCCTTTAACTTCTCTATCTGGACCTTGTACTCCTTCAGCTTCTCCTTCTGCTTCTTGTGCTCATTTAGCTTCTCTTTTTGCTGCTTGTGCTCCTTCAGATTCGCCTTGTGCCCTTTCTCATTGTGCTTCTTCCTCTTATGTTTCATCAACTTCTCCTGCTCCTCCTCCTAACTCTCCTTGTGCTCCTTCACTTTCTCCTTTGTGGTCCTTGTACTCCTTCAGCTTCTCCTTCTGCTTCTTGTGCTCATTTAGCTTCCCGTTTTGCTGCTTGTGCTCCTTCAGCTTCTCCTTCTGTTCTTTTAGCTTCTCCTTCTCCTTCTAATTCTCCTTGTGCTCCTTTAACTTCTCTATCTGGACCTTGTACTCTTTCAGCTTCTCCTTCTGCTTCTTGTGCTCATTTAGCTTCTCTTTTTGCTGCTTGTGCTCCTTCAGATTCGCCTTGTGCCCTTTCTCATTGTGCTTCTTCCTCTTATGTTTCATCAACTTCTCCTGCTCCTCCTCCTAACTCTCCTTGTGCTCCTTCAGCTTCTCCTTCTGCTTCTTGTGCTCATTTAGCTTCCCGTTTTGCTGCTTGTGCTCCTTCAGCTTCTCCTTCTGTTCTTTTAGCTTCTCCTTCTCCTTCTAATTCTCCTTGTGCTCCTTTAACTTCTCCATCTGGACCTTGTACTCTTTCAGCTTCTCCTTCTGCTTCTTGTGCTCATTTAGCTTCTCTTTTTGCTGCTTGTGCTCCTTCAGATTCGCCTTGTGCCCTTTCTCATTGTGCTTCTTCCTCTTATGTTTCATCAACTTCTCCTGCTCCTCCTCCTAACTCTCCTTGTGCTCCTTCACCTTCTCCTTTGTGGTCCTTGTACTCCTTCAGCTTCTCCTTCTGCTTCTTGTGCTCATTTAGCTTCCCGTTTTGCTGCTTGTGCTCCTTCAGCTTCTCCTTCTGTTCTTTTAGCTTCTCCTTCTACTTCTAATTCTCCTTGTGCTCCTTTAACTTCTCCATCTGGACCTTGTACTCTTTCAGCTTCTTCTTCTGCTTCTTGTGCTAATTGAGCTTCTCTTTTTGCTGCTTGTGCTCCTTCAGATTCGCCTTGTGCCCTTTCTCATTGTGCTTCTTCCTCTTATGTTTCATCAACTTCTCCTGCTCCTCCTCCTAACTCTCCTTGTGCTCCTTCAGCTTCTCCTTCTGCTTCTTGTGCTCATTTAGCTTCCCGTTTTGCTGCTTGTGCTCCTTCAGCTTCTCCTTCTGTTCTTTTAGCTTCTCCTTCTCCTTCTAATTCTCCTTGTGCTCCTTTAACTTCTCCATCTGGACCTTGTACTCTTTCAGCTTCTCCTTCTGCTTCTTGTGCTCATTTAGCTTCTCTTTTTGCTGCTTGTGCTCCTTCAGATTCGCCTTGTGCCCTTTCTCATTGTGCTTCTTCCTCTTATGTTTCATCAACTTCTCCTGCTCCTCCTCCTAACTCTCCTTGTGCTCCTTCACTTTCTCCTTTGTGGTCCTTGTACTCCTTCAGCTTCTCCTTCTGCTTCTTGTGCTCATTTAGCTTCCCGTTTTGCTGCTTGTGCTCCTTCAGCTTCTCCTTCTGTTCTTTTAGCTTCTCCTTCTCCTTCTAATTCTCCTTGTGCTCCTTTAACTTCTCTATCTGGACCTTGTACTCTTTCAGCTTCTCCTTCTGCTTCTTGTGCTCATTTAGCTTCTCTTTTTGCTGCTTGTGCTCCTTCAGATTCGCCTTGTGCCCTTTCTCATTGTGCTTCTTCCTCTTATGTTTCATCAACTTCTCCTGCTCCTCCTCCTAACTCTCCTTGTGCTCCTTCAGCTTCTCCTTCTGCTTCTTGTGCTCATTTAGCTTCCCGTTTTGCTGCTTGTGCTCCTTCAGCTTCTCCTTCTGTTCTTTTAGCTTCTCCTTCTCCTTCTAATTCTCCTTGTGCTCCTTTAACTTCTCCATCTGGACCTTGTACTCTTTCAGCTTCTCCTTCTGCTTCTTGTGCTCATTTAGCTTCTCTTTTTGCTGCTTGTGCTCCTTCAGATTCGCCTTGTGCCCTTTCTCATTGTGCTTCTTCCTCTTATGTTTCATCAACTTCTCCTGCTCCTCCTCCTAACTCTCCTTGTGCTCCTTCAGCTTCTCCTTCTGCTTCTTGTGCTCATTTAGCTTCCCGTTTTGCTGCTTGTGCTCCTTCAGCTTCTCCTTCTGTTCTTTTAGCTTCTCCTTCTCCTTCTAATTCTCCTTGTGCTCCTTTAACTTCTCCATCTGGACCTTGTACTCTTTCAGCTTCTCCTTCTGCTTCTTGTGCTCATTTAGCTTCTCTTTTTGCTGCTTGTGCTCCTTCAGATTCGCCTTGTGCCCTTTCTCATTGTGCTTCTTCCTCTTATGTTTCATCAACTTCTCCTGCTCCTCCTCCTAACTCTCCTTGTGCTCCTTCACCTTCTCCTTTGTGGTCCTTGTACTCCTTCAGCTTCTCCTTCTGCTTCTTGTGCTCATTTAGCTTCCCGTTTTGCTGCTTGTGCTCCTTCAGCTTCTCCTTCTGTTCTTTTAGCTTCTCCTTCTACTTCTAATTCTCCTTGTGCTCCTTTAACTTCTCCATCTGGACCTTGTACTCTTTCAGCTTCTCCTTCTGCTTCTTGTGCTAATTGAGCTTCTCTTTTTGCTGCTTGTGCTCCTTCAGATTCGCCTTGTGTTCTTTTAGCTTCTCCTTCTCCTTCTAATTCTCCTTGTGCTCCTTTAACTTCTCCATCTGGACCTTGTACTCTTTCAGCTTCTCCTTCTGCTTCTTGTGCTCATTTAGCTTCCCGTATTGCTGCTTGTGCTCCTTCAGCTTCTCCTTCTGTTCTTTTAGCTTCTCCTTCTCCTTCTAATTCTCCTTGTGCTCCTTTAACTTCTCCATCTGGACCTTGTACTCTTTCAGCTTCTCCTTCTGCTTCTTGTGCTCATTTAGCTTCTCTTTTTGCTGCTTGTGCTCCTTCAGATTCGCCTTGTGCCCTTTCTCATTGTGCTTCTTCCTCTTATGTTTCATCAACTTCTCCTGCTCCTCCTCCTAACTCTCCTTGTGCTCCTTCAGCTTCTCCTTTGTGGTCCTTGTACTCCTTCAGCTTCTCCTTCTGCTTCTTGTGCTCATTTAGCTTCCCGTATTGCTGCTTGTACTCCTTCAGCTTCTCCTTCTGCTTCTTGTGCTCATTTAGCTTCCCGTATTGCTGCTTGTGCTCCTTCAGCTTCTCCTTCTGTTCTTTTAGCTTCTCCTTCTCCTTCTAATTCTCCTTGTGCTCCTTTAACTTCTCCATCTGGACCTTGTACTCTTTCAGCTTCTCCTTCTGCTTCTTGTGCTCATTTAGCTTCCCGTATTGCTGCTTGTGCTCCTTCAGCTTCTCCTTCTGTTCTTTTAGCTTCTCCTTCTCCTTCTAATTCTCCTTGTGCTCCTTTAACTTCTCCATCTGGACCTTGTACTCTTTCAGCTTCTCCTTCTGCTTCTTGTGCTCATTTAGCTTCTCTTTTTGCTGCTTGTGCTCCTTCAGATTCGCCTTGTGCCCTTTCTCATTGTGCTTCTTCCTCTTATGTTTCATCAACTTCTCCTGCTCCTCCTCCTAACTCTCCTTGTGCTCCTTCAGCTTCTCCTTTGTGGTCCTTGTACTCCTTCAGCTTCTCCTTCTGCTTCTTGTGCTCATTTAGCTTCCCGTATTGCTGCTTGTGCTCCTTCAGCTTCTCCTTCTGTTCTTTTAGCTTCTCCTTCTGCTTCTAATTCTCCTTGTGCTCCTTTAACTTCTCCATCTGGACCTTGTACTCTTTCAGCTTCTCCTTGTGTTCCTTTAGCTTTTCCTTCTGTTCATTCTCCTTCTAGTAGTTCTTTTTGTGTTCCTTCAGCTTCTTCTTCTAATTCTCCTTTTTCTCCTTTATCATCTTTTTTTGTTGGTACCCAATAAAGTCTTCGTCACTACTTTTTGAGCCGACTCTAATCTAATAGATTCTTATTAGGGGTTGAATGATGTTAATAGTTGCTACGGAGGCGATAACGCGGAGTCGATGGCTGATGTGATCGGTGCCACGTTGTCGACATCATCATGTCTGTTCCGCTGACATCGACAATTAATTACGTTGTTGGAAAATTAGCATACTAATTGTTCTTGCACGACGACGACAACTTTATGCAAATATTTGTACCATATCTACGTATTTGAGTCGGTAGCGGGGACTTTTTTTGTCTTCAACACTCACCCACCCTCATCCTCCAGTGCTGTCTTTTGCACCACGGGCGCCAAAAAGGGATGCGAGTTATTAAACAGAGCCGTCTGCATTTTATTAACGAGAGAGGACAGTTAAGTAGGTTTGTAGGTAATTAACACTTGACCTTAATTAGGTTTTTGCCAACACATTATCTAATTTCGTCTCGTTTGTCTCCTAATCGTCATCTTCAGGACTTTGTGTAGCCATACAGAAATTTTAATTTTTCCTAGATCTAATACGTATACGTACGTAGTAATAGGGGTAGTTTTAATGAAAAATGTCCGTATTTCTAATTTAATACGATTTATTATTATTTTTTTGTTGCAACGTTAGGGGCGGTTATTTTTCGTATTCCGAGCCGTTGTTACCTACACCTGACTGAAAGCACGAGAGGATGTCTGATTATTCCATTCCATTTTACATCTGTTGTATCTACGTAGCTGCTGAACGTGAATATCTTAGCAGATGAAAATCCATAATATGTACCATATACATAATGCAGCTACGTTGCAAACGCGTGATGATATTTCGCCGTAATGCATCAGTCATTTACATTTGATTCATTCGTTACTCCCCTGG
The DNA here is from genome assembly GCA_029378335.1 of Agrilus mali. NCBI lineage: Eukaryota > Metazoa > Arthropoda > Insecta > Coleoptera > Buprestidae > Agrilus > Agrilus mali. The sequence goes on along the minus strand of CM055663.1, from coordinate 1,474,391 downwards.
ATGCTACTCGTTCATTATTACAATATTCACAAGTTTCAGTACCTATCTACTATCTATGGTAGGTATCTAGGTACGTAGCACAATTTCTGTTATTCATCTGTTTCTCAACTGCAACATTTGACAATCACACAATTACATCACTCACTTTTCTATATATATATATATATATATATATATATATAGTTGCGGTACAAAGTGGCATCCACACATGTTAAAAGTGCGGTAGAAATGGCGTCCGGGGTAAAGTGGCATCCGATATACGGACGTCACTTTGAACATGTGGTCCAAAAGCCTTAGTGTATTACACAGATGTCGCCCTGTGGTACTAAATGAAATCCGAGCGGATGCCAGACTGGGCCATATCCGTATATTTCTAAACACTACAGTGTCGTATATATATGCTAGATGGCGCATAGATAATATATGCGTATACCTATGTCGTATCCGAATTAAGGCTAAACGTGCGTCCTCAAGAAACGGTACAGACCACGCACCTTGTTGCATCCGATAGCGACTGTTTATTTGTTTCTTATCTATTACATGTGCCTATTTAGTGTGTTCTAAACAATGCTTCAAAATCAGTATTTCAAACCAGAGGCCTTGAAATTTTAAATGACTTAACTGTTCTTTCTTTAAAGTAAAAAGAGTTAAATTACCGAATGTTTAAAGATAAAAAGTACATCTCCTATTAAAGTGGAATTTAAAAAAAAAGTACCTATTCTATGAAATGTAGGTATTAATGAGACATTTGCAATGAATTGAAATCTTGCCATTATTCATAGCATAATTTATGCCGAAAAAATGTAATTGATTATGTAACAGTAACTTCCTTAATTCTTAAGCTATCTTATCTTTTCAAAACGTTTTATATTAACCATACTTCCCCAAAAACAATGTTCAGGTAACAATCAAAGCACAATGGGGCTAAAAATATTTTTTATTTTAAAAACTACAGCCGACGTTTCGCCCCCAGTGTAGGCTTTTTTCAAGACCTAAATAAAATAAAGTGAGTTGTAACAAGTTATTAAAAAGTGAATATTTCAAAACTTACTAGTTTTTACAGTTCAATTAGTAAGTCGCAGATGGAAAAGTACTACAGATGAATTAGCAAAAAACATTCCAAAAACTCACAATACGAAGACAACCATTTTTGTAAAAAATACAATAAAAGACGGCACGTTGTATAGATAAAATAATAAATAAACAAATAATTAATTAAATATTAATTGTAAATGTGATGTCCACGTGGTGTTTTATCTATTTATTTATTTATTATTTTATCTATACGTGCCGTCTTTTCTTGTATTAAAAAAAAAAAATTGTGTTCGTATTGTAAGTTTTTGGAATGTTTTTTGCTAATTCGTCTGACATGTAGGTATTTTTCCATCTGCGACTTGACCAACTGACCTGTAAAAACTAGTAAATTTTGAAATATTCATTTTTTAATAAATTATTACAACTCACATTATATTGAAAAGGAAACATAACGATCATATACTAATTAATCTTAATCTTAGAGAAATTAAGATATAGAGTAGTCTATAATACGCAATTTTCTATATTTCATGTTAAGTTTCAAATTTAAATGAAACTTTACAAATCTCGTACTTGAAATAGTAGAAAAATATCTATAAAATATATTGTTAGGGCTAAAAAAATTATTAATGGATGGAAGACGTTCCATTTCAGCAATAGACGTGATGCTACGTATTAATGTTTGTTTTTACGAAAACGTGAGACAATCATTTTATTTGCATTATAATTCCGTTAGTTTTTATGCTATCAATTTTATCAAAACAAATTTAAAATATCTCTCGAAATCCATGTACCTAATTCTTATATGCAAAAACTATTATTTTTGCACTAGAGGAGGATGATTTAACAAATCGCTATTAGGGAAAGGTAAATTTCTATATTTTTTTAGTACGTTGGTTAGCCTGTAAATACGGCAAAGACTAAAGTGATGGTATTTAGGAACGGGGGAAAAAGAAAAAAAAAACGAAGGTTAGACATTTAAGGGCGAAATAATCGAAATTGTGAATGAGTTTAAGTATCTGGGGTATTGGTTCTCGACAAGAAATAGTACAGAAGGACATATAAAAAAACTTGTTGGGAAGGCGCAAAAGGCAGCAAATGCAACATGGGGTGTTTTAAAGAGAACCGGTAGAGACACAAGAAATGATCGTGTGTATTTGATGAATACTTTGGTTAGAGCAGTGGCGTTATACGGAGTAGAAATCTGGGGTCGGGGTAAAATAAAGGATTTGAGTAGGGTACAAGGAAGGTACTGTAAGATGGCCTTAGGGGTTGCTAGAAATATTCCAAAATATATTTGGAGGAATGAACTAGGAGTGCAGGATATCGAATACACAGTTAGAGAACGGGCTTGTAGATATATAAAAGACGTAATGGGGATGGGCAACGAGAGATGGCCAAAAATCTGCTTAGTGGTAGAGATGAGAGGCATTTTAAATAAAAGGCCTTCGAAATGGGGGAAAATTGTAGGGGAAATGCTAAATGAGCTAGAAGTAACAGATGTGAGTAGAATGATTTGGGAGAGAAGAAGTGGAGAGGAAATATACAATAGATTAAAAGAGGGAAAGAGTGTCTGGTGGAATAAAAACTAGAAACAGAGAGGGAGGCTTTATCGAACTCTTCTTATAACAAAATGTATAGGGAAATTGTACCAGGTGAAAACGGGGCAGAGTATTTAAATAAAAGGTACAAAAAGAAAGAGAATAAGGAAATGTGGGCAAGAATCAGATGCGGGAACATAGGGAGAGGATTTAAGAAAGGGTATAGGGATTGGGTTTGTAGACTATGTGGAGGAAGTGAGGAAACGCTAGAGCATTTGTTTTGTTGTGGAAATGTAATGCAAATCCAAAGAGATGGAAAGGTGAGAGATTAGAGAACAACATAAGGGGGTTGATAGTAGAGACGCTAAAAGGAGAAGTGTGTGAGGAAATATGCAAATACATGAGAATAACGGAAACAAAGATTAGAGAAAATGAAGGTTACTTTTAATAGATTAGGTGAGATCATAAGTTAAAAGTTATAAGTTCGACAAAATAGGATGTAAGGAAAACAAATGTAAATTCTCTAAAATAGAGAATACATGTGTATAATAATAAATAATAAATAGTACGTTGGTTAGCAAAAATCTGCAAAATTATTATTCAAAAACACAGATATAATACTTTTCTCACATCTGAGAAGCTTAAATGTGAAGAGAATTTGTTTAATCGTAAGATAAGGTGCTAAAACAATAACTATACCCAATCAATTTTATCAGTATCGCTCTCACTATTAGTTTACCATATACTGGGAAATTTGAACGAACACTACAACAAAAACAGATAAAAGTCATTTTGAGGTAAATATGAAACAGATTAACCCATGGATTATAAAAAATTATAAATTTATAAAATGTTTTTAAAATACTATTGTTACATATCTTAAACTGTCTCTTAATTATATATTTTTTTCAAATTTATCACATTTAAATCTCTTTTTAAAAAAAAAAAAAAAAAAACGCATTGGTTTAGATATATTTTAAATTTAATTCGGTCAAAATATCATTGACTGATTCCAGAACAATTTTATGTTTTTATTTCCTGCGCTTATCGGCAGTTACTGTAAATATTTTCATTGTAGAGATATAGGATGCAGGTTTGATCGCATAAACGTCGGAGTTTAGGTACACCTTAAAATGAAAACAGTATTCAGTCCGTGAATATAAGGCGGATGCCAGTTTACTGGAGTTCTTTTCGGATGCCAGACTGACCGACAGCTATATATATATATATATATATATATTCTTTTGTTACCAAAAGTTTGTTTTGTTTTCAAACATTTGCTTTTCTTTTTACGTTTTGTTTTATACATAAGTATGTATAATATACCTACACATGTTAAATGTTGTGTTGCAAAATGCCTTATTCCATCGGGAAATGGTCTCAAAGACGCTCCTGGGGTTAGCACTTTCCACATCACCAACCAGACGGCAGTTTATATTGTGCTGTTGTAGTTGTTAATCAAGATCAAACTAAATGGGAATAAACAGTGCTAAAAGGGGGATGGAAACAATATCACTTGTTAATTAACGATGCTGCCTTATCGTTATTATGTAACAACCCCTACGTCGATATTTCGAATGGTGGTAAATAATGATCATTTTGAAAAACTCTTCTTGGGGGTAGTTAAGTCCTTCAACTTTTCTCATGGAGGAACCTACGTACATATGTGTTGTGTGTTATTTGGGTGTCCTTATGGGATTTTTCGGGTGACCTGGTTACAAATTTGTATTTGACTTCACTGATTAAATATTTAGACAGTCAGCTAAACTTCCCCGATTATAAAATCTGTTCGTTCAATCGGGGCAACTAACTAACAAAGTTTAATCCAAAAAAAAAAGTTTGAAGGGTTTCGAAAGCTACACCCTGGATCCTAGTGCTTTAATGGGGTTTACATTAATAGAAAATCTGCAATATTCCATCTCATAACAGATTTGTTTGCTGCCTTGCGGTCTCACGGGAAAATTTGCCAAAACGAATTGAGATCCAATAGGCGGAACAAATTTTGTTTGATTTCATATATGTATCTATCTATCAATTGATTTCAATGGGCGTCTAATAAATTACCAAGAGCGTTTCAGTTGGAATTTGGTAGATAGATGTTATAGAATTATGACAGATTTACGATGGATTGCTATTGCTGGCCATTAGTGTATAATAATAATTATTTTTTAAACAATACAACGAGTAATAGCCAATGGTATACGAGCATTAGGTACATTTTTGTATTGATTCGATATTTCAAATAAATAATTGCGAAACAAACAAAAACGCATCTATAAAAATTGTTTTATAGTGAACCTGTTACCTAAACAAATGCCTGTAATGAAACAAAATAACATCTAATGACAATATCTAAACAAAATATACAACATCCATTTTTTTTTTTTTATTTGCAATTACCTAACAAAAAGTTTCTCTTAAATTTCACTTGACTATAAAATCATCAGGGGGGGAGGGGGTTATGTTGGATTGTTGGGACTTTCCCTCGTGGTGGCTGTGAAGTAAGCGATGGCGTTAAAGAGAGCAATTTCTCAGGGTGACATTTTAGATTTGTACTGTGGGGTTAAAGCCGAGGACCGGCTCGGTTTGTATTTTGGTGACAAAGCTGTTCACGGGTCAGGCTTTAGGTAGCTTGTTACTATCACCCCCAATTGACCTACATATATGTATCCTCTGACACCCCCGATTTCACAATTTACTACGTATTATACAGTCACTTCAAGGGGTTTATTGTTTATCTGCATAATTATATTACATTAAGTATGTGCTGTGACAACTGCGGATTTCACTTATTGTTAGTTAATGCCCAACCCCCAAAACTTCAAATGTTTGTTTCGATTTCAATAAACAACAAAGAAATTACGGCCAACATTCACATGTTTTACTTTTTTTAGAAACAGCTGATTTACTGTTTTTTAAAATACTAAATTCTAACCGTTCGAAAATATGATCTTCATAATGTTGCCCCTTTAAAGGCGAAAAAATAAGAAGACTAAAATCTATTTCAGTGTTTCCCTTTAGGAGTTTTTTTCCTTTGCAAAGCCACCAGCCATGCATTGAATTTTTTATAAAGCAACCCCTGTTGCGAGTCCAGGAATTAGAATAAGAAAAAGACGACGAAAAAAAAAAAAAAAAGAACGCGAAGATTTTTTAATCCCGTCAGTTCGGACGTGGCCGTCACGTCAGTCGCAAATAATGTGGCGTGTTTCGTCCGTTGTGGAGTCGGTCGTCCTCCCTCGTCGTCATTTCAGGGATGCTGTGTGCGCCACGCGCGGTCCCGATCGTCATTCGCGCAGCTTTTCCATTTGCAAGCGCGCCTTTGCTTGGGCGCCGCGACGCTGAGTCTAACGAGTGTTGTGCGACGCCCAAGGTGTCCGGACGCCGACGCTTTTAACGTTCTAACGTCAGTTCATACAGGTGTTGCGAACGCGACGCGTCTACTCTCCGCCGCTAAAACCACCCTTGCGTGTGATGAGCATGTACAGAGAATAATTTATTGTTACGTTTCTTCTGTGGAATTTTAAAATTTGATAAGCAATTTGCCGTAAGAATTTTTAAAAAAGTAATTTACTACCTTGCTAGAATCTACTAAATTTGCTTTGGGGACCAATAAATTTATAAATTTATACTGTAATAACAAAATAATAGGCGCGTTTCTTCCAATTGTCTTAAAAACAACAGAATGCAGATATTTTTCTTTTTTTTTATGCGACTATTGCCTAACAGGCTTCACTTTTTTTCTACTTTTGTTTCTAAAGAACGTAGGTAACAGTTGAAAATCTTCCGAATGATATTCTTTTTTACATTTTATTTCTGAAACAAATTGATAAATGTAAATGACGTGAATTTCAATTTTCATTAGTTTAAGTAACCTTCCCCGTAGAAACTTTAATTATTCCATCGTTTCATCCCCGTGTGGTTGTTTCAATAAAACAGCCAGATCCCTACATTTCGTATTTGTTTCTCTACCTCCGTTTCGACCCTTACTTAACCCTGAAATATTTTAATGGCACCGAAAAACCCTTAATCTCGCCCTGTCGAATTTCTCATCGAGACGAAACATTTAACCATTGAGGGGATGAAAACAATACCAAAATAACCTACACAATATTCTCCGATTTTCTGACAACATTAATTATTTGATTATGAGACAGAGATTCATTTGTTTATTCCTTTAAATTAAGATTCACATTTGTTTTTTTAGATTTAGATTCATATGTTGTTTTAAGATTCACTTATTTTCTTTTTAAACTGAGATTCATTTGTTTATTTTTTTAAATTGAGATTCATTTGTAGATTATTTTTTTGTGTAATAAGACAAAATAAGTAGTTTTTAATTATTTTAAAAGCAGAATCGAGTCGTAAAAGAGGAAACAGATTGATTTTCGAATAAAGTAGAAGTGGGGCAAGGCTTTTTGTGAAAATAAAACCACATTGAGTACCTAAGCTGGTTCAATTGGCCCATAAATTGCAGAGTAAACTGAATCTTAAAAGGTTTTCAAATAAATGTCCCATCTGTAAGATGTTTTAGCACTAACTATAATCTCTTATCGACAAGCAGTTTCTTTGTGCTACTAAAATACGAGAGAATAATGTTGTACGATGAAAGAAACAAAATTCGACTTTGAAACTTTGAAAAATTAGGCAACTAATCAAAACATTATTAAATTTATGTTTGTTTACAACCTGGGATAACAAACAACCCAAAAACTCTATTCTTTTAGGCGCTCTTGTAAATTTATCGATTCGATTTTTTTAATAAAACAGAAGAGAGTCGTATGTATAACACATAATATGAGCATGTTTTTGTCTGTGCTCTCGGTGTGTTGGCGTATCCCTTTATTATTTTAATAAAAATTCACGTCTTGTATTTATAGGACATTTGTCAATCTTCTTCTAAACATGTGTTTAGTACCTACCATTGAAAAAGATTTAATAATACATGGACATGTACATATTATGTGTTGTGATGGGAATAAAAGCTGTATGTATTATGTGGAACATCCCGGAAATTAAATTTCACTTTCTTCCACGTTCGTATAAGCCCCATTTAACTTATAACAAGATTTCTTTACAACAAAAGCCTCTTTGTCAATTTTTTCGTTCAACTTTTTTTCATTTTTATGTAGGATCGGTTTCGTTTTTATTTTTCATCTACCTACAAAGTGTTCACTTGTTTCTAATCGCATCTAAAAGACAATTGTTTTTACCATTTGGTCGTTCCAGTTTTATTGTTAGAGTCGTAAAATATTAGAAGATGATGATATTAAATTTCGAGTGGGCACTATAAACAGCAGGTCATTAAATTTTCGCATTTATTACCCACCTACCCACTGTTAGATCCATTGTGAAAATTTATTATTAACGGCGGTGGTGGGGGCTAAGGTGAAGGCATTAATTGAATTCGATCTGAATTTCTGAATTTAATATTTTGTTGGAAGCTGTGTTTACAATTTAATTGGCGACTCATTGCCCCCGACTGCAATCAATATTCTCCACGGCACGAAGGGCGCGACGGACGGGGTAATATATTTGATGACTACAATGCTAATGTTAAGAGAAACTGCTGCTGCTACTCCTGGTTGGTTTTTGCGTTTTTCACGTCCACTTTATTTCAACTGATCCAGCTCAGCCGTTTGAACAAAACAATAAAAATGGAAAAAAAACGGTGAAAAAGTTGAGGGTATACGTTTTTAAGTACGCTTTTCTATTATCCCGGGCAGGGTTCGTTGTTTACAATTCTACATTAGCATTCACTTTGCTTTTCTAATAGTTGGCACATACATACATAGTTAAGTACCTACATATATACATACATACATAGGTACATTATGTTGAGTTAGTTGTGTGTTACATTCTTTGTTTTTGTTTTTATTATTTTGGTTGTTTGCCACGATACGATGGGTCCTTACTCACCGTAAACCCTGGGGCTTCGAGTTTCATCTAACATAACCCTCACTCACGTTACGTGGTTGCTTGCTTACCTATTCTTACAAAATTATTGCTTCTTTCTTTGTTCTGTTCGGAGTCCAGCGAGGCGCTCGTCAATTATTAACGACTAAACTACCCCATTTGTAACATAAATAAGTCCAGAGAACTCAAAACCTAATAATGCAACAGCATTAGTAATGATTGCTGTACCACCACCCTCTTTAATTAATTCTGTCGTCTTGATTCTAATTAATGTCAGATAGGTATTAGGCATACCTATAGTGGCTAAATGAAAAAGGTCATAACTCAAATGCCGCTGAAACTTCCGGCTGATCGTTTCAATGAATCATATTATGCTATGATAACAAAGGCAGTAGCAGAGAGATGAATCTTTCCGAGAAATTTCATTAAATTTCAAAACGCGGAAGACAACAATAATATCTATGCTATGGGGGTAGTTAGTTTCCCTGTGCGGTTTTCGAGCTGCATTTAATTGGGCCACAATGATTTATTTTTTTTTTGGAGGGCGACTTAACGATCAGATCGGATTCGGTAGAAAGGTAATTGGAAAAACTACCCCAATTAAAAACATCAGCGGCCGGTATTATTACCCTCAGTCGAAATTGGCACTCATAAAATAATTCCGCCCCTGCCGAAAATCATCACTCGATAAGAGCGTATTTTCCAACCCCATTCTAAAAATTCTTATGGCAATATAGTTTATTATTTGTTTTAATTTTCGAAACAATTGCTAGGTACTTGTGGTTGTTGTTGTTATTGTGTTAAAATCTATTATAAACAATATAAATACGGTCCTGGATCCGTACGGGCCGAGCAGTTGGTCTTCCTTGCCCCACAGTCACCATGGGGGCTTCGGAGGATCCCAACACTGGTGTGACAGGGTCATTGGGGGAGGAAGGTCGACCCCGGCTACACCCGTGGCCGGAATTTACCACCGCATCGACAGCCCTTTCCGGGCCAGTTGTCCGGTCCATAGCCCCTTCCGGTACCAACATCAAAGTACCGACGCTTTGGACTTTTACTCACCCCACGAACAGGTGAACAATCATTTCAACACCACCCTCAATCTAGATCCCTGCTTTCCTAATTTTATTTCTAATACGTCTCTAAAAGGTGTTCTATGTTGAATATTACCTCTGCTACCCCGCATACAACCCCCTGATTTCCACCATTCTATCTATAAACATGTAAACTTGTAAAGATGCAGCCTGAAGGACCTTTTTAAATTATAATGGCACGTCCTACATCTAGAGGGACGAACAATAGGGTATATCTATTAGTGAAGTTGGCGGAGCAGAAAGTTGAACACAAATGAAGTGAAATGAACCCATTGAGTCAACAGACCTCCGAAACCACGAAATCAATAAAACATTTATATGTACCTACATCAGAGCAACAAATGAATCTCTACAACAAAATGTGAAATTATTTTGATAAATGTTGCAAAACGCCTTTGAAATTTCGAGAGGGTTGAAATATGAAAACAATGTAAGATAGAAATCTGGCCTATTAAGTTAAAGGTGGAAACTTTACGTTTTGAAATTCAAATAAGTTCCTCAGTGTTTCGCTTAAAGTCACGTTCCATTGTACATATTTGTTTGTTGTATGAACATTACAAAGATCCTCTTGAAGACGCCGGCTGGCTGGCTGACATTGCCAAGGACAGCAAGAGTGGCGTTTGCCCTCGTATAGCTAATCATAATTGAAACATTAAGCTCTCTAAAAGCTCCAATGGCGTGATAAAATAAGCGAGGAGAGTCTTAAGAACGTGACGAATTTGCAAACAAAACTTTTTTTATATCTACCTTATTCGCGCTTTTTCTTTGTCACATACTACACACTTCGTAAAAAGACAAAATAATTCTACGTAGGTATCAACAAATAGGCAAACAAATGAAATTGACAATTGAAATAAACAAATGCAATTAACTCCTTTTTAAAGCATGTAATTCTTTGTTGTTTATTGCACTTGACAATTGTTTCGCCAAACTTTGGCTTCTTCGGAAGTTATTTGTTACTTAGCATAATTTACAGCAAAATAGACTTATATACTAGTTGTAAGGGTAGGAGATGGAAATAAATTTAAAAGTGGGGAGTTGCTTAAATCTGTTTGTTCATTTATAAAAGTTTTGGTATTTTTTGACTTATTAATTTCTAGTATTTCTAAAAATGTTAGTTTTTGTTTATTATTTTCTGTATGTAGGATTTTGAAATTTTCATCGAAATCATGATTTTTAGTTTATTTGCAATTGATATTTGCTTTATAATTTATAGTTCCTTGTTATAGTCTCCTTCTGACATTGGGATATCTAACAACCTATGTAACATGCAAATAACTATAACACAAACATCGTAGATTCTCTATTAAAGAAAATAAACTATCAGAACAGTTTAAATTTAGTATACCCCAAGATTAAAGGAGACAATCAAAAATATAAAACCATAACATTCATAGGACAGCCAACAAATTACATTTCACCCTTACTACGCAAAAATAATTGTAAATTAGCTTATAGAACTAACAATAATTTAAGTAAGTACATTAAGAATAATAAAGATAAAACAGACAGGTCGCACAAATCCGGTATTTATAAATTAAATTGCAATACCTGTGAAATGTATTATATAGGTAAAACATCTAGAAATTTCGAAACGAGGATTAATGAACATAAAAGATCGTACAACAACAATAAAACAGATTCTAATTATGCTAACCATCTTATTACTAAAAATCATGATTTCGATGAAAATTTCAAAATCCTACATACAGAAAATAATAAACAAAAACTAACATGTTTAGAAATACTAGAAATTAATAAGTCAAAAAATACCAAAACTTTTATAAATGAACAAACAGATTTAAGCAACTCCCCACTTTTAAATTTATTTCCATCTCCTACCCTTACAACTAGTATATAAGTCTATTTTGCTGTAAATTATGCTAAGTAACAAATAACTTCCGAAGAAGCCAAAGTTTGGCGAAACAATTGTCAAGTGCAATAAACAACAATTGAAATTTAATATAAGCGTTTTATTTAAAGTAGTGAACATGAATTTCAATCAAGTATCAGTAGACTCAATCAAATATAATTCTTTGTGTTATTTTAAGATTAAGTGCTACAATTGAAAGTAAATTAGGGTGTGCCTAATAATTTTTCATTCTTATTAAATAAGTGACAGAAACGCCCCCGAATTTTCCATTAGTTACGTAAGTATAATGATGGTTGAAAAACGAAGTGGTGGGTGTGGGATTTTCGTATCCGATTGGAAAATGGAGTTCCGTGATTCATTCTATCAGATAATTCGACCTTTTGTTGCGAACCTCGGATGGCCTTCGGCGTGAAGAGCATCCCACTGAAGAATGAAAAATGAGACGATCAGTTCCCCGAATTTTTCTTAAACTTATCTTTTTAGCTGCGAGCCATTTTTTTTTCCTTTTAAATTGCGTCGACGGTTGTGTCCACGAAAATTTCGAGGCAGCAAGGAACCCAACACAAGTTGATTAAGGAGTCGCACTAAGTGACGGTGAGACTTCATTAGTAAACTTGTTTAGTTCATTTAACTCGGCAACGTGTTCAGGATTTGTTAAGGGAAATTGTAACTTCAACTTCCACTTCCCCCAATTTCTTTTCCAACGAAAATTACGATTACGATACCTATCTATGTATAAAATAAGAAAAAAGAAGAATAAGAAGAACAACGGCGCGGATTTTCTATTGTTATTAAACAAAACAAGAGAAGGAAGGAAGCCCAGTTATCTGTTGGCTTTTGTTTCTGCGGATTGTTTAACCCAAAACTGTCTCAGTAGTTGTATATGTAGATATGTATCTATACATTTTTCTGGTAGAATTTGAGCTATGTGTTATTTATGTGGACGACTTGACTTAATGGTAACTTCTAGGATAATAGGTAGCATTTTGTGTATGAAACATACGAACGTATAATGCATAACAATAGACGTTCTCGTCGTTTGGTTTAATTAAAAATATCCACACGCCCTTCATCCGGGCATTTTCCCCTTCAGCTGATTTTAATATCCACCCGCAACCCTTCATGTTCTCGTAGTTGTTGTTAGCAGTACAAATTGCTACATATCCACGTTACGTTACATTCCGTGTGCCATTTTTATGGCACGTTATCCTGTGTCAAAACAGAGGAGCCGTAATTTGAAATACGTACCGGAAAGAAATTTCAGTTATCGGGCGCGTTAGTGGCTGAACGAAATAATGGGACGATGAAATTGCTTCCTAATTCGTACATATTAGGTACACATGGCCTCGTTGTTGGAACCGGGCAATTTTTACAAAGTCGCAACCCCCGTAACGCAAGCCATGCGGAACACTCCACGTCTCCAGAAGAATCCATAAATTCCTTAACTCAGTTCACACGACTACAAAACAATCTTCTTACGTAACATCATCATCAAGGCTTTAAACAACGGAGCACCTGTGACATTAAACTTTCTTAGATAGCGAAACAAAATGCCATCAACAGAAATTGTTAGTCGATTTTGTTTTAATAGAAGAATTACGATTGAATTTTGTTTCAATCAATCGATAACAAACAAACATCGATAGATAGAATAACGGTTAGATTTTGTTCCAGGCACTTCTCCAAGCTCACGACGTGGTTGCTCACGAGATTTATAGCGAAGATGCGATGCGAGTCACTCCACCTCCAACCCTTCCGTACCTCAACGGAGGTGAGGATCTCGACGCCCCGAATGGCGACCTCGAATTGGAAAATGTGACCAGGGTGCGGCTCGTTCAGTTCCAGAAAAACACTGATGAACCCATGGTAAGAATATCATAGATGAGTTTGTAAATTTGTACATATGTAGGTATGTAGTTTTAGTGCCCCGAAGTTGAAGAGACACTCGAGCAATAAAAATTCATACTAATTAAAAACTACCTACTGCAGAAATTATTTTTACGACATATTTCCCCTCTCGTAAACTTTGTACCTAAACGTAACGTAAATCTCGTCCACTTTACCTGCAGGATTTTATCGGGATCACTTGTTTTAGTAGGTACTATAAGTACATACATAAATAATGCGAATCAGTTTCTACAGTTGGTTCTTATTTTATTTAAGTATTAAGTTGAAGTAAAAGTGAATTGGTCGGGAGATTTTTATAGCGTTGCTTGCAGGATTAACTATTAAATTTACGCCTTTCCAGGCACGTCGTCCTTAAGTGGAACTCGCGGTAATCCTATCAGGACGAGTGCCACTTTCCACAGTCCTGTTACTCAGCTTATACGGATATATAACTTACAGTGCTGCTTACGGTTATTTTAGCAATACTGGATAAACAGAAATTTCAACCAAAACACTTTAAAAGTTCACTTACTAATCAACGCTTTTCGTTGTAATGTACCTACTCGTGGGACATGAAAGTTAAACGAACAGTTGAATCAGAACAGTCGCCTGTTCTTACATAGGTACCTATGTATGTATTAACAAGCGCTATCGTACTCTGTTTTTGTTCCCTATTTCATTTGTTTATGTAACAGAAGAAGAAGAATAGTTGTATAACAATTCTTTGAATTTCCGGCGAGGACAAGATTTATCAACCCTTAACACTTAAACTGAAACTAAATAGTAGGCAAGTAGGTACATAGGAGCACTGTAGTTGAGTTATTTCAATTCCACTTTATCCATATCTCGCAGTGGGTATTATCACAACGGTTGGCAAGGAATTTTTACCTATTCGCGCACTCGTTCCCGAGGGATATATGTATACATATGTATGTACATGGCTATAGTTATTTATATCTATAGATACATACATACATTTGGTGGTATCGATCCCTTTTGCACTTGCTACTGAACTACTGCACCTACTTACCTACCATCAGAGATACATAATTGGACACTTATGGTCCACCTAGGTACATTTCTTGAAAGACAAGTGTAGATACCTAAAACTGTCTTAAGTGCTATAATTAACAAAAGAAGTGCAGCACTCACTGATGGTGACGAAGAAACAAAAAAAAACAAAACACTTTCGGAAATGGCAAAGCATTTGAATGTTTCAAAACAATAGCACGAATCGTAAAAACAAATGAAAAAAACAAAAAAGAAACAAAATTCCCGATAATTTAAAAATTTGTACTTTTTTGTTTTTTTTAATATTCACTTTACTAGGTAACAGTAAAAGTTTCTGGTTTTTTATTTGGCTCATCTTCATTAATTGTATTTGTTCCACGTATGTCCAATCAAATTTTTGTAACGTCTTCCTCGATTCCTCCGGGACTTTTTAGGAATTGAAGTCGACACTATCGGTCCCTTTTTAAACGTTGTGACCTCGCATGAGCCCGTAAATTTAAAAGGAAGTCGTCTCCGCGCTTCCGGGACGCGTTGTAAACTCCGATAATCTCGAAAATTAAATTCGGGAGATCAGCGTGGAATTCGCATCTCAACATTACGGGTTGAAAAGAAGACTTTAGAAGAGTAACAAACGTGCAGTGCAGTTACATACCGTTTTTATCTGCATCTAAAAGGCCAAATTTTATCAACTCTCAAAGTTCAACCCCTTGGATGGATTTAGGTACCTAATACCTGTTTTAGTCTTTTAATCTTACCGTTCATTCATTCATTCATTATACGTTATGAAATATGTTCCCTTTTGTGAATAAATTTGACCTTATGCCCGCGGGTGGGTGTTACCTACCGTGGGCCGTAATGTGGCGTGAAACTTTAATAAATGACCGGGGGTGCTGATCATGCATTTAAAACGTACCTAAACGTAATTTGGCACCGGGTCGGGCCTTCCGACCATGATGCACTTTCGAAGATGACAGATGTGGCTGACATGAATCGAATATAATATATCGAAGTGAAGTGCATGTGGGAATGGGGTGGGTTAGGGGGGTGACGGTGACGAGAGCGTGCTGCACGAATTACGTTATTATTTAACGATAATCAATATCTCGCACTCTTCAACAACAACAGCAACAACAAATCCCCATTGAATTTAAACCAACATTTTGTACGTATACAGAGCAATTATTGCGATTGTTATTATGACTTGAACTGCCAAAGTTTCTGGAACGTTGATGATGATGACGAGTGCACGTGTGAAAGTTCTCGGAAGATGTCAAACGGGAAGCCTTTGTTATTATTAGATATTAAATTTAATCAAGCCGGTGGTTGTTCCCGGAATAACAGGGATGTTATCTATCAATTTTATTGTGTGTAATTAATAAAGTTTCAAGTATTCGAGTTTGTTCAACTTCATCAAATAATTTACTTCAAACTATTGATGCTCTTTATATAGATTCACCCTGTTTACATACATATGTTCAATATTTACCAATTTATCCGTCAGTATGTGCCCTCTGTTGATCGTCATAAATTTACGACAAACTATAATTACATAGGTAATACATTAACGGCATTGTATTTTAATTTAGGCGAAATACCTACATGTACCTACGTAAAATTTACATGTAACAATTAAAACTTTTACACATTCACAGGTTCAGGCAAATAACTTAAATATCTGACTTCTGGTTCCACAGATAATCACGAACAAACAAACGCTGCACTAGTAAAAGTTTAAAAAACAAAAGGGTACGAAACAAAATTAACCTCCTGGACAAAACAAACAAAGGATAGAAAAAAATGAAGTGAGATCTCTGTGTAGTGTGTAATAAGTTATGTCAGGATGGTTTTTGTCTTGATTAATGTTATCTATTGAATTAAGTTCGGTTATTTTTGTGGTTAAGGCTCGAAAGCGGATGGGAGATAATATCGGCTGACATTTTCAATTATTTTTCAGGGAATTACACTAAAAATGAACGAGGACGGCAAGTGTATCGTGGCAAGAATAATGCACGGCGGGATGATTCATAGACAGGCGACTCTCCATGTCGGGGATGAAATAAGGGAAATCAATGGAATTCCCGTCCAGAATCAGTCTGTTAGCACGCTCCAGAAAATACTGGTAAGTAGGTATATATATTTACGTAAGTAATAATAACAAAAGACGATTCTCACTCATTTGTTCTTTGTTTTCTTTTTTTCTTTTTTTCGCCCTGGACAATTGCGGTTTCATTTGTTACGTTATTTCATTCAAATGAACTGATGCATTTTAATTTGTTAGTATTATATTGCACATTCAATGGATAAATCTTTTTTTTTCTGATGTAAAATTTTTGTTTCTACAATTTTATTTATATTTTAATTTTATTTTATCAGAGACAGTAGACAATCAAATGTCTGCTATAATACGATGTTCTATTGTTCTTTCTTTTTGTCCCGATTCCTGTTTCCTGTACGTACAATAGGATTTAATCAATGCCTAAATAGCCGATCTTAATTGAAACAAAACCGCTGCTAATCCACGTCCGAACGGGCAAATCGATATAGTACTAAACTCGAGCAGTACGAGTACGTTCCTGGACGGAATTTCAAGAATATACTGTTCCAAATTGGAATAATTCGTTCGCAATAAATTTGGTGGTCCGCAAATTCGATTATATGTAATATCAATAATAAAGTGCACGATACTATCTATCCGTTACGAAATTCCGAAACACAAATAATAAGTTGCTTATAAAAAGTTGAACTTGATACAACTGTTTCAACAAATGCCATAGAACGATTCTCAACTGTTCAGAACAATCGATAAATCTTGTTATTGATAGTTAAATATTTCAGCCACTGCTTTATAAATTTAGCGTCGTAACAGCAATTTGTTTCCCCTTTATTTTTAATTACCAACCCTTTCGATTACATTTATAGTAAATACCTGTTTTCATTGATAATCGATAAGTTCATTTTCTCTATTGAGAACAAATGTGTCTGAGAATTAGATCCGATCTGGGACAATTTGTATCCACTTGTTTGACAGACACTCCCTTTGTGCTTCACGCCCTTCCAACACGAGAAAAAAAACACTAAGCCATTTTACTGACTGATGTTGAATCGTTATATAAGATTAATGGCTCCTTAATTTAGTTTTATCCAACTGGGTTAATCATCGCCATCGTAAAATAAATGCAAAAAGAAAAACAAAAAGTTTTCATTTGTTACAGAGAGAAGCAAGGGGTTCTGTCACATTCAAAATAGTTCCATCATACAGAAGTGCTCCACCACCCTGTGAGGTAAGTCTGTTCATAAATTCATTATTTTTGTAAGTGAATCATTTAGAAAATTCATATTTATCAAATGCATGAACGCTTATTAGTTATTACATTAGCTTTTTTAGCGAAAACAATAAAAAGGGCAATTGTTTTTAATTGTTTTTGTCTAGAAGTCAACTGTTTTTCTAATAACAAATGCAGTTGTTGTTCTAATGTTTTCTATAGTTTTTTTGTGGTAAACTAACATTAACTGTTTCCTGGTCCGCCAGAATACGTAGTTGTCAAAAATTTAGTTTGGGCTATGCAACGAGAAGCCAAACGGTTATTATCCTTTTTGCGGAAGTAAAAGCATGCGTCCGTCGCGTCGTCCTTTTTAGTCCATTTAACTTTCAAAATTTGTTTTGTTGATGGAATAAGCCGTTCATTTCGCTGGCCGCGTTTCGCCGACAAAACTGGGTCAGAAATGTGACTGAAAAGTCTCTTTTTCGTATTATTATTATTCTACTGCATCAGAGTTTTAAATAACAAGTTCCTGTTTTTACTATTTAAGAACCGATTTCCACGACGACTCTTGGCATTGCATGCAATATCTCGCGGGCCATGTCTCTAAGTACTACATAAATCTAATAAAAAAATAATCCTGTTTACTTCGGCGGAAAAGCCCCTCTGCAAACTGAATCATTTTTCCATTTAATTTATCTAGAATTAAATTATTTACCGAGAGAGAGAAAACATTTGAATCTTCTGATTTTATTTGTTTATCTTCTATCGTATTGGCATTTGTCACCGTACAGAAAACAGTTGAAAGATTCGAAAACAAATGAAATTTTTGTTTTTCTGCAAAAATATCAGTAGATCAGGGAATTATCCGCAGTTTCGTCTTCCGTGAACAGTTGTATTTGAAAACGGAAAATCTGACAAACACAGCGTCCAAAATCTCGGTTTTCACTTATCCAATCCACGTTGGCCGTTTCCGCCTGGTTGCATTTTAATACACGTATGGTACGTTGAACAAAATTTATTCGGAAGCTACAGCATCAAATCTGCATCTGGCACACTGAATTAGTTTAATATCCGATCGACCTCGTTATTAACAATCTGTATCCACACTTTTATTCATTTCAGTTGCTATGATGATCAACGAAACTGATTATTTATTATTCATTACTTATAATAAAAAACAAATGAATCAACACTAATTTTTGTTATCTATTCACATTCATATTATCGGCGAAAATCATTGTAATGCATAAAACATAACAGCAACAGCAGCAATTTAGGGAGAGAGGGTGGGAGTACCTGTTAGGGTAGGTAGATAGGTAGGTACGTAATAATAATAATGCCCATTTGAATTGCAAAATTTTTGTTGGGAAAGCAATTGTTATTCCAGACGTGAAAATTAATTTTGTGCGGAAATAAATTGAGACGACTTAAAATTCAATTTGGATGTCGTTCATAAATACATAAGTGCCCGTTGCTGTTGTTCCATTGGGGCTACTATCTATACTAAGTGAGTGCTACCAACCCTTAACGACTTTTCAATTCGAAAAATGCAACACAGGCTTTTAAACCCTCCAAATTAGCAAGAGTAATTTTTTATTAAAACAGTTCATACCTACAGTACAATAACTGATAAAGAGAATTATCAACCCCATGTGGATGCTAGTAAATAAATATTTATATGATGTCTCATAACAACATCCCCCTTTAGCTGCTACCCCAACTTTACTGTGCCTTACTCTTAATAATTAATATCAATTCTATTATATGTTACTTCTCGCGTTATTAAAAGCACCGTGAGAGCCTAAACTTCGAACAGATTTACCCCTTCGATTTTACTAAAAAAGTTATACTTCTAACCCTACAAATGTTTATGAAATGATGAACAGAAGTGATTTGTAAAATGATTTTTCCCTAACTTAAGTAAAATTGTAACAAAATAGATTTTCAAATATTATATCATAAAATGTAACTATGACCTTAGTTTTATTAGTTCTATTTCATTAATTTTTTTAATTTATATTTTGTGTTCCAATTGCACATCTCATCATCCCAGATACGTAAAGCTTATCGGTAGAGTACATATTCCAGAAGCCATTTTTTTTAAGTGCATTTTCAAAACCATTTGTTTTCTCTTGTACCTACATAAACTGATGACTAAATTTTTTGTATTTTTCTCGTTTACACAGATGTTCCGGATTAAACCACTACCGGTACTAGTAAGTACACTATTATCTGGTTGATGCGATGTGCTTTTTTTAATTACGTATTATTGATTTTTTGGCACGTAGAGTTTTTAGATTTTTGAGTGAGCAATTATTAAGTATCTATAGGGGTAGTTTAGAAGATTGGCCGTTACTCGCAATAATTACGAAGTAAGTTGTTCTCCGCGAACAATAACGAGGATAATTAATAATTTTCTATTTAATAGACTCTAATGGCCATAATAATTACACCAGCAATAAAACGACAACTCTCTTTTTTTTAATGCAATAAGAACTCTTTTTCAAATGCAACGTTTTGTTTTACATCATTTCTGATGGTTAGACACGTGTGTACCTTTATAAGTATGTAATAATACCTTTAAGTTTTTATTGTTGATATTACAGCCGTTTTAGTACTTTTGCAATAAAAACGGCACTAAAACGTACCGCGATGTGTATCATTTTGTTGCAAAACGTTTCATTTTCTTACATTCTTTTACCTCACTAGGTATATAATAATAAACGTTTTCTTTTATGCACTTTTAAAATAACAAAAGATCGCCTTTGATCTTCATTTGCTTGATGCATTCCCAAAGATTTGAATAAAATTGTTTCTTGCAAATGTTTCGCAAAAACAAACGTTTTGTTTCGCTTTTGTCTTTACGACATTATTTATCGACTTACTTCTTTATTATTTGCAAATTATTAATGTAAATTTGTGCATGACCTTTTAGCCCTTACTTAAATTAATTTGACTTAGTTAAGTATAGATAGATACTTTTAAAAGCCAAACAACCGCACCAGTTAAAATTGAGATAAAAGAACACATTTGTGGTAAAATATTTAAATTAGAAAAGTTATTTGTTTTATATGTGGCACCTGCTACATTTACGATCGTATAAACTGGAAATGGCTATAGATACATTCGTATATCGGTTGCACGTTCGTTTTTAGAATCCTTGACCGAGAAACTCGACTTCCTCAAAGGAGGCATAAATTAACGATAAAAAAGAATGCTAAAAAGCCAGACATCGACAAGGGCATTAATAATTCGCGAATGGGGTGAGAATTGACGTAGAAAAGTTGAGAAATCTTGGTGCATAATGCAGACTCTCTTTCTCTCTCTAATTCTCTCTACATCTTCCTGCAGGTCCATTTATCAAAGCGCCTCTATGTCTGTGTGTGTGTGTGTGTGTATGAATGTGTGTCTGCAGGTATGTTAGAAGAATAAATAAAGAAACAAGGAGGAAATGGCGAGTCGTGTTATCAGCCCTTAACGCTACCGCCCCGCTAGCAAAGTGGAAAATGCGATAAGAATTCGGAACGCTCATAACCACGAATTTCATTACGTTATTAGATGCTTGTTTGTCATTCAAAAGTGGCATGATTTTTAAAATTATGCCGCTCATGATCGCGGCCCCTCGCCGTTTCAATTTATTGCGCTACATTACCATCTTTTACACCCACACACGGTTTAGTATCTACCTACAGATAAATGAAAACTTGTTACATTCTACTGTTTTAAATTCTATTTTTGTTTGTAACAAAAGAAAATCAAGAAACATAAGATTAAAGTAGCTGTCTACATTTTTTGTTTGAAATTCTATTGTCATTAATAAAAGAAAATCAAGAGGCAAAACAGAAACAAGTACCTGCCTACTTATGACACCTCTTTTAAATTCTGTTCTCTTTAACAAACAAAAATAACTGAATGAAGCAGAGTTAGTTAGTTATGTAGGTGTCGTTTTGGACAAAAAACAAAATTCTCACCATCCCCATACTTTTGGTATTCTACAAAACAGAGTAATTGCGTTCAGGGGTGAATATGCAAAGCGCCGGTGTTTGACTTGGACAACCAAACCAAACTTTCGCACACTCATTTGCTTTTGTTTTTTTTTTACAAAATAAATATCGCATGCTTAAATACCTAATAGAATACATAATATTAAATTGTTGTAGATATTTGTAAGGGCCCAGTTCGACTACGACCCTTTGGAGGACGACCTCATTCCCTGCGCTCAAGCCGGCATCGCCTTCAGGACCGGTGATATTTTGCAAGTAAGTCTTTCCATCAACGTTACCATTTAATTACTAGCCCGGGGTCTGAAGACGTACACACATACACACACACTAGCTAGCTATATAATATGTATGTGGGCGTCTTTTCATAGCGACGCCAATGACGACAACGAGTCGACGCTGCTGGTGGTGGTAGAGGTGGTGGTGGTGATAGGGAACTGAGTGCAATCTCTAAACGACATTCTAGATCTCATTCACCACTGTCACTTCCGACAGGCTTCCGACATCCTTCCCTGTCTTAAATAATCCTCGTTGTACTGCAATCAGCCAGGCCGAAGACATACCGCCTGCCTGTCAGTCAATCGATGGCAATGGTCTTATTTAAATTACCCCATCGTCTGGTGACGGATATAGAAATATCAATCTTTTTGTGATAAAAAAGTACCGTCAAAAAGTCCTTCATCTACCCCTATATGTCCCTACGTAACTCTTAGTAAAAACGATTTTCATTTCCATTTTTATCTATTTGTGAACGACACTTGGGCTCGGGGCTTCCGAAATCCTCCACCGTCTCAATAATAACAACAACAACCCTTAACTATTCGAGTTTCTCTCAAACATCTACGTAGGTATCTACAAAAATTGAATAGATTCTCATTGTGCTGTGATCGATCAAAACTTGTCTAATAATAAACAATAATAGTCAAAAAAGTGCCAAAGTCAAAATTAATTAAGGGACTGTACCTACTGCAATTTTTATGTACTATATTTAAATGCTCGATCTTTTTCGTTTTAGCCAAAAACCGCTTTTATTACGTATTTCTCCTAACTCTAGCTCCGGTCCAATTTATCCAGCTTTTAATTTACGTAGGTACCTATGTATGTGTGTATGTATGTATGTATGTATGGAAAATAAGCATAATGATCCCCTTTTATTCCTTTTTCTTTTGGTCTCGAAACGAATTTGTTTGATGCAGATGCATGCACGCGTTGGTTGCAATGCAGTCGTGGCAGCTGCCGATGGATGCTAACGTTCAGTTTTTCTCCCTTGCTAAACTTCCACCACCACCACCAGGCAAGCAGCGTACGGCTTTACTTCACAAATTGCACCAGAACTCCTGCCCTTTGATCTTACTTCAATCCGTAATTACTACCCTTCTCCACTTTTTGATTTTTCACTCGATCTTTTCGATGCTCATTTAATAAAAAACGAACAAATATATTTTGTTTTCTTACTTTGTTTTTGTTTGCTTATTAATAGATAACAAATGATTGTTTTTGGCAGTTGTTTATTTATTTTGTAATAACAATAACGTTTTTATTACATACTACTGTAGTTACTCCCTCTAGAAAAGAAGCTAAAGTATGAGGAGGTACCTATCTACTTACCATAGGTAGGTAATAATAAGCGATGACTTTTAATAAAATAGCATAATGTTCTGAGGGTACGTCAGTCAGTCTGAAAAATCTTACCTAAGTACTTTAATGTGGTCTCTTTTGATGTCAGACTGGGAAATATCAATTTTAGAATTTAGAGGGAGAAAAGCAAAACGTATACGTTGTTGACATTTGAGAATCCATTTGCCAAAAAATTCTTCCGTTCCTTGGGTCCTCAGGTTGATTTTAAAAGAATTACGCTAGATTTTTTTTAGCAACAAGGGTAGATGTAGGTAATACGTACAGTAACGTCCTAAAGATTTAGACAAATGTGTTTTTGTTTTTTTGTTAAAGATTATCAGCAAAGACGACCACCACTGGTGGCAGGCTCGAAAGGACAATTCTGCAGGAAGTGCCGGTCTCATTCCATCACCAGAACTCCAGGAATGGAGGGCTGCATGTTCCGCCATGGAAAAAACAAAACACGAACAAGGTAAACGAACGGCAATTGTTTATGTTTTTTTTGTTGTTTTAACAGGACAAAAATTATTATTTATGATTGCCTTTGTAAAAACTTTGAGTCGCCGATCATTACCTACTGTAATCTTCCAGAGGGATAATCCCGACAGGAATGCCGTAAAATCGCGAAACTTAATTATTCTTGACTTTTAAATGTAACTAACGGTAGGATAGGGACCGGCTATAAAAGATATAAAATAAAAAACAAAGGGCTGATGTTTTTCAGCCCCGAACGCCGGCCGGTTACATACCTACCTAGAAAGGGGAAAAAGTCGATGAGACTTCGGTTTTTATACAGACCTAGAGTTTAAGAAGTTGGATAAAATGAGACGAAGGTCCTTGTTTGATTGGAAGCACTTCGCCAACGTTTCGTGACTGAAATGGCAAATCCTTCTCTTACCTATTACGGTTGATAATGCGTTTACATCTAATAAGGGTAAATAAATAAGGACATTAAATAGCACCAGCCAGTAGATTTACTGGGGGATTACGGGAATAATAATGAATGAAATTTATGGCGACTTAAAGAATATTTCACACAAGAAAACGCTTTAGTACTTATCTAAATATTTTAGATAAGAATTCGGAATTGTTTTTCAACCCTTTCACATAATTTATTCGTAAGATACCGTAAAGATACAATCTTCGTGAATAAATGGGACGATTGTAAGTAACGATAAAAATTTACAATGGGTTAACGTTTACAAATTTAAATAATTTGTATCTACACGATGTTCCAAAAAAAAAATATTGAAAATTAATTAAAATTTACGTGTAGAAGGATTTTTAATTGTTGTAATCGTTTTAAAACAAAAGACACAAGAATAACTATAACAACAGACAGTCTCAAACAAAAGTTCTGTCAATTAATTGTTTCTCTAAACAGTGGCTTTTCGTTAGACGATTGTTTTTCTTTTTTTTTTTATAAAAACGAACAAATGAGAACGACAATATCTAATCGCCTGATGTTGCTACGTTGTGTTTATGTAATAAAAATTGTGTGGTTTCAATTAAAACTTTTCAACATTTAAGTATCCAGTAAATGTAGGTGCTCATTAAAAATTAAGTCCCAGTTTCAGACTTTTCTAAAAGGTTTTTTATACCTATTTGTTTGTAGATATAAAAACCGAATAAAAAGTTTTTTAAGCATCACGAGCTTGGTGACTGAAGAAATCGTTAAAGTACTTATATATTTATATTAAGTATAGAAAGCACTTTCAAAATTATTATATCTACCTATATACATACCTACGTATGTATGGTCATGTAAATTGCGTAAGAGTTTTATTGGGTAGGTAACTACACCTGGTGTGGTGCCTCCCCTTTTCGCTTTTACGAGTTGTTTTTTTTTTTGGTACTTCTTTAGATTAGAGATTTAGCGGAGATAAAATTGTATTTATTGAATCGTATATATTACCTACCTACCTATAAATATATTTTGTGTATTATATGTATATATATATATATATGTATCAACGTAGAATTTTCCCCATTAAGTCTTTATAACTTCTACAACACGCCAGGCCTGAACCCGACAGGGGTCGCTCTCTAGTAAAATTCGATTGGTTTTCTTCGACAGGGCAATAAAAATTTTACGTCATCCGCAAAACTTTTTCATGTAGGTATCATAAATGTTTCACTTGTCCTTTTGTCCTGAGTTCATGGCGCGTTTTTCTTTTTTTTTCCGAAGAACAATAAAAACGCAGTGGACTAGATCAGTGGCATTTTTTTGTGTCTTTATTCTATTTTGTTATTTTTATAAAAAAATAAGTATTTTTCAGTGACTTCCATTCTCACACCACTTGGTTTATTTTTGTATAAAAAAATGATTAATTAATCAACTAATTAATTAAATGTATTAAATTACTTTATGGTTTTGTGTAGGTAGGTAGATTTTTGGGATTAATTAAATATATGTTATGTGTATCTACGTATAATAAATAAATGTAAGTAAATTAAATTTTGTTGCACATTTGACTTTCTCTAATAAGTATATATCTATAATGTGTTGATTGTTTCTGTTTGCAAAATGCGCCAGAAATCATTTGAAAACAATTTCCCATTTCACGTTACTTCTTTTTCATTAATTTTTCTTATTACTCTATTTATCACCAGAGGCAGAAAAGGGATGTGCATCACATAATGATTGTGACGGTTCATCAGGTATCGCACCGATTTTGTATTAAATATATCTACAACACCCGCTTAAGCATGTTGCATGACAGACACTTACAGACAAAACAAAAGTTGAAGACAAACGAACAAACACTTTCTTATTAATCAGTCAGTTCGTATAACAAACAACAAACGAAAAACTTGAACACTATAAACAAACAACCAATAGATAAAGCTAGTTGCATTTTTTTTGTGGAAGAGCAACAGCAATTGTTTTAAGAGTCACTAGAAAACAAAGACAATTACAAATTATTAATTATTGAACACACATTATTTTTTTAAGTTCAATAGGCGTTTGTTTTGTACAAAAATTGATAATAATCAATAACAGCATGCTGAAACTGCTTAAGTATGATGTTCATGCTTCTTAACAGTATTTTTAGAATAACTTATAATAAATACTTAATTACCAATAATTATAAAACAAAAAATTTTAAAAATATTAAACAATTTCTTTGGTAATTCCTGCACTTGGTTTTGCAGTATCCTTAAAGAATGGAAGTCATATAAATTGATTAAAAGTCGTAAATTTTAGGCCAATTTTACAAAAAAATTACACTACTATCTACTAATGTGAAATAGTAGCTCAATTTAGATTTATTATTTATCTATCTATTATTTACTTACTTAAACAGTAGGTAAATGGTGAAAAAAAAAAGCAATTTCGACTTTGCTTCAGAAATAACTTGAAATTTTTTCTAGTTAATTGCTCAATCTTCAGTAGAAGAAAGAAACAGTACAAAGATAAATATCTGGCTAAGCACAATGCTGTCTTTGACCAACTGGACCTGATGACCTACGAAGAAGTTGTAAAGTTACCGAGTAAGTACTTATAATAGGTCACCGTAATTAGATATACAATTTACGTAAATCAATCAAAATTTCTTCCTCTCCATCACACTAACAACACAGTGACTGATCCAGCGTTCAGAAGAAAAACCCTGGTCCTGCTGGGCGCTCACGGGGTCGGCAGACGACACATCAAGAACACCCTCATCGCCAAACACCCCGATCAATACGCTTACCCAATACCACGTAAGAATTAAATTCTGCTTTATTACTAAATAAATACATATATAATTATTTACTAATTTTAGACACCACCCGACCACCCAGACCCGACGAGGAGAACGGTAGAAATTATTTCTTTGTTTCACATGACGAAATGATGGCAGATATAGCGGCCAACGAATATTTAGAATATGGTAACGTGTATATTTATTTTACCTAAATGGGGTTGAAACTATTTTTCGGTTAAAGGAACCCACGAAGACGCGATGTACGGAACGAAACTAGAAACGATAAGGAAGATACATCAGGATGGAAAAATGGCAATCCTCGACGTCGAGCCTCAAGCCCTTAAAATCCTCCGGACTGCAGAGTTTGCACCCTACGTCGTATTCATCGCCGCACCCGCTTTACAAAACTTGGAAGACGTAAGTACCCAATAATTATCTTTGCATACGTGCACATAATTATAATGATCAATACTTCTAAAAAGAAAAAAGTATTGATCATTATTAATTATGTTTCACCAAGTTTAGTGCCGTGGTAAGTAAACAATCTTATCTCTTCGTCAAAAAAATTGGAATACCTACAAAAACTGCCCACGCGATAACATTGGCTCGTTTAGGTACGTATCCGTATCAAAAAGGCGAACAAAAGAACGAAAACAACCGACAAACTACGAAATAATTGCTTCTTACCTTATGTGAACAACTGAATGAAAGTTTGCACCTATTCGCCTTCTGTCTATTCATTTGTTGTTGCAACTGTTTGTACAAAATAGTTGAATGCACTACAAACACTCTTTCAAATGTTCAAATTCGCCATTATTATCTCACAAAGAACAAATTAATAACACGACCACTCGCTCCGACGTTCAGTCAACACTAATTCGAATCATAGCACCTCAAAATTGAGATCACAATAGCAAGACAAAAAAAGTACGATTCACAATAGGAAAAAAAAACAACATTACTATAAAATTTACACAAATGAAAGTACTTATTAATAAGGTGTGTATCTATCATATAGGTAGTCCTAAAGAACATATTCCCTGTTTTTTTAGTACGATGGTAGTTTAGAGAGATTGGTAAAAGAGTCGGAAATGTTGCGTCAATTGTACGGTCATTATTTCGACCTTACCATCGTTAACAACGACATCGAGGAAACGATCACGGCCCTGGAAAACGCCATCGAGAGGGTGCACACCACCCCCCAATGGATACCGGTCTCATGGGTCTACTGACAGCGGCACCCATCTGAAGACGACTTGCACAACTTTTAGCGAAACATGCAAATGCAACAACAACAATGTTATACAATGACATCAGAAAAAAATATATATAATAATAATAATTATTATTATTATTAATGAACCATACCACTACTACTACTGACTACTACTACTACTACTACTGTTACAATATAGGTACATACATAACATATTAAGTACATAAATACATAATATGAAACAAGCAAACAAAAAAAAATACGAATACCTAATGAAATCTCTATGAGAAGTTGTATGTAGTTTTAATTATTACGTATTAATTAATTATCTACTACATACTTACGTTAGTTTTTCGATAAAATAAAACCAAAAAAAATATTACTACCTAGCACAAAATTTTAGAAACAACATACATAATTACCTACTACTATATTATTCGTTAATAATTATTATTATAAATAAATAAACATAGCTCAAGGTAATGTAAGCATCAGAAATCAGAAGGAAACTAAATTAAAAATTACCCAACCCACAAGACCCTATTATCGATTTATTTTTTATCAAATTATACCTATGTATGTAATATTTGGAACAAAATAACTAAAAAACAAAAAATATTCCAACTCACTGCCTTAAAACAAAAGAAAATAATAAAAGAATGCAGGCGACTTATTATGTATTAAAGTTACAGAAATTTGTTCTGCTTCTTTCTTCTGTCTTATTCAATTGTTTTGTTAATATGTAAATGAATAAACAAAAGAAATAAATTAATAACGTGACTGGTGGTAGGTATGATATTACGTACGTTATTATAAATAAATAATATAATAAACGAAGAATTCCAATAATTTTACTGTCGACGATTGCATTTATTGTATTGCATTTGAATAGATAGGTAGTACCTATAAGCAATAAAATGAATTAAAATAATTCCCAAAAATGGAATATTTATTATTTATCTAATTAAAACGCTTTTATAATAAATTATAATAACGTAGTTTCAGTTAGTTAATTATTCTGCTTCGATTTTGTTTAGGTACCTTACTACCAAATGCTTCATAAAAAACCAAAGAAACGCTGCCCTATACCTTTTAATTAATTTATTAATTAATTAAAATCACGTACCTAAAATATTAGGTAAAATAAATATTGCGAATTGATTAGAGAATTTTAAATAAACTAAATTAAATTTATACAGGCATAGTTTAATAAATAGATAATTAATACTTTATTTGCTAAAGAAATAACTAAGTATTGTTATTGTTGTTTTTGTTCGATATATAGTTTAAGAGATGTAATTGTTCTAAATAAGATTAACAAAAGAAAAAATGATATTTTAACAAAATGAACAATCGGTTGCTTAGAAACAAAGAACTATCTAAAAAAAATTGATTCAATTGCTAATGTTTTCTAAAGCCCCACCCACGGAAAATTTTTGTTTTATATATTACAATAATGTACAGACTTAAAATTTTATATTATGTAATATTAACTGAATCAATTAATTATATTATTATTATGTAAGTACTTGCTATGGTAATAATTAATTTTTGAATTGTACAAAGGTTTTCCTCGTCAGTTTTCGTTGTAAACACAAGGTTGTGAGTAAGTATTAATAAAAGTAGTTATTAAAAATGAATAAATGTATCAACATATTAAAAAATCTCTCGAAGAAATTTTTTAAAAGTATTTTCGGAGGGATCGTTTAAAACAAATTTTATTATATTGTACATAATAAACAACTTGATGAAGATTGTGTAATATTTAAAAAGCTTTTGAATTAAAATAAAATAAGTAAATACACTGCCAGAAATTTTGTTTCCTTCTTCACTCGTTCCTTATAAAAAAAAGAAAAACGAAAACAAATGATAATAACAAACGGTAAGTAAGTTCTTTTGTTTTTTATATACCTAGCTACTTTGTAGTTATTTTAAAGTGGATAAATATTATTATCTATTTTAATTTTTTTTTTGTTTTCAAGAAGCTCTTAGAATAAATTGCTTTAATTATTTATTACACGTGGTGTTTTTATTGAAATAAATTTTATTCAAAATTATAAAAATTAAATCAAAGTTATCTCTTTAAGCACCCAGTTCCTTCAAGGGCTTTGTCCACATTTTCCATCCACACTCTAAAATTAACTTGCGAATAATTCAGATTCCCATACAAAAACATTGGCATAGTATTTGTGAGTAAAATCACGTCGTTTTTGTAAATTTTTACGTCACAAGGATAAATCATCTTGCTGTCGTCTCTTTGCACGATACCAACGGTCACAGGATCCGCTATCAGACGTTGTCCCGTTTTAAAACATCCGAGAGCATTTTTGTTTACCAAACCCAAAAATAGAACCCCATTCGGTTGGTACAGAGCAGACGATGATGACTGATATCCCAGCTCTCGACGACCAATAATCTGTAGATACAAGGACGTCTCTCAACTGTTTTACTTATTTATCCCTTTAAACCTTATATCAAAAATCTAAAAATAATTTACCTTGAAGTCATTTCCATGGTAAGACCTCGTTGCCATCTGTTTATTCCTCAAAACCTTCGTTGACACCCCATAAACGCTTATACCAGCCATAGAATGGAAATAAGCAACCCTGAACCCGTCTTTTCTCAGCCCGCTCAAGGCGATACTAAAAATACCGTCGTTCCATTGAAAATTGAACCCCCCAATGGACATATCCCCGGCGTGGGGTTCCAAATAGAAATAATTGTGTTTAACCCTCCACGAATCGTTTTCGTTGAAACTGTACACAATCATCCCGTATCCCCCGACGTCAGGGATGTAAGCATACGCATTGAAACAGTCCGACCCTGTAACATCTACTGTAACGTCAGCAAGGGTTGACGATGAAGTATAATCCGCTTCTTTAAAAACGTATCTTCTTATCAACCTGTCGGACTTTAAGTCGAATATTAGCAAGCTGGGGGGTTGAACGTGGGTGATATTTCCTAAAATATTCTACCATCAATCACTTTCCACCTATGTATGGTAAGTTATAAATATTCACCTGGTATTTCAATGGTACCAGTATCTACCATCCAAAGTCTGTCACAAACGTCCACAGCAACCCTATAAACCGAAACTATACCAGTAGTGGCATCGTTTCGTAACATATTGCTCTCCCTGTCAGGATAAGGGATGAGTGGGACGTTGTGGCGGTTAGTGCTGTTAACCCAGACGTAGTTTAGGGTTGATGGTATCCCGTTACGCCTTCTCGGTACCGTTATAAATAGTTTATTTTCCCACCGGTTTGCACCCATCGGAATATTGTTTTCTTAAATAATTTTGTTAGGGTAGGTACCAAATATATTTTAATTAAGTAATTATTTATTTGCTTAATAACATACCATAAATGTAATCTTCGTTTAGGTTCACTTCGTTTTCTGATGATAATGAGTCCGAGGGTGCGTCTTCAGAGGGAAAAACAATTTCCGAATTTTCGGCCACTTTACCCCCTTTTCTTCCCACATTACCGTATCTACTCGAGAACTGTACATAACTAATGCGAGTCCACGTGAACTCTTCCCTTAGTCCCAAAGACCACACTGTTATTAAGGGTAAAATCGCGAGAAATATAATTTGACTAATAATTGACATTATAGTAACAAAAACGATCTATTACTATATCTATTAAATAAAAATATCTAACTGTGACTGTCTTGTTGTGTTGTTTGATTGTGGTGAAGATATTGAACATATCGAATTTGCTGTTTATCTGGCGAAAGGTCAAATGGAATTCACGACTTGGGTAAATACTTAATTGGGTATTTTTGTATGGTTGTGTGCGTGTGTGCAATAATATGGATGTTTGTAAACGTCTAAACGACGACAAATTAAGTAAATTAGCATATAAGTATTCATTACTTAGGATTTTCCATAGTAATCACTTGTTATAAAACATAGATTTTTTCTCGATTTTAATTAAAAGCTGCTTTTTAATGCAGTCATCTTGCAAGATTAATGTGGGAATGAACAAAAAATTTTTTTAAATTAACTAATTGTTTAGTGTATCTAATATTTAAAGATTCGATTTTTGTTTTTCCAAATAATATTTAATAAATAACAGAAAATAAAAGACTAAAAGAAAATAAAAGAGTAGCAGAAAATAAAAGAATGACAGAAGATAAAAGAATAACAGAAAATAAAACAATACCTACTAGAAAACAAAAGTACAATTCAAAAACAAAAAGCGCTTATTTTGTTTTAGCCCTACAATTTGTTATTATACCTTCTTATGTATGTTTAAATACAAAGCAATAAGAATTGTGTATATTTATCACAATTTCAATAAAGAAATGCAAATAATAATTAAAATGTGAAAGTTTCTTAAACCGCATTGTTCTGCAACAACAATCTACTAATGACAGAACTGACTAATTGTTTGTACTTTGATAATATTGTAATTTGTAATAATAATGCATTGAAATTTGCAAAATGATAATATGAACGACCCCTAGTGGTTCTTCTAAATAATTATACCTAATGTACCAAAAAATCAAAAATATTATTTAGTATATTATCAGATAAATAAAGATATTTATGCATTTATCTCGATTGGAGAAATGAAAAAAAGTTCAGAATTGTTTACTGATTAATATGAGTACTTAGCTAGAAATAAAGTCTGTTTTTCAATAGGTAATCTCACCCAATTTTACAAAAAAAAATTTAGTAGATACACTTAAATATTGTAAAAAAATTGTGACAGATTACAGAGCCGGAATTTCATAAATTTTATAATTTTTAACTGAGATTTGCAATTATTTACTGAAATCTTCAACAAAGTGTGTTTCTGATTTGAAAATGACTGACTACTTTAACTTTTGGCATGATAGTAGTTATCTTGTTTTAATTTCAAAATATTACACCGATGTTTTGTTTTGTTTATAAACAAAATACCGACTTGTGAATCTTCTTAGAGACCGCTCCTGTTCTTGTACTTTCTTTTATCAGTTGGGCACACAATTGGGCACAGGTATATAAAAGAGATAGATGCCTGTTGTTTCGTAATTGAAATTTTACGTTCTTTTTTATTAAGAAACAATAAACTTACATAATGAAGAAGATGCTTTCAGCAGTATTTCTGGGTGAGACAACTTTTTAACTTTATTTTATTCATTTATTGTTTATGTATAGATAATAGTTTCACTATATTATACCTACTATCTATAGTTGCTTTCTTGGCCCAAACCTGGAGTTTGGATTGCTTACTGTGTACAGATGAGTATGCACCTGTTTGTGGCCAGAATGGAAATGCTAGCACCAAAACTTTTGGGAATGAATGCGAATTGGAGTCTTATAATTGTTTGAATGGAGACGGTGAGTAACAAAACAATATCGCTTAAAAAAGTTTTTTTAAATAATTGAATAGAACAATCGAATCGAACTTCGTAGTCAAAAACAAAAAATGGTTGAAGTTTCAATTTTAACAATTCTTTTTTTGCAGATTATGTAATTATCGGCCAAGATGCTTGTTCTGGTAAGATCCAAAATATTTTATTTTTTATGAGTAGGTAATAATATAGTAAGTAACAAATATTTTTCTGCCAACAGAATTAGCTTTGAGAGATTCATTAGAGTGTGATATTGTTTGTACTGCTTTGTATGATCCTGTTTGTGCTGAAAACAGTAAAGGCGAGCAAAGGACATTTGGAAATTCTTGCAATGTATCACAGTATAATTGTGAAAACGACGACAGTACGTAAATATTTTTTTATCACGCTCCCAATTGAGATAATGTTCGATTATCTTATTTTTTCTTTTTTTACAGACTTTAATATAATTTACGAAGGCGAATGCAACGATAAATAAGCAGGATTAGAATAAGTCAACTATTTTTTTTAATATTATTCGTAGTTGGATTCGTTAACACATTAATAATAGTACCTATCTATAATATAATTAGCAGTAATTTTAGTTTTACTTATAATGTTAATGTATCTACTTATATGTAGCTAAATATTGAAAAAATCAACACTATAATGAGTAACGTTCACTTGTTTTCTTTCTAATTTCTTTTGTTTCTTAATGAATACCTAATAAATTATTTGTAAGTATCAACGTGTCTTCTTTTTTTTTTGTTTACTTTTTGATAACACATCAAGTTTAAAGAAAACCTGAAAAAAGTCCAGAATTATTAACTGATAAAAATGACTAATAATAAATATAGTTTCAAAAAGTAAACTCATATAATTTTATTGAAAATTATATTTATAATTACATGCAATTAGTCTGTCTAAATATTGTCAACGAATTGTGACAGATTACAGGGCCGGAATTTTATAATTCCTAACTGAGACTATTTACCGAAATTTTCAATAAAGTACGTCTCTGAATTGAAGATGTTTTAAGTTTTAATGAAACATATGTACTTATTTTTGAACATGAAAGTTCTTGTCGTGTTTTGTTTGGCAAAATAAAACAAAAGAAGTCAACTGAAACAAAAGACTTCCAGTTACTTCTATATACTATCTACCTACCATTAATTAATAGATAACTATGTAACTCTACCCCTTATTGGAAAAAAGAATAATTTTAATTTTTTTATTAAACTTAATACCGCCGTATTTTTTTTATAAGCTCTACAATTTTATCAGGACATGTTCAAATAAAAATACCAAATAGTTAATTTTCTTTGAGACCGCTCCTGTTATTGTATTTTTTTATCAGTTTAGTACCTTAGGTACACAAATATGATAGGCATAGGTAGGTATATAAAAGAAGTAGCTTTCTATTATTTTATTATTTTGTTATTGAAGTCCTCATTTAGAAAGTACATAGGTACTAAGAACCAAAATGAAGATAGTGCTCTCGATATTATTTTTGGGTAAGTCAATTTTTAATTATGTATTATGTACCTATTCATATATCTACTTATAATAATTTTGCTACATACTGTACAGTCCCTTTCTTGTCCCAAACATGGGGTTATCCTGAGACACAATCCTTTAAAGAGGGGCCAAATTGCGAGGTGTGTACAAAGGAGTATCTACCTGTTTGTGGCCTGAATGGGCAAGGAAACAAGAAAACTTTTGGCAATGATTGCCTATTGGAGCTTTGGAATTGTTTTAACGGAGACGGTGAGTAACAAAACAAGACAAAGCAATGTGACGTAAAAAACAATCAAATGCTTTAAAAAATAATCGAGTTGTTAAAAAAACAGGCGAATTCTTTAAAAACATAGTCAAACTCTCTAACAA
Organism: Agrilus mali; assembly: GCA_029378335.1. Taxonomy (NCBI): domain Eukaryota; kingdom Metazoa; phylum Arthropoda; class Insecta; order Coleoptera; family Buprestidae; genus Agrilus; species Agrilus mali. Next base: position 1,439,036 of record CM055663.1, on the reverse strand, counting down.
AAACAATCGAATCGAAGTTAATCGCAAGAAACAAAAAAAGGTGCTGTCTACCTAAGGAACTGTTTTAGAGTACCTACTAGCAATTGTTTTACTGCTTTATAAAAAAAATCGTTAGAAAAGAAACAGAAAATGCCATCTCAGGAATATTCTTGTTTTTCTTTTCAGATTACGTACTTATCAGCCAAGGCGTTTGTCCAGGTAAGTAAAATATATTTTCAAATAATAACCAGATAATAAATATTTTTCTAGCAACAGAACTTCTACAACTAACTTTGAAAGACTCATTAGAGTGTGATATTGTTTGTACTGCTTTGTATGATCCTGTTTGCGCTGAAAATATTAAAGGAGAGCAAAGGACGTTTGGAAACTCTTGCAATGTGTCACAACATAATTGTAAAAGCAACGACAGTACGTAAAAAATTGAAAATAATGTTGCATTAACTAATTTTCTTTTTCCTTTTTTCTTACAGAGTTTCATATAATCTACAAAGGCGAATGCAATGAGTTAACGTTTCAATTTTGATTTACGAAAAATTAAAAAACAATCCCATATATGTTTATAATACGTACATTTACAAAACTATTTCTTAACACATTGATAATATAAATATACAAATAGCAATAGTTTTAGTTTTATAATGTTAATATATAGATAAGTACTAATCAGTATAAGAATATTACCTACAATTACGTAGTAACGTTTAATTGTTTTCTTTTTTTTTTTTTTTTAATATATTATGTTTGAATTTGGTACTTTTTCTAAATGATATGATGATGATAATAATTTATTTATTATCACTTTATTTTACTCTTCTGCTTTTGATTAGGTACTAATTATAAGTTGACTAATTGAAGTTAATAAGAGATAAGACTAAAAATAAATTTTATACTTTTTTAAAAATAAAGTGGATTATATAGTTACATATATAAATGTATCTTCATATCTGTACAGGTATATAAAGATAATAAGAGTATTAGTTACAGTTTTTTTTTTCGAGAAACAATAATATGAAAATGATGATATCAACATTATTATTTTTGGGTAAGTCCCCCATATCTAATTATATTGTTTATAACAATTGGTCCTCATATTTTCCCGAAATAAAGTCGCTATTTTGTCCCAAACCCGGAGTTACCTTTAGTCAGGATCCTTAAAAGAGAAATTGGATTGCTTGGTGTGTTCAAAGGGATATACACCTGTTTGTGGCCAAGATGGGGTTGGAAACAGGAAAACATTTGGGAATAATTGTGAACTGGAGACTTGGAATTGTTTAGAAGGAGATGAAAATATAATAATATTACCCACGATTAGATAGTAAAGTTCAATTGTTGTCTTTTCTTTTTTTCTTAAAAGATTGTGTATAAATATATCTATAACTGTTAAAGTGAATCAAGAAACAATTATAAAGCAATCAAATGTTTTTGATTTTGCTTTTGAGAATAGTTTTTAGTTGAAGGATTAGTACTGAAGTGAAAATGTTACATACATTGAAAGATACATACAAATATTGAGCTTTTGGTAATTTTAATTGTACCTACTCTGTTGGCGAATTCTAGTCAATTATTAATACTGAATTTCGATTTATAATATATCAATATATTATTTACTCTTTGATAATGACGGTCACGTCGAAACAATTATTGTACCTAAAAATATATTTTGTTGAAACTTCTATTTCATTTATTATTTATTTGATTTCTATTTCCAGTAGGTACTTACAATTTACAATTAGATCTACTCTGTTCATAAGTACGTACCTAGTTAGTTTTAAAATTTCATTCTTCAGTTATTTATTGTAGGTACGTACGTAGCAAATAAATAATGCTATCTACAAATAAAAATAATACAAACGATAACAGACGTGCTGTTTATTTTTGAACCCCCCTTCCAGTTATTTAAATTAAATAATTGGAATTGGAATAATAATAATAGGACAGGAGAATTAATAGACAAAACAAATTGTAACAAATATAATTTTTAGATTTACTTTAATGTAAGGAATTAAACGCTAAAACTAACAACACCTTTGACTAGAATTTATCTATATTTAATTAAAAATATATTATTAATTAAAATTCTCTCAAAATGATATGTCTTCATCTTCTTTTTTGTTGGCATGTACAAGAGAGGGGGTGGGGCGAATTTGAAAACAAGATAACAGTAGAGTATATTTAAAAAAAAAAAGTATTTTAGGTTGATTTTTTATTATTTATAATTTTTCATCAAGTGTGCACCAAAATCTGTTAAATATTATCCCATATATTTAAATAAATTTTTTACTTTTATATTTTTTTTATTTTATATTATATACATATATACATATATCACAAATACTGAATAAATATTATCCTTCATTTAATAACTAGTCTTCACATTTTGACCCCCCCCCTCTTCTCGCCAAACTAGTTTAATTATTTGTTTTTTCTGTCATACAAAGTTATATACATAGCAATTGTTTAGAAAAAGAAATATTTACTTTAATAAGTAGCCAACTACCAAAAGGTACCTAATGTTTTTAAAATTGTGGTAACATTAACATTATTAAAGTCTTCTATTTTGACCTTGGCCCGTCCCTGTGTCCACCTAATGTAATGTAATAAATAGTAACTTGTATGTATTTGTACACACAAACATACATATGCAAGAATGTATAAACCGTAAATCCTCTTGATTCCATCATTATTACTATAGCAACAAGATGAGAGTGCTTGCAATTGTTCTATTATTAGGTACGTACAATCAAAAACAATTTTCTATAATTGAACTTCTTTTTTTTTAATACATATTAAACAAATGAATTTTCTTTTAAGAACTAATTAGTTATTAGGCATTAACAAAAGAAAACGATTACCTACGTACATATCGTTTGTTTGAAGTTTCAAAAACAGTTGAAATAATTTCACCATGTTTTAAACTGTTGTATTTTTATTATATTTAATGAAACTTTAGTTATTAAATATTATATTTTGCTTATTAATTAGCTTTAGAAATAATTTTGATTTATTTAACAAGGTGGTTGACCTCAAAAATCAGTTCTTCTCCGGTGGTAGGTAAAAACGAATCAAAATTTATATACGTAGATATGTATAGATAATAATAAACTTTAAATTTTCAAAATTCAATATGCAATTTAACGAACTTTGCTGATAATAAATATGCAGTTTCATATAACTTTCTTATCATCTGTTGTTTTGTTATAGATACATATTTATGGATTATTCCACAGGCTTTTGTTTAAAAAACAATTGCATCAATTATTTACTTTAATGCTAATAATATGTATATACGTATGTATCTAATAAGGAAACGTAGGTAATTACCTACATTAAAATTAGAGATCTTAATTAATTTGACCTTATTACAATAAAATCTCAAATTATGCAATTTTATAATTTACAAAAACAGTAGTGTAAAAATATAATACATATTAGGCATATTTAGCCTTGCAACTTTATATTTGATTAAAAAATGTTTACTTTTTGTTTAAGTGGCGCTGTTGGCAGTGGCCTATGGTTACCCCAGCAAGGGGTCAACCAAAGCTTCTCTGAAGAAGAAGGCGTGTAACACGGTCTGCCCTCAGGACTATGCACCTGTTTGTGCAGGAGATAATGGTACAAACAAGGACAGGACGTTCGGGAACAAATGTGTCTTAGAAAGTCACAATTGTGAACAGGGCCAAAGTACGAAATAACAAAAAAATTGGGACCCTTACACAAGTAGTTAAATAATTTTATTTTTGTTTCAGATTTGCAAATAAAACATAACGGCGAATGCCCAGGGGGTGGTGGAGTGAGATTGTCTTAAACGAGCAAAAGCCAATATCCAATCTCCAGTTATCGAAAATATAATATAATTCATAAAAATAAAAATGGATTTTAATCTCTGATAATTTTAAGGCCCATATTAAATAAATGCTATGACTTGTACTGCTTTTTAAATACATTTATATCGCTTTTGTTTCATATTATGAATGTACAATATACCTACATATATTAGCATTTTCCTCGCCTCCCACTTCTCAGAAAATATTACGTATAACATAATATGAATTATGAGTTTTTTCGTTACGACATTACTAAAAGCATAACTGTATTAAAAACTGACCTCCAACTTTTGATAGACTCGTACATAAATTATTATTGTCTATAATTCCCTTTTACTTTTTTTTTATTTTCGTTATTATTATGTCATTCGTTTTGTTTACGAGGTGTAACGCACGTTAATTTATTTTACATAAATAAGTGTGACGTAAGTAAGTAAGTAAGTATCTATATAAAACGAAAATCGCTTTAGAAAAATATATTTTCGAATAACCCTTAATTAAATAAAATATTAATAAAAATACATATATTATTCAAATAATACTCGACGCAACGTTTGAACTACCTGTATAAATATGTAGATATGGATTTACAACATTTAAGTACATACATTCCAATTAATTAATTAAACTACTAATTATTACAAAAAATAAATTTCCTTTTTCAAATAAATTATTGTGTTTTAATTTTCGTTTTTTTTTGTGTCTGTAAAGCAAAAGAAAATACTCCTTGGAACTACAACCCCTATTCCCGGGGGGGGGGGGTTATCTTGCGTTAACATACACCAGGTTTTACCATTGCTATGTCTACAAGAAATATTTATAAAAAATATATTACTTCATAAAATTGTATGTGAAGAAGTTAACGTACAATTTCCGTCAATGCAATAGTCCAAATACGCCTTGCAACTACTTTCGTACGTTTTGGGAATACCCGAACTGTCTATGCCACAGACTGGACCGTCGTCAACCCCTTTGCAATAACGTTTGCTGCACATCATGATCGCAGAGGGTGGCATGGCTGATACAGCCACAACAAACAAACCTATTGTAAATAAGAAAACAAAGTAGGGCAACACGACTAAACAAAAGAAAAGCGAACGCGAAAAACAAAAGGGTGCCACGATAAAAACAAAAAAAGAACATGAAAAAATTATCGTTTTAACAAAGACAAACGAAATCAATAGCATTTAAAAAACAAAAAAGACATCAGCAATTGTCATCATAGAGAGCATTTTTTAATTTTATTTTAGATATATAAAAGGAGATTAATTATGATAATCGATAACTTTTTTTATTCAGTTGTTATTATTATGTTGCAATTTTTGTTCTAATTTTATAATTTATTTGGACATAACATTAAATAAATATACAACGTATAGTGACGTAGGTATTTTATTAATTGCGCAGTTTTATTAATAAATTGCCGCCAAAATGATGTTTAGAAAAGTTTCTAAAATAATTTGTATACATGTATGTAAACTAATATTGCTCAAGTACTCTATTTTTGATTTAAATAAATAATCTAATCCGGCAAATTGCGCAACTTTTGGTCAGCATATTTACAAATTTTCATTTTTATAACTATGTGCAATCGGAAGATTTAATTCAAATTTATATATTTTTTAATTGTTTAGTTAAAATTAATTTTGTAACGTAAATTTTTAAACTTGTCCATCTCAAAAAATCGTCTAATTATAGTAAGAACCGGCTAAATTTTGCGATAAAAAAGTAAGTAAAAATGTTTATTTACCTAAGAGACCGAGTCCAATCCAAAATTTCCTCTTTATCATTATTGTTCTCTCTTTCTGTGCGATAAAGTTGCACTTGAAACACTTACTAACTATGTAAAGCAAACACCCTCTTAAAACTTGATCTCTGATTCTGATTGATTGATCGACTCTCGATAACAGCAATGAGTTAGTTTGTTACTCGTACAAATTTTGCATCGGCTATCTCATTAAATTCTGCACTTAACTAATCGTTAAATTGAACAGCGTGTGTTCGGTAAACTCACGAATATAATAATAATAAATAATTGTTATTATCATCGATTTTAATTTATCTTTATTGACGCAACTAATGAACGGATGGACGGATGGACAGATGGATAGTCGCAAGATTGAGATCAAGGATGCTGCTCGTTCGGAGAAAGGTAGTGGCCAGATTTTTTGGGAATCAATTAATGATAAAAAGAAAGAACCACGCCACAACAGTATTAACATTAACCAACCAATCAATCAATCAATCAATCGATTAAACAATTGACTTAACAAACTACACGAAAAGTTATCATATAAATAGAAATTTTATTAATAGGTATACAGGGTGTTCTAATTAATTTTTAAATACTGTAACGTCAATAAAATCAGTAATAAATGCTGGAAAACACAATTAAACAAAAAAAAAATGTTAATGGAAAAAGACAAAACAGTCTCACAATAAAAAATATTGTTTGAGTAGGTAAATACAAATGAACGACTACAAAAACCGATAGCATTTGTTAAAGACAAAAGACAAAAAAAAAACAAAAAAGGACATCGGTAATTATTGAGTGAACAAAGACAAAAGTAATCAATAACAAAATTATATCTAGCAAATATGTAGAAAATTTAGATACCTATTGTAATTACAGATGGGAATATTTTGAGATGATCGAATTGAATAGGAAAATTACCTAAATCAACTAGATAGTTGTTTATATGTACTGATATGTACAATCAAAAACCATTTCTTAACCATTGTTCATAGTCTATATTTAAATATTACATTATATATTTATTTTATTTGATGTTGTTTTTTGTTCGTGGAAATATTTTATGAGATAGCGCTAATTTAATAAATTTAATCAATGTTTAGAAATCAATATACATATGTACATAATACGTGTGATTATTTCTCCCCAAAAATATATTCCTATTCTTATACTGAGGGTAATTTTTTTATTAGGTACCTACTTAAAAATATTCAAAAGCATTAAATAAATAAATTACCTAATCCTCTAAAAAGAATGCAAAAAAAATAATAATTAATAATCAATATTAGAAATAAATAAAAAAGCACGTAGGTATATTTGTAGAATTATGTATGTACGTAAAGAATAAATTGAATATAATATAAACAAAAAAGAATAATTTCTGTAAAAAATAAATAATTGAATACCTACCTATATCGTTATTGTATTGTTATTTTTCAAAAAAACAAATGAATTTAGTACAATAAGAAATAAAATTTATGTAGTGGAGAATAATATATAAATACAATATACATAATAGTTAATTTTCCGCTAGTTTATGTAAATTTAGGACAAAGGTTTAAAAATGCACAAATAAGAAAAATTAATTTCATATCGAAATCTCCAGTCGAAATAATATACCGAATAAAATTCTACATCAAAAAGTAAGTACCTACCTACCTACATATTTCGCACTTTTAATTTGAATAGTGTATCCCACCTATCTAAATAAATTTAAGGGTAAAAAATTAGGGTAAACTGACAATGAGTTATCTAATAAGACAAATGTTACAAACTAAATCATTTACATTTAAATTGTTGTTGTGTTTACTAAAAATCAGAAATGATTGTTATACCTATACCCACACACAGTCAAACTTTGATAAGTGGAACTTTTGATAAGTAGAACCAAATTAGTTGGTAACAGCTTCAACTATAAGAAACACACACGAAACTCTCGAACTTCTATTACTCGATTCGAATATCTTGATAACATTTGGCGCAAACTTCGATAAGTCGAATTTTCTGGGGGAATTCTTTAATAATGTAAAATTTTAACGTCTCTTTTTAATAGCAGCAGGTGCTATGCAATTAAGCAGTGGGGCAGTTTAGAAATTCTGCAATTTGACCCTAAGTTCCCGACTGCGTTAACAAGTGAAGGGGTAATTGTAAAAAAAATCCGAATTTGAATATTTAATAACAGAAATTCACTTAAAATCAAACAAGGACCTAAATTAATTAATCATATAGTCAACTAAATTTAATCTTCATCTAAGATACATCGAGCTTCAAAAGTCAATTACCCCACCATCTAAAAATAAGCACATACTTCTATCTACATATATATATGTATTATTATTCAATAACTCGAAAAAGTCTCAATACTTCCAAGGTTTTTTTTGATAATTTGAGTTATCGAACTTCGACTTTTTTTTGAATAAATGACACAATAAATCTAAAAAATGTCGAATATTTTATACAATAATCACCTTTAAGATTTCATTAATCATCATATTAAACAACAAAATCGTTTAGATTTTACTAAAAAAAAATTTTACGTTTTAGTAGTTTGAATATTTAAAAAAAAAATTAATTAAATTAAATTAAAATCGTAAAAAAAACTATAATTTACAATTAAATTTGGCAGATCTTTTTCTCTAAAAATTATCATATTTTTGGGATAAAATCGAAGACATTCAAAAATTACAAAAAATACTCAAATACTTAACACGACTCTTCATCATTTTATATATAAAAAAACAAAAGAAAGTTTTGGAACTGAATTATTTTTTATTTTTTTTAATTTCGTAAAACTTATTGAGCTACAATTAAGCAGATATTGATTAATTAATGAGTATTATCCAGGAAAAAAGTCAAGAAACTTCTTGGGGCCAGTAAACCAATCAAATTACCTGACATTTACCTACCATGGGTTAATTACCTACCTACTTATAAGAAGTAGTTCCCATGCATCATCCTCGTACAGAAAAAACAAGTTTGCAAATTTAGCTTGTAGCAATAACAATAATTATTTATTTTCTACAGATACCTAACCTACGTATGGGAGGCAAGGGCAAACCGGCGCTTAACCTTAGAATAAATTACCTGCATACAGGAATATTTTAGTAAAAGTCGATATCATTTACGATTAGAAGGTAGACCAATCAATAACATAATTAGTTAGTTGGTCAGTTTGTATTCAACCATGAAGAACGCGTTATTGGCGACATTTATAGTGCTTTTGGCGGAAAGTGAGTGTAGGGGTTTAAAAGAGGAATTCACCTGGACCAGGATCGATTATCAATGGCCCGATGATCCTGCATCTTCAGAAAGACCGCAGGGAAGAGAAGCAATGGACACTAGGAAGTTTTTTAGGGGTAGTTCTGCAGCTCCGAACGGAAATACGGAAATCAATGATAACATTCGTAACCAAAGGGATGTCGAGTATATTTTTGGTAAATATTTACGTAATTGGTTTAATAAGGACAACGAAAAATTCGCGTTCTTTTGTTATGCATGCACTATTTCCAGATAATTTAAATTCAATAAAAATCCGTAATACCAAGGACTTTTCTCTCTGTAGTAATAATAACTAACAGGTCGTTAAATAGTACACGTACACATAAATTAATTAGTACAAGGCAAAAAAATAAATCTTGTACATACATACATAGGTAGTAACTCAATTTATTATTAATTTCAGAAAACAACGTCCCCATGGGAGCAAACAAATGGAAAGACAAATTGTTTGTAACAGTTCCCAGAAGGCGGTTCGGGGTTCCCTCCACTTTAAACTACGTGTTAACGAACGCCACTGACAAACACAACATCCCTCTCGTTCCCTACCCCAGTTGGGACCACAACAGGCTCAACAGTACCAACAGGGAGCGTATTGTGTCAGTCTACAGGACTGCAATTGATACGTGCGACAGGCTTTGGTTTGTTGACGCAGGAGTTGTTAACAGTCTTGGTAAATACTTTACAATAATTAATTAATAAATAAAAATACAAAATATTTTTTTATGTTTAGGATCTCGTGCCCCGCTTCGACCCCCGACTGTGTTCGCAATCGACCTAAACACCGACACCGTAATAAGGAGATACGAACTAAAAAGTTCCGATTTAGCCCCAGGTTCCATTGGGTTATCGAGTCTGACCATTGACGTAAACCCAGAAAATTGCAACGACACATTTGCCTACATCGTAGACTTGGGCGGTTACGGCCTTATTGTGTACGATTTCGCGAACGATTCTTCCTGGAGGGTGACCCATAATTATTTCGCACTAGAACCGTCAGCCGGGGACATCGAGGTAGCCGGGATAAAGTTCCAATGGACCGATGGGATCTTCAGTACGGCCCTGGGCAAAAGGGACAAAGACGGCTTTAGAACTGTCTTTTTCCATTCAATGGTCGGACGGCATATGTACGCGGTTTCTTCGAGAATATTGAGAAATAGGGAACTGGCCACAAGAACTTACCATGGGGACGACTTCAAGGTATTAACACTATACTTATTTCTACGTACATAACTTCCTCATTACTTAATATACGAATATGACCTTAATTATTGTTTAGGTTCTGGGTGACCGTGGTCCTGGTGAACACACAACCATGACCGCACTGCACGAACCCACAGGAGTATTATTTATGGGTCTAATAAACCAGAACGGTTTGGGTTGTTGGAATACATATAAAGAGTTCGTTTCGAAAAATTTCGACATTGTGGATCGCGACGACGTTAAGATGATCTACCCTTCAGACGTGAAAGTTTCAGGAGATGAAGTGATCGTCCTTACAAACAACATGCCCCTATTCATCTACAGCAACCTGGATTATAACAAAACCAATTTTAGGGTCTGGACTGGGAGTGTTCAAAAGGCCATCGAAGGAACAACGTGTTCCTTGTAAAAAATTTTCTTTTTACGTATCTACATACTCACAATAAACACCTTTGTGAGCTTCTTCTCCACCCTGCTTGCTTTGCAAATAACAATCGCTTAATTTTTTTTTATAGAAAAAGTTGCACAATGGGCTTTAGCCAAACAAATATAATAAAAAGTATTCTATATCTACGATTACAATATATTTACCCAGATGGTATTATTTTTTTTTAGGTCTAGACTCCCTACCACCCTTGCATGTAACAAAAAAGGAGGGTGTACTTCCCCACACGTTACACATGCATTAGAGAACATTATGAAACTTTTGCGACTATGACGATAATACACGATAACTTTTTCATTCATATTCCTATTAATCAAGAAGTATGTCACCAAATATTCTAATTATTAAGTACCAAATAAATTATTTTTTAATTGTATCTACTTATGTGTATTTAAATAACAAAATAATAAAATTTTCACAACATATGTGCGTTTGCTGTAGTAGAAAATAACAAATAGAAGGCAGAAAGTATTATTCTATTTTAATAAAACTCTTTTGTTTCATATTTGTGTTATTCTTAAGTTTGCGAATTTGAATTTGGCGCCACAATATTCTCTTGTTTAGCTGCTATTTAGACACCACTTACATTACTGTATTTGTTTCTGATATCTATGGTTTACTTCAAAATAGTTGTCAAACTTTGAGGTTAACCAAAATAGATTTTTAGAGTTTTCGTTAATTTTTAAGGATTACAGTCAATAATCATTAAAAAAATGCTGTACTTAGAAGATTATTTAGAAAGTAAGTTAATGTTATTTTATATTTTGCTAATATTTATTTAAAATAATTAAAAAAATATGTTCTTGAACATACACCGCTCCTGGTCATTAGTAGCTTGTCTTGTTAATGTATTTAAACTACGAAATTACACATAATGTAACTTATTTTGCCCTTATATAGTGATAGAACATCTTCCCCAAGAGTTGAGGGACCGTTTCACAGAAATGAGAGAGCTCGACCTTTCAGTTCAAAGTAAGTTAACACAAACATGTACATCACACAAAAATTGACCCTTTTACAATTTAAGACAACATGGATGAGTTGGAAAAACGCGTCAAAGTATTCTTTTCTGACTGCAAGAAATATCCAAGTGACTTGCCCCCATCTGCAGGTGCTGAATTTGAAGCAGTTCGAAAAGAATATTACAAAGTCTTAGAAGATGCTGATGAGAAGGTAATACATAATAAACATTACAAATTAAAGCTAATAATTTAAATCAATTTAAGGTGCAACTGGCCAATCAAATGTATGAACTGGTAGATAAATATTTACGTAGACTGGACACTGAGTTGCACAAATTCAAATGTGAACTGGAGGCAGACAACAAAGGCATTACAGAACTTTTAGAGAAACGCTCTTTGGAACTGGACACACAGAGTGCAGGGTCTAATATTTCATCTCATTTCAGCCAACAGAAAGAAAACAGATACGAAAGGTATACTGTAATAAATTTATTAATTATAAAAATTAATGTTTCTAATTATGTACCTACAGATACACAAGACCGAGGAGTGAAAAAAGGAGAGACAGTAGCACTACTATTCAAACAACGTTTACAGAGAAAAGGCAGGCAACTGCAGCAACAGCTCCAGTCCCTCTTATTGAAACCAAACACACACCGGTTACTCAAGTTGCCACAAACTCTACTTCTAACGTTAATTATACTTTGGGGCACATAGGGGCCGGTCCTGCAATAGCTGCAGCAGCTTCCCAAGCAATTGCGGCTACACAACAAGTATAAATAAATTAATTTCTTGGTTATTACGTTTTTAACTAATTTATTTGTATTGTAGATGCAACAGGGGCGAAGAACCGCAAGCTTAAAGGCCTCTTATGAAGCCATTAATACTGGGGCGCATGTAAATGAGTTTGGAATAGGCAGGGAACTGGCTGGGGCTGCCCAGACAGCAATCCAGGCGATTCAACAAGACCATGTCAACAACAAGAAGAAGCAAAAGTATGTTTGCCTGCCTACATTTTGCGTTTATTAGTGTTTTAAATAATGTATTAAATGTTTAGGAAATGGTCTAGTAGTGGCAGTACAAACACCAGCTCGGTTTCATCAGCTGTTCAGTCGATTTTGAACGCGTCTTCTGTGATAAATTCGGCCCCTGCGTCCCCCCTGACCGAAACTACCATCCAATCTGCTGATAACGTCGATGCAGACTGGACGTATGACCCTAATGAACCCAGATATTGTATTTGTAATCAAGTATCTTATGGTGATATGGTTGCCTGTGACAACGAAGATGTACGTGCTCTTTTTCAATTTTTAATTGTAGCTGTAATTAATTATTGTTTTCCCTACCTTATCAGTGTCCATCGGAATGGTTCCACTATCCATGTGTGGGAATCACAGCTCCCCCGAAAGGCAAATGGTATTGCCCGCAGTGTACGTCTTCAATGCGGAGAAGGGGTGGAAGGAAGAATTGAATTACTTAAGTGTGTTCGTGTAACTTTACTTAGTAATCAATGTGTATCTACGATAAAATAAATAAATATGTATGTAAAAGTTGTAGTAGGAATAATAAAATGTGTTCCGGCGGAATTATTTTACATTTTTTTTATAACAAATAAATAAATGGATAAATGCATTTTGACTTTTAATAACATGTTCCATTTAAAATTAGCGCTCGTTTCAAACATCGTCAGTTGAAGCTGAAAGTGTAATATAGGCAACTTTTCATACAGATAAGAATGCAAAACTTTAAATACCTTATGTTATTGTATAATTATATTATTACCGAAAACTTTACATAAATCGAAAAAGGACAAAAATTAAATAAAACTGTTAAAAACAGATTATATAATACGTTTTTATAATTTTCTTTTCCATTTATTGTTCATTTAAATTTTTGTGTATTTAAATTATCATAAATACAACAGAAATTGTTTTTAAGAAAGTTTTGCATAATAGGCCATTTAAAAAAGCCTAATTTTGGAAAACAAACGTTATTATTTGTTTTCAAATCAGTAAAAGTACTTTTATTACACAATATATTTGAAATGTTATTATAAATAGTACGCGTAGGTAGGGGTAATTAAAAGTATATCACGCAAATTAATTTGGGCCCACAAACATAAAAGTTGTGGCTTAATTAACAGAGCAATGGAATTTTAGAATTATAAATATGTATATGAACATTATAAATTATCATCTAATTGAGATTATATAATCGAATATAGAGTGCAACTTGCACCAGGTGAAAGTTTACTTAATTTCATTCCACTTTCTGAGAAAATAAACGACAACTGTATGAATAATTTATTAACGAAACCAAAAACTGCATACGAAATTTTATATTTACTTATGGGTGTATCTTATAAGACAAAAGAATGAAATATTATATTAACCTTTTTAATGAATAAGAAATTATTGTTAAAATGTTAATTGCTTCGTTTGTAGACACATTGGAATTGTAGTTAGCAACTTATAATTATGGTGAAAGTTCAATTGATTTTAAAAGATATTGTGCCAATTCGACTTTATAATATATAATAAAACACATCGTGATATTACGTAAAGTGTGCTGTATGTATGTCAAATTAACTTTTCTTTTACATTTTTGTTAAATTAATTTCGCGTCTTTAAAGTTCAATATTCCCGCCTTATTATTTAAAGAGACAACAATTGAAATAAAGATGGCCGACGGTGACAACAATTGAAATAAACATGGCCGACAGTGACAAAAATGCGGCAAACAATTGAAATAAAGATGGCCGAGGGTGACAACAATTGAAATCAAAATGGCCGCCTCCAAAAACAATTATAAAGCATAATGGCCGATTAATAAACCGTTATTTATCAGTATTTTTGACAAATATTGATTAATATACGTTTGATTAATCATTTTTTTAATATATATTAGGAAAATTAATGATTCAAATAAAAAATATCGACCCTACTTTCAAAAATGATTCCAAAAAAGTGCGGTTTAGGAAGCTACTGGCTACTGGTTAGAAAAAAAGAAGAATATTTATCTCAAACAGCTATAAAACGATTATGCGTAAAATTTCCTTTCGTATCTTAACTTTTTTATAATTTCCCTTTTTGCAAACGCCAAACAACAGTTATCTTTTAATTAAAAATTGCTAAAACGTATTATAATACAATTTAACGCTTAAATTATGACAAAAACTTCTTCCCTAGCCTTGTGAAAATGCCTATAAGTTTACGTGCATTTTTTTTTTGTTGTATTAAACATTAATTAGGAGCACAACAAGGTATTGTACCAAGTTGCCCTATTCGTCGTGGTCAGTTTAATTTAACACAGATATTTAAAAGCACGTTGGTGTTACTCACGGGGGTTCATGGCTAAACTAAGGTGAAATGTCCTTTCGGAATACACACCTATATGTGTGTGTATGTATGTATGTATTCAAAGTAACAAGTCAAGTACCTACAAACTATTCCGTTAAGTCATAAATGTTTTGCAATTTCACAACCACGAGCATTATATGTACGTACACATACAAATAATATCTAGTAAAACTTTTCTAAGTACAATGGGCAATCTTATTTATCAATCTCAGTAAAACGAATTAGCAATGAGCATAGTCCATAATGTGTAAAATATTCTACAATAGGTCAAACTTCTTGTGAAAAAATTATTGGTACTTAATAATGAATGCCCTTCAAAAGAAAAGCAATAAAAAAGTTTTCCTTAAACAATAGCACATCATTTAAAAAACAATAAAAATAATGAAGTTACTTAAAAAAAAGACTAAAGGTACGTAATTTCTTAAACAACAACGCATCATCCAACAGTAAAAAAATGAAGTTACATAAAAAAAATACTGTCCGCAAAACAAAAAAAAAGAAAAACAAAGGTGTAACAGTCTCAATCAGGTGGGCATTGTTTTAGTGTAGCGTGTCTATATTTTTAAACCTATATTTAATGTGAATGTTTATCTATTATACACGCACACTTTCTAAATACTGAAAGAAAACATTCAAGTGTTATATAAATGTATAATATTCGACATAAAAACAAGAAAAAGAGAGAGGTAATAATAATCATGATAACATTTATATAAAAGTGCGTTAATAATGTTTAATTTCTAATAAGTTACCCAAAGAAGCTTATTACGTATGTATTTATGTACTTATGTAGTTGATTAGCCGGTGCGGTGCGATTCGAATTAAGTATAACATAATAAGTAATTTAATTGCCCCGAAATCTAGGTGAAGTACACAGAAAGAGAAAGAGTAAATTGCAATTCGATTATGCAATACATTCACATTTCTACTGTCGCCAGTTAAACGTACATAATTAACAAGCGAAGTAAAACAAAAAAGGGCGCTTAAAAACCACAAATATTATTGAAAACAAATTATATTATGCAGTTAAGTAGTCATTTGTCATGTCGTAATTTTACATATTTACAAATGAAATCTTGACGAAAACAAAAACTTTTGTAAACTATTATAAACAAATGAATTGAAAGATTAGTTAGGACGTCTGTATTACCTTATTATTAGGTATGTTATCATGGAGTGTCTTTAAATATGCACTTTTATCACATAAAAAGTCCAAACACGGCACTTCGAATAATATTTCGCGTTCTTCAACGAAAACACGTTTATAACTGTGTACTCATCTGATGATGTACAAACAAATCATCAAATGTCCTTTAACTGTTTTAGAGGACAATTCGGCCGTAGCATATTTTTGCTGTTTACTTAAGATATCTGGATTGGTATTTTTTTTTTCTTGTTTTTCAAGTTTACGTTAAACCAACTCACTTTTGATACATTAATGTATGTATAAGGGCTATTCAAAAAAGTTTAGAACAATTTAATAAAATTATTCCTGCAATTACTATGAGAGTGAGTTTTTTTAATATTATACGTATAATTATAAATCGAATATATTTAATTGATTATTCAATCGATACTTGGTTGAAATTTATATTAATTTTGACGAATAAAAACACACAAGTTTAAAAACTTCAGCAAATTTAATTAATCAACTTTACAATTGTTTCGACAAACTTTGGCTTCATCAGAAGTTTATTAATATTATTATTATTATTTATATATAAGTTTATTAATACTATTATTATTAATAATAATAATTTTCTGGTGAAGCCAAAGTTTGTCGAAACAATTGTAAAGTTGATTAATTAAATCTGTTGAAATTTCTAAACTTGTGTGTTTTTATTCGTCAAAATTAATATGAATATTTCACGCTATCGTTTTTGTTCGTATTATTTCTGAATGAAACTGTTTTCGTTTTCTCATTGCTGGTACTCCCCCTTTTATATTTTTCTCTTGAGCTAGCTGCAACAATGAACTTATAAAGCCCTTTTCATACTAATTTTAACTCCAGTTCGTACAGTTCGGTATTTGGCTTTAATAGAAACTTTCACGCTGCCGCAAAATGATAGTCAACGAACTAAGTTTTTTCATATCCTGCCTTCTCAGCCAGCTACCGGGTACGCGGGTTGTATTAGAAATATTTTTTTTGTGTGCTCCAAGTTTTATTGTGCACCCTGTAATTAATTTTTTAGTACAGGACCCCCCGCTGTCTCGTATCAGGACTCGAATCTACAGCTGTGGCCCATCGATAAGACCAAGTGTAAATTTATTGATCCAGTGAGGGACATTTCTTTCCAACTTTACACCCCGTAAGTTAAAAAACTACATTCATTTTATATAAGTAAAACAAAAAATTTTATTTTAGATTTAATCCACTTTTTCCGGAAACAATTAAAATAGGGGATGACGCCCTTTTGGCAGCCTCCCATTTCGATTTTAGTAAACCCACGGTTATATATTTTCACGCGTTTTTGGAGTCATCAAATTCAGGCTCGGCTGTTACTGTACGAAACGGTAAGAAACAACAAAAAGAAGAACAAAAGAAAAAAACAAATACGGAAACAAAATATAAAACAAACAAGAGAAACAAAATATAAAACAAAAAAGAACAACAAAAGAAAAAACAAAAAAACAGAAATTGTATTTTGTTTTTAGCGTTTTTGTTTCGCGGTACGCACAATGTGATAGCTCCGAACGCGGCAAGATTAGAAGCTGGCCCGTGGTATTTAACGGCGGCAAAAAACACCATGGTCGTTGGGGCTTATACAGCACAATTGATTGACTACTTAGTATCCAAAGGTATGCCCCTGGAAGGTATACATTTAATTGGACACAGTTTAGGGGCCCAAATGGCCGGGGTGTGTGGTGCCAACGTAAGAAGCGGACGAGTTCCTCGGATAACAGGTCAAGAAAACAATAATCTTTATAAACTATGTAAAACTTTATATTATTGTATGTAGGTTTAGATCCTGCAGGTCCTTTATTTACTTTGGTACCTGATAGTTTAAGACTGGATCCCAGCGATGCGGAATTTGTTGATGTAATCCATACTGATGCCGGGGTTTTTGGGTTTCCCCGGTCCACGGCGCACGCTGATTTTTGGCCCAATGGGGGCGCCGCAGTTCAACCAGGCTGCCTTCATAACGATATCAAAACCAGAAACCCAGACGCAGTAATAGAAACTGGTTGAAAAATTATATTTTATGGCAACTTAAATAGATTCGTAAATATTTTATTTGTAGCTTTCTGTAGCCACTGGAGGTCTTATCAGTATTTTGCGGAATCAGTTTTGAACCCCCACTCGTTCTTATCGCAGAAGTGCAACAATTGGAAACAATTTTTTATGGGACAATGTACAGGAATCGTGACGAATATGGGCTTGGGGGTTTCCCAAAGGTAAATAGTTCATTATGATTAGGATTGCTTGAGTCTTATCAGTAAATAAGTTAGAAAATTGTTATCAATTAATGAATCGTGATTTTGTTATTTTGTAGGGCAAGAGGGGACTTTTTCTTGCAAACCAGGGACATGTACCCATTTTCCATTAAATAATTAAATAAAATGTTATTTATTAGAGAGAAGCTTATGCCAAAGTTTTTATTACCTGCTAATAAATAATAATAAAATCTAATAAACAGTCATTAATTTATTAATAACTAATTTAATTTAAAGAAATAAATTAATTCGATTTCCAATTTAGTTTCAATTGGTATGCAAAGTGCACTTGTGGTTCAATTTATATCCTGTTAGATTGTTATTTATCGTTTGATGATAAGAAAAGCGCTTTGACAAAATTTGGAGGAATTCTGCAGTTCAGATAAAATTTTTCAAAAATTTGAATTACTTATCAAAAGGACAACAGAACGAGTCAAGATGTATTTTATCTAATCTAAAATGCATACGTTTGTATCATCCTCTAAATGCGTATAAATTAATAAAAGTAATTTATCTGATGGTGAGCTTTTAAAATGGAACACAAAGGCAAAACACGCGAGCACTTTCTTACCAGACAAAAGCTTCAATAATAATCCTTGTTTTAAATAAGTCAGGTCGCTCACAAAACCACAATAGGCCTTTATCTGTATTGTTTTGCAAATACTTGTGAAATTATATACTTTCATCCTTTTGTTGATTTATTTTAAATGTTATCGTCGATATATAAGCAATATATTCAGTATGTATCTGTGCATGTAAAAAATAATTATGTTTCTATGTATAATTAATGTACTCATCTTAATTTCATTTATTGTAACCGGTTAGGTACACATCGAAATAAATAATAATTGTTTTCTGTTTTAAATTTATTCGAAGTAATTTACTTCATTTTTATTTTAGTTTATTTTTGTTTAGGTGAATAAAAGAAATCTAAATTTCTCATTAAAACACCACCCACCATTCAAACAAAACAACATACATATTAGAACAAAAAAAAGTTGTACTTGATACCTAGTAAGTAAAGTTAATAGGAAACAAACATAAACTCCACTTTAAAAAACATCATCTTCTATTTGGAACTGATCCTGTTCCAAAGGCTTTTTCATCCAGCAGCCCAGATTCGCTTTGCTGAAAGCCCTGAACAGTTGCTCTTTCGCTTGCTAAAAGTAAAAAAATTAAACAATTTAAAAAAACGATTTAAATTACTTATACTCACATTATAAGCACCGGCAGCTAATTTAGCATCAGAATAAATCTTGGGTATCGGTATGTCGACATTTCCCATACTCGTGACCCGATGACACACGTCCAAGAAACGTTTGGCAAAGTTGCGTTTGCACAGCCTCGAAACCCCCACCTCGGGCTTCCCCGTCAGAGTGTTTATTATTTCCGGTCTCTCGTAACCGATGCTCCAGTTAACCGAAAAATTGGGAGCCTTCCGGGCCAGTCGCGTCTCCGCACTAGCTGTGGGGCACATATATGGCCTATTAAGATGATAAGGGGGCGGTAACCCCTGCAATGTGTTCTCTAATCGGCCAAAAATCGCCCTATAAAAAGAAAAGTAAGTACATAATAATACTAAAGTCCCTAATAACGTACCTCTGCATATGGGACTCGTTTAAAAGACTTCCCAATACGATAGAACTTAAGTAGATCGGATCTACGAAGCAAGAAAGTAGAGATCCCTGCAATCCCAACACATTCCAACGTGCCACTTTATCAGAACACGACATTGTAAGTAACCTTTCTCCCTGTACAAAAAAATAAGTTAATAAGGGTAATTAAAATGATTACATAATTACGTACTTGTAAAATTCCATCCCATGTTTGTATATCGTTTCCCTTAATTGGAATTGTGCCCTCTCCAGACTCGATTTTCGTCCTCAATCGGCCCCTGGAGATCCTGGCCGAGTGCCTGTCAATACTTGCGACGTCGTTGGGACTGAATATCCTCGCGTCCCCACATGGAGCTGTACTAATGTACAAATGAAACTTTATGTTGTTCCTCACTCTGAACCCTCTGTTGTCGGGACGGGGCTCAAAAATCGAGTTGTGCTCTTCACCTAAATAAATAAATCAAAATAATCAAGTAATTATATTTGAGAACTAAGGGGGGTTTGCTTGCTTGCTCGCTTGCCTTTGGTGAACTGTAATCTGAGCTGATCGTAGAAAAAATTGATAAGACATCTCCTAGAAACTACTTCTGCGTGCATATCGTTCAAGGCTGTACCAGAGGCACTAATATTCTCCCCGTTGATACATTTGGTACCCGTTGCAACGCAAATGACGACCATATCGTTCATTGCTTCGTCCCTTGTCATCACTATGCCAGCAAGCACTTTACGTTGGAAATGGATTGTATCGCACCACATCAGGTCCCTGAACTTGTCGGTTACCATTCTGCAACAAAGTCAGTCAAAAAATAATTAATAAAAATACTTATTTAATTTAGAATTTACACACCTTCCAACTCTCTCTGCAAACGTCTGTTGTTCCAACGAAGCTGTCGATTTCCCCAACGGTTGTATTATGTTTGCATAATTTGGATTTTCGGATAATAGTTTCGTGAGGGCAACCATTGCTGCCGCATTTTTTGCCCTTTTCTTATTCGAACCTGAAATAATAAACAGATAAATACCTTATATTAAATTAACAACACAAATAACCTACCCATTCCAACATACTCTTCTCCATGGAGCCGAATAACTGCCTTAAACCTATTGGTGGTATCTTTTGAATATTCCTCAAAAAGGTATTTAGCATTTGGATAGAGCTCGTTCATAAGCATCGTTGCTCCTTTGTTGGGTGCCATTTGAACGCTCTTTTCTTCACAAAGCGTTGTCTCTTTTATTTCTTCTTTAATATCCGAAGAAAAATCCGTTTTCGTATCGGCTTGGAATCCATTAAATTCGTCTGCTTTCGGAAATTGAACAAAAGATTTTAAAGCGCTCTCTGCTGCTTTGCTTTTGGCCAACTTTTTCGACCTTCCCACGCCTTCATACTCCTTGCTATTCAATACAACCGACACCTTAAAAATGGGAGCATGTGGAGGACCAACCTGTTCCTTAATGTTGTATATCAAGCCTGGTTTCAACTCGTTCAGGATCGATATCGGGTTTTTGTTCCCTAACATAAGACTGTGCACTTTCTTTATCCTTTTGAACGATTCCTCGTCGTTTCCTGCCTGAGACGGATCATCTAATCAGGATAAAATTAAAGTAATTAATAAAAGTATACATCTAATTACTAATTTAGTTTTTTTTTGTGGATAACAAAAAGTCTTTTAAAAAGGCATAAAAAGTCGTTATAAAAAGGTAAATAAAAATATAGTAAGTACAGTAGTAACGAATCTTTATGCCTAATCCAAAAAAAAAATGATAACCTTGTACATTCCACATGTTTTCTGGAAAGCTTTTATTCTGATTTTGTCTAAAATTCAAATCAGTCAGGGCCTCAACAGAAGCGTTTTCTTTAGCAATCTTTTTTGTTAGACCCATTCCTTTATATTCCATCTGTTTTCCATCAACATTTATAAAAGCTTTAACATAAAAGGATTGTTCCTTACTCGGCTGTAATTTAAAAGTCAATTCTGGATGTAATTTTGATAATTTGGAAATTGGATGTTGTTCTTCAATGCCATCGGTCGCTTTTATAACTGATAATGTTTTTCGTGCTGCGTCCCATTTCGCAAGTTTACGTGATTCCCCGAAGCCGTCGAAATGGATTTCAGTATCAGACTTCCGAATAATAGCTACCATGCAGCACATATTACCCTTTTTTGGCCTATCTTCGAAGCGCAATTCGGGGTGAAGTTTTTCTAAGATGGGAATAGGGTGTTGATCTTCCATATCATCTAAAGGGGCCCCAATAGTATCTGCCTCATATTCAACAGTATTTGTAGAGCTCTTGTTAGAATTTTTTAATATTTCATGGTGATTTAATTGCTGCGTATTTGATTTGAAAAATTCATTATGGTGAGATATGGTGATTTTTTGAGGAAGGGCAGATTTTTGAAAAGGAATGGTAATTTGTCTTGGGATTGTTTCTGGACTTTTGGATGTCTTTTCTGAATTTTGAGAGTTGACTAGGGCCAGTGCATTTAAAGCTGCTACTCTTTTTGCTGTATCTACTGAAACACCCCTTCCTTTTATAGACGTTGGTTCACCATTTATTGATAAAGTAATCAGTATGCTATAAAATGGTCCAAAACGTTTTTCCTCTTTAAAAGATACGTCAGGATGAATTGACTGCAATCTTTTGATAGGACAGCCTTCAGTTTTTTGTATGTAAATGTAATCTATTTCCTCAGTTTTACTTTGTTTTGTAATTTCTGACAAAGCATTTCGAGCTGCATTCTTCTTTGCTGAATTTACAGTAGGTCCTTTTCCTAAAAACTGTTTTTTGCTTCCATTTTCTTCAATAATTACTGCCATCTCTAACACAGGTCCATATTTCTTGTTTTGTTGGAATATTAATTCTGGATGTAACTGACTGAGTTTACTTATAGAGCACTCATTGTTATCCAATTCCTTCCTGTTATTAGCCCCTTGCCTTATAACATCGTAAAGATTTCTTCTGCCAATAAGTCGCTTCTTTGGGAATGTTCCAAAAGAACTTTCCTTCAGTTGAGGTTCCAATTCGGAAGAGTACATTTTCTTGTATAAAGCAAATAACAATCTTTTAAATTTTTACAGATATAAAAGTAAAAAGTCATAATAAATAGTTTTATACATGGAAAGTAAGGTGTTAAATCTTAAACAATTAACTATCAATAGTAAAGAAAGCAGCATTTCTGGGTAATTAAGTTTCATAAATCTATATTAACATATGTAGACAAACATAAGAGGTCAAAACTGGAATTTTCTGTAAAACAAATAAAAACCTCTTATTGATTATAACTAACATAAAAACAATTATAAAAGGACCTAAATTCTCTGTACATTGATAACTAATGTTTTCAATTCATAAGCAATCAATTACAAAGTGCTGAGTACAAAGAAAACAAAATGTATAGCTTACTCTCAAATTTCCTTTTATTTGATAAATTGCTGAATTTGGAATTGTTTTCAACGAATGAAAACATTTCAGTCTATTTGTGTCGTTGCTGCTGGCCTTTATACTGTTTATACACACTGGCTTCCCTTTCTAATGTTCACTAACTTACAAGAGTCTTTTTAGTACACCTGCACCAAAACAAGGTCCAAAATTTGACTGAAATTAAAATTCAATTTAAGAACTGTTCAAAAACAATAACAAGCAAAATAATTGCTAAATATACTTAATAACTTATACACATAATGTACAACAGTTCATATTATTAAAAAGTGAGGTTAGGTTAACTGAATCTTTAAATCAAATTTTCACTTATTATTGTTTCCAATAGATGGCGATATGTTAGCTTCGTTTGGTGCCTTAAAATTCAAATTTAATTTAAAATAATTGGAGTAGAACTGAAATTTAAGCTAAAAATAACCAAAATATCATTATCAGATTAAAAAAATGAATCGTTCAATGTTATAAAAATCTATTAATCATACCCTAATTATTCTAAATATGAGAGAAAAAAGTTATAACTAATATTTTTGTTTGTATGGCAAAATAAATTAATAAAAAATACAAACCCATACAATATTCAAAATGTTTTTATTATTTACAACATATTAATTAATTAACTTTTTCATCTCAACATCTGTAGTCTGAAAATGCAATCTAATAATAACAGTGTTGGGTGAAGTAATATCACTAACTGCCACCTCACAGCCCTCCTCCAGTCCCAATTCAGACAACGTTTTGTTCAAATTCTCCCTAGTCCTTTCCTCTATGCTTTTTATACTTGAAATATACAAAGTCCTATTTTTTCCATCAATAGTCGTTATCAATCCAGGACTTCTCATTTGATACCTGGGATCCTCTTGTAGTATCTGGATCAGATCTTTCAGCTTTGTCTCCTGAGAATCTTTTATTACAATAATCTGAGGAATTTGGGAACATGCCAGACAGTTCTCCTTCTTCTCAGACTCATAGGTATAAGTGTAAATCCCATCAACGTCATTAAACACCAAAAAATTATTTAATGGCACATAACAACTAGTGGCTAATTTAAAAACCTACAAAAAGGCAAAATTTAAGATCAAATTAAAAAGTAAGAAATTAAGACACACCTCAGTGGCACAAATGGCTGCTATGACAGCATTTGTAGAAGCCACAGCCGGAATTATATTCTTAACAACACCCTGAACAAGGCGATAAGTCACTCCTGTAATGCTAAATTGTTGAGCCCTCTCCAGAGACTTCTCATGAACCCAGTTAATGTGATTGGGATCATCCCCGTCTAGGGCTGTTCCCCAGGGGTTTTCTTTAGGCCATTGTACCACTTTAACATACTCAATGCAATGCTCAGGCAGTCTGGGAGTGTTGGCTATTGTACAAAGTGGATAAGTTACTTGGGGTGGATACAAATCTAAGGTACATTCTACACAGGCTGTCATTCCAGGCAGAATTACTCGTGCATTGCCTTTAAAGCCCTCGGTACCTGAAATAAAACTAGGTATATTAAAAATGTTATTAATGTATTCTAAAAATAAATAGAGTACCTCCGTCAATGAGAGGAATAATGCTGGATTGATCTAGTACATCATCATTGTAATTTAACATGGATATTAGCATTCCATTTATCCACCTTCTGGCCACTATGGAATCCAAACCGCACACTATTATGTGAAATTGACGGTAAAAGTTGGCGTCAAAATCCTGTATTTTATTGAAATAAGCCGTTACTTGACACCCCTTAACTCTACTATTAACAAACTTGGCGGCAACTTCAGCCTTTGGAAAACCAATGTCTTTATGTCTAAACAAGAACTGCCTGTTTAAATTGGATATTTCAATGGTGTCCATGTCGATAACGTGAATGTCTCTGAACCCCATTAGGGCTAGATCTTTCAATAATTCACAGCCAAGACCACCTGCACCTATGACTAGAATCTTGCATGTGTTCATTAAAAAATTGATTATTTCTAGAGAAGGCTCGAAATCAGGGTGACTAAAAGGACCTGGCCTTTCTAAAATCTTACGTAGATTGTTCCAACGATTTGATAATGTCTCTAATTTTTCAGACATCTTATATAAATCCAAAAGATGCGGTGTATTCAAAAGGGTTCCACTTTATTTGACGGTTAACTGTGCCGAAAAGGATTGATTACAAAACCTTTTACACGTACATTGAAATCATTTTAATTAATATTTACCGGTTTGTTTAAATTAAAGTAAAATTAATAAAAATTCATTAATATAACCTACAAACCAACAACAACTGACAGGTGCACGACAGTTGCAGTTTTATTTAGCCATTTTTTTTTGCAAACTAAAAGGCGCCAATTTAAATTTGAATTTAAAACTGGTAACGAAATTTAAAGTTTCTTAAAGTTTTCCTAACTTTGAAAATAACGACAAATTAATTTCTTAAAGTGTTTATTGTTACTTTTGCTGCGTGTTTGTGCCAATAAAAGGCGAAATTGGCTTCGTATAATAATTTGCGTTTTTTAATTGTTATGTCAGAGTACTTACGAACTATTTATAAATATGACACGCTAATGAATATGAATTAATTAAAATGCTGTTGTTAATAAAACAATCACGTATTTATCATGTGCAAGAGAGAGACATAGAGCGCCAACGCTAAAAGATAAAGACAGCATAAGGCTGTCCATTTTATACGGACGTTCATACCAGACGCCTTGTGTCTTTTATTATTTTATTAATAAAATCGAACAAAAATATGATTTGTGAACGTGAAGTGTCCGTCAAAGAGAACGTTTTTTCGCAGAAAAGTGAAAAAGTTATTAATTCGATCGTAGATGTACGTTCTTGTTATAAACCAGCGAATAGGGTAAGATCGATTACAAAATGTACACTTAACAATTATTATTTCCGCTTGTCCCGCTCTACCGCTTCAGTTCTTTGTGTGGTTTCTCCGTAAAAAAAAAAATAGAACACGTCTTTTTGATTGTTTTCTCTTGTTTCATCAAGAAATACATCGTTTAATCAGCAGAAATTATTTTTTAATACAATAAACGGCGTACGTGTATACGCTTTGGGTGTATATAGGCACTTAAAATCATTCTTATCAATCAATCACACTAAGATAAGACCTTTAATCGTATCGTAACTAACTATATAATAGCATATAGGTAGTTTAAAACAAATTGTCGAAAACAAATGCCCAATTTTATTGCTTTTTTACTGTTTGTAAGCGTTTATACATTAATAAAAGAAAACACAGTCATACACAATAAAAATGTGACTCTCGATTTCATTATTAATGCCTGTGTCTCTTTTTTTATTATCATAAAATAAAACATAATCATTAATCATTGTTGACACACTGTTTTTTTTTTTCATATTATTACTAAAGATGCGCATTTTTTATCTATCGTCTTTTGTTTTAATTTTGTACATTTGACTTTTTTATTATAAAATAAAATACAATCGTTATTGAAACTATTTTTTTTATTATTAAAGATGCGTACTTTTTATCTATCGTCTTTTGTTTTCAGTTATTTATTAGTACAATAGTTTATCGCTCCTTAACTGAAATGAGAGGATGTTGTTCATGATTGTTATCAGAAAAATAAGTGGCAAGTTGTGATTTAAAGCGTCTAAAAATTTTAATTGACTTTAAAACTTAAAGATGCAATTAAAAGAACATATATTGATTCAGGATTAAAATAAATGTACTTACCCACAATTTTATTTTACTTTCGTCAATTTCTTTTTACATTCCCCAGTTTTTTTGTTTTTACTTTCCCCCATTTTTCTTATTTGACTTTCCCCAATTTATCACTTTTTCAGTAAAGTTAATATTCATTAGATCATCAGTCTACATTGAATTTGCATCTTTATGGAATCGATAAATAAAGGTTTATTCGTACATAAATTGAAAGACATAAATGAAGACTGTCATCCAATTAACTTTTTTCTGTACAAGTCAATTTCCATGTGTTAACTTGTTTAGCATAGCGAGCTTTCACAAATGCAGATTATTCGGTTATTGTGTCGCAAAACTAGGATGATACTCTATTTTTTATTGAATTTCTATTTTCTTACAAATTACAAATAAAATTTGAGTTGAGTTTAAATTTTTAAATAAAGAGGTCAATAACAGTAGGTTGTATCTAATAATTTTAATTTGCCAACAAAAATATTTTAATTTATTATTGTTAACGTGTTCTGGGTCACGCAAAAAATAATTGTTATTCGTAACGAGTTCAATTACTATTTTACGTATTAATTCCGGTCCTTCGTTGCTATTTCCTTCCGGTAGGAATAATAGTATCGCATCAGGACGATCATCAAAATCTTGATGGTACAAAGTACCCCAACACGTTCCGATCATTTTCCCTAATCTTTTTCTACTTATTACTACCTGGTTGTGAACAACGTCCCCTCCCCTCCTTAAGATTCTAGCAGCTGTTTCAGATAGCATTATTTAATTCATTTGTTTATTTAGCATTAGTATTTAGCTTAGATAGTATTGCTATTGCTTTCCTAACGTAAGGAGTTCCATTGAGATTGCAACAATTATAATTTCTTATTACTTACCTACTGGTCGGTCGGTTGGTCGTGTCGTGCCGTTGCTACGATATTAAAATAGTGTTTTGTTTTCTGATAGCGCGTTTTTGTTTCTTTCGTTTTAACTTTTTCTGTTTTTAATTATTGTCATTATCAGCACGATAAGTTAGTTAGCAAAATGCATTAGTGGAAACTTCGCCTTGTTGTTCATTTTTTTTTTTCTATCAACTAAAGCAACTATTTACAAATAGTATTAGTACCTAGTGCAATTGTTTCACGTTTATTTTGTTTATTTACGACAGCATCCAAAAAATATGACTGCTACTCTACTATAATAAGTAGTATATTGTTGTAGAGAACCGATTTTCTTTTTTTTTCTGTTTTGTTTTTGTTATTAATTACCTCCTAGGTACAAGTTTATTTATTATTAGAGTTAGAGTTTGGCGAAAAAATTCTTTCAGTTTTGTTCGTGATTGTACCATTCGTTCGTTGCCTTTGTTGCATGCGTTTACCTGCTGGTTGTTAGAAGGATATTTACTGAAAAGCGACAAGAAAAATGAAGAATGTTCAGGTAAGAAGGAATTATTTGGGTGACGGAACGTATCGCTTATTATTATTTTGTGCACGACGAGGGGTTGTTGGGGTTGAGTTGTAACATTTTACCAATAATAAAGTTAACCAACCATACACACTATAACCAGATAATATACCTAGTTTAAATAAATGTTGTAGTTTGAAGAGACCCATTGACATTGATTGCATTTATCTATGTATGAATTTTTGCTTTACCAATATGATACTGATAAGATTAAAATTATCACAAATACCTAATATTAATAATAATAATAATATCTGATCACTGTCCAAACAAAAAATGTAGTTTAGTTTGTATTTGGACAATTGTACATAAATATATCTAGTAGATACATTTTACTAAAATGATAACTGATAAAATACATAGATACATTTTGGCCCACTAATATCGATTATTTTTTTTTTAATGAATGCACTACTAAAACGACTAATTATTTAATTAACTAAATATTATAAATAAATAAAACTGTTTTGTATATTATTATTTGTATCCGTAGCTATGGTTTAAAGGGGTGAGGAATTCAAAGTTTCGTCACGTTTACGGGGAGCCAGCGAAAAGGGAGAAATGCTACGAAAACGTGAAAATAACAAAAAACGCCCACGATTCCCAATTTTGCGCGGCCAACCCCAAATTTTTGGCGGTTGTCACCGAAGTTGCTGGAGGCGGAGCTTTCGTAGTTCTACCCCTAGACCATGTAAGTTTTTTTCGTTGTATTTATGCTCAAAAATTACCTAATATAATTTTAATTATGTATGTTTTAGAAAAAGTTGTTACAAAATTTTATTATTATTTCTGCACTGTTGCTTCCAAACTTTCAAAAACTGTATTACCTACTTAATACATAAGTATAAGTATATATATATAGAAAAGTGGAGTGAGTTATTTTGGGACTTTTTCCGCCCACGCAAAAACAAATTTTAAATGTCACGAACTGCGACAATTAATTAAAACTGTATTGATAGCACCATTAGGTAATTTAATTAATAATAAAAGTGATTTATTTAGACAGGTAGATTAGATTATAACGCGTACAGGGTGACGGGCCACAAGGGGCCCGTTTTGGACATTAAATGGAACCCGTTTGACGATAACGTGATCGCTTCGTGCTCAGACGACTGCACTGTGAGTTTCAAAAAATATTTTTCTTCAATCAATAATTAAATAATAATTAATAGGTAAAATTGTGGAGAATACCGGATGGTGGATTGAGCTACCACTTAACGAGTTGGATCGTGGAACTCGTTGGGCACAAGAGAAGGGTTGCTTACATAGAATGGCACCCTACTGTCGAAAATGTGCTTTTTAGTGCAAGTTTCGACCACTTGGTAAGTAAACCCTCTGTACGTAATTATTGTAGCAATAATTTAAATAATTAAAATTTAATTGATGTGTAACCATGTTCGTTAAAGAAGGCTAATTTATCCTGTTGAGCAGATTACGCAGTTACCATTGCTAAATTATTCATTAGGTATTTATCTATCAAAACGTAATGAATATTAATTAATTAATTAATTAATCAGATGATGTTAAAAGTTGAATGCATAAACTGAAGAAAGTTTTTTTTTTTTAATAAGATGTATTTCTAATCATTGCATATGGAATACATTTACAGATTTATTTTGAGATACTTTCCCAGATGACCCTGTCTGTCACATTAAATTAATCGAAATAAATCAATACATACTATTAATAAACAGTTGACTTACTTTTATCTAATTGTACATAAGTAAAACTACATTTAAAAATAAAAGAGAAAGCCTGTTATGTACCTACTAAAATAATTTCTTTTTGTTCACACCATTCATAAATTAGTTATAGATACTTAAAAGATATTGTATGTACTTGGTTCCAATTTCCACAATTATCAATTACCGATTTAAAATTATCACCACTTTTACTTATTGGTGATGTATCAATGTATCAGTCTTGTTAAATGTTTTCAAATGGCAACGAAAGCCAATAAAATCGACATGTAGGTATGCGTAATGATTTCACGTTAATCTGAGTTAATTCCTTTTTTTTACTTCTGTTCTTTCTCTTTAACGTTGGTTTTCACTCAAGTTTGCTATTTTAAATCGACCTGACCGAAGCTTTCTATTATCTACTGTTGTTGAAATGAATGAAAATATCAAATCGCAAAGCAGTTTCACTTTTCCTTTTAACAAACACCTGTTTTTGACGCAATTAAAACCAACTATTATAGTAATAATGCAATTGCTCTCACAATCAGATATTTCAAGAACTGGTACGTGTTTCCAGCTTACGTTTTAATTAATGTTAATTACACTTTAATACAACGAATTGTTGCATTTCCGCATTGTGACCAAGCATAATGATCGATGACCTTTAATCAATTAATCAAACTGTCGAAACTAATAACGGGATAATTACCCACCTATTTACTTTTTACGAAATTATATTTGTCTTCATTTGTTTTGAAACTTTAAAACAAAAGCTTCATTTGGCATCGTTTGTTTATTTTACTTACAATTAAAACAAAAGAAACACTTGACGACCTAAACAAAAGATAGTGATCCTTTTGGTACCATCAGAAATGGCCCTTTCAGTTAAACGATTCTAAAGGCCCAAAAGTACCAAATAAAACGCTTTTATTTTCCCTTATTAGGTGATAGTATGGAACGTAGAAAAGGGAGAAGCCATAAACGTTTTGGATTGCCACCCTGACGTAATTTATTGCATGTCTTTAAACCGAGATGGCAGTTTATTGGCGACGACATGTAAAGACAAAAAATTGAGGGTTATAGAACCAAGAACTGGCATTGTAAAATCTGTAAGTTTAATTATACCTAGATATATGTTGAGAAAAAAGGCAAAAAAATAGTACCTACGATTTTTAGGAGGGCATTTGCCACTTGGGTTCGAAGGCCAGCAAGGTGGTTTTCCTTGGGTCAACTGATCGCCTGTTGACCACAGGATTTTCGCGACATTCTGACCGGCAGTACGCCATTTGGGACCAAAATGATCTCTCCGCACCCCTAACAACGGACACAATCGACAGTTCGTCAGGGGTCGTATTTCCCTTCTTCGATCCCGACACAAATATCGTATTTTTGGCGGGAAAAGGTGACGGTAATATACGCTATTACGAAATCGTCCCCGACCCCCCTTACATCCACTATTTGAGCCAGTTTTTGTCAGGAAACCCCCAGGTAATCTAAACATTACATAATTATAATAAATAGGTAAATTTTGGCCTTTGCAGAGAGGTTTGGGTTTTATGCCGAAACGTGGTCTAAATACGAGCCAATGCGAAGTGTTTCGCTTTTACAAACTTCACACCATCAGGGATTTGTGCGAACCAATAAGCATGATAGTGCCGAGGAAAAGTGACCAATTCCATGACGACCTTTACCCCGACACGGCGGCACCGCAGCCGTCCCTTTCGGCACAGGAATGGGCTTCTGGGCGAAATGCTGCGCCTATTTTAATGCCCATGAAAGCAGGTATGTACCTACTACTACTAACTACAACACGAAACGTTTCAAAAATTAATTGTGGATTTTTTGTTAAAGGGAGTCAAATGCAAGTGCCCATTCAAAAACCGAGGGTCAATAAACAACCCCAACCTGTGGTGGCTTCCATGGAGAATAACAAGAGAAAAATGGCCTTCCTTCAGACCGAAACCATTCCAGATTACAGACCAAAAGACCAGATAATGGAGAAGAGCCAAAAGACCACGACCAACCAAAACACCAAGTTCCAGCAGCTTCAAGAAAAATTCCAAGGGTTTGTTAACAATAAAAGTAGCACAGAAGAACTTAATTACATAAAAAATTACTCAAACGTCGACAATATTAATGTCGAAGAGGTAAGAACTTGATAGTACCAAAAAATGGTACTGTAATAAGTGGGATCTTGGGTGCCAAAAAAAATTCACTTGTTTTATTTTTTAGTTAAAGAGAGCATATTTACGACAAACAGAAGAAATACGAATGTTGAAGAAGCAACTGTCAAACAGCGAAATGAAAGTAAAAGAACTCGAGGAACAAATTAAAAGGCTGCAGGGACATCAAATTCACTCATAGCTTTTTAATTAATTAATTGATTAATTGGACGACTATTTTTTGCTTTGAGCGTATTTTTGTTGTTATTGTGATTTATTTACGAATATAAATATTGTTATATTATTATTTACTTGTTAAGTTCTAGGTAGGTAGGTATAAATGCTCGAAAATTTGTAAAAGGGACTGAAGAAGAAAATCGGACGCTCTCGGAACAGGTAATTTTACGAAACATATGTGCAATTTGAATTTACGAATTTTTTTAGATACCTATCTATTAATTTTTATTTTTTCAAAAAACAATGAAATGAAGCCTTTTGCAAGTCGCTTTTAAGATTATTGATTTAGCTTCAAAATGCATAAGAAATAATGCTTTCTAAAAAAAATCAGTCGATTGGTGTACCTATTGCTTAGACAAATTTACCTTCAATTTTTGTGCCATTTTTATTAAACAAACGTTAAAAAATCACTGTAATACCTATAATCTGTAATCACATTATAATACGTATGTATTTTTATAAATTTACCATTTAAAATTCCATTCAAACATATCTTATAATTAATCAATTAATATGTAGCAATATTATTAATATTTACCTAAAAATCCCTTTAGTTTTACGATAAAATACCTAATTGTTATAGGTTCCCTTTTAGAATACAGTGTGATAATTATTACCACAAATAGTTTCAAAATTTTAATATACACGATAATATTTAGTAGACACAGTATTAAAAAACAGAAACGAAAATGTATTCGTATTAGTTCGTAATATTTTTTTAAATTTAAAAAAATAACTTTTATAATAAAAAATCGCAATAAACTTATTAAGAAGTGTAATAATACTTATTAACAGTTGCACTTCTTATAATGAATGGTGTTCATTTTTTATTTTAGAAAAACAGATGCCTAACAATAATAATAATGTTCTTCTTAATAGATACAAGAGTTTGTTAATAAACAACTGAACATAAACAAAAAAGAACAAAAACAAATATCGTCATTATTGTTTTACAAACAGCAGAACGAAAATCGAAACAGTTGCTTAGTTCATTTGTTTTTTGACAAAACCCTGTATCTATGTATGTACCTATTTTTTTTTTTACAATTCAAAATAATTTTTTTTGTTGTCGAATGTTATAAAAAATCAGTACGTGATAGAAGTAAGTATTAAATGAAATTAATTATATTTTTGCTAAGCTTAGGCGGAAATATGTAACGTATGTATGTTGTATCAGATTATTCACTGCATTTAATTACATAATGTGAACCAATTGAGAAGGCGCTAAATAAATTACATATAAATATGTATTTATTAATGTTATTATTTTCACCCTTAATAAATAATTATGTAAGTATTAGATTTTCCAATTTATTTTTATTAAAAATCGTATTATACTTTTATTAGCATTTGTACTTTTTTATTTTGGTGTTTACAGTGTTTATTAAAAAATGGATACAATAATATTTATATTCTTAAATAATAGACGACAGACAATAATGAGTATCATTAAAATAATATAAAACATAAAATCTACGAGAATAAATTCGAAATAACTTTTGTCATATAATAAAACTACGAGCAATAAAAAATATCAGTAGTATAGAGAGTAAAGTTTGATTAATTTTAAAAGTATTTCCAGGGTTACAACCATCCCCTGTGCAGGTATATATGCAAGTTCTGTAACTCAAAGTATCACCTGGTTGTTTAACATAATTGCAATAATTTCCTAAATCGAGAGACGAGCAAAATCTTTTGGTCCCCACCCCTCCTAAAAAATACAAATTTTTATTAATCCAGACCGCTATTATACTTTATTATAATATCGATAATATTTTGTTTAATAAAATCGATTATTTGAAAGAATATCAAAAGCAAACAATAAGAGAATAAAACGAGCCACATACCATGAAAATCGGTAGTAAAACAATTGGAAAACAACTGAAAACTTTTTATTTGTTTTGTTACGAAAGAAATAAAAACAAAAACCACACCACAGCAATAATTGTTTTTTATATTATTATTGGTCAAATAAGCCACAATTTAATAGTTTTAAATTGTTTTCCCATTCAATAAAAAAAAAAATAAGAAAGCGTGAGAGTTTGTGTTAATTTTTGTTGTTAGTGTTATTGGTGCTCTTTGAGAATTTATTTTCACCCCTAAGCCACACCACCAATATAACAACAGTTCGTGCACACTTCAAAATTATTACCCTCCAAAGTAATGGCTTTAACACAATATTCAGCTCCGTATACGTTAGTACAATTTTTTGCCTGGATACCCCCCGAATTTATTAACAAATCTGTACAGTCCAACGTGTTAGTAGACGAGCACTGATAGCAGTCAATACAATTCGCTGATAAAGAAATATTTACAATAAATTATTATTATATGTATATAAATTAATTATCTAAATAAAACCCTTTTTAATTATGTAACTACTACTTAATAAGCTAAATAAGATGGTTAGTAGATTAAATAAATTACTTTTGGCACCACCCTCTTGGAAAAAAGTTTTTTTATAAGTTAATGTATTAAGTAGAATACCTAAAAACCCTTTTAATTAATAATAAAGCTAGATGAGATGATTATTAGTAGTTTGGACGCCACCCCTTTAAAAAAATGCTTTTTTGTTGCTGTTATTGTACCTTCGAATCTGCCCACATGTTTGATACAATATTTCGCGCCATATACGTTGTCGCAGGGGGTCGAAACGAGGGCAGAATCACTGTCCAAAAACTCGTTACATTCAAAGGGTGTTTTGTTATCGGTACCAGAACATTGATAACAATTAATACAATGAGCTATAGAGAAAAAAATAAATAAATTTTTTATTATTTTTTTAATGTCTCTTCCAATTTCCCCGCCACTGTAGGTATGTAATATGTTGCTCGTTTGCGATATTATATTAATTAATAAATAATCGTTTGAGTTTGAGAAGGATCTCTGGCCTATTAATAATTAATTTTTATATGAGATACGAAATAATATTTTCTATCTATATAAGAACTAATACTTAGTACATAATTAAATAATATTTAGTTAAAATTAAATAAGTATCTAGGTACTTACATTTTTGAATGAACTGGAGAAGAACAATGAAGCACAGTATCGATAACTTGCAATAGAAATTCATTTTGATTGAAAATTATATTATTTCATAGTAACAAAAACACTCATAATTTTCTGTGTAAAGCTAACAACCACACCTTTCCTTTATTAATGAAAACAAACGTTTAATACACAGGTGAGTGAGTGAGGGGACTGGACAGAGGTAAATTCCAACTGAACAACTAGGTACGATTGCTAACGACAATAATGTGGAAACCACACGCTATCTAACTTTACTAGAGGTCAACAGGACACAAACAACAGATTTAACATTAAATTTAACTGTTGATTGTATACTACAACACGACAATAAAATTTTATTGGGGCAAACACGAATGATACAATATAATAACGTTTAAATAATAAAAAAAAAAATAATAAAAGCAATTCATTAAAAAAATACTTTTATGTACTTATCTAAATACCTAGATAGGTACCCTAGATACCTTTAAAACCCATTTTTTATTATTAATCATAATCAATGATATTACTTGATTATTAGTTGTAGATACAGTAATAACACAAAACAGTTTTTTATTAATATTTTATTATTATATGTATTTGTATATTTATAAAAAGCGAAATAAAAAAATCCAATTCTTCATTTTTATAGTTTAGTAAATAAAAAAACATTCATTTATTTTTTATTATGTATAAACAACAGAACCCTGTTAAAAAATTAATAAGTCTATGCATTTAATTAATTTTAAACAAATTAAAAAAAAACTTATTGTTTTTGAAACTTATTTTTTTTTATATAATAATATAATAATAGCTACGTGTAATAATAGTGAATTATTCCGAAATTGTAACATGTGTATAGATAGATATTTATTTATTTATTTGTAAATAGAATTTAAAAAAATTCGAACATAATATAATTATATAATAATATAATATAAAGGCGACCAATAATTCCATAATTTTCAATGAACACATCGAGGAATAGAATACAATATACATACATAGGTACATATTTAAATATATATATGTACACATACATACGTAATATTACACAGACAGTTGTTAGATACCTTATTACATATCACAAAAGTTATCATCAACATCATCGTTATCAGTTTCGTAGTAATTACGAACAGAAACAATTACAAAATTAATTTTCAATTCAATTCAATTTAATTAATCTAAACGACAAAAAAATCTGTTTATTTTTATTATTAATTATCCCATGCTGGTTTTAGACTTCCTCTTCTTGACCTTGTCCCTTCTGATGTTAATATCACTGGCATTCTTGAACGTGCTCTTCTTCTTGGTGGCTATGACCCTGCTGAAATTATGTACTCTAAAAGTCCCCTTTTTCGCCGTGGTTCCAGGTTCTGGCAACGGAGGCAGTATTTTCAAACTCGCGCTTTTTTGTGAGAAAACATGCGGCTGGTTACTGTTAGCTTCCCAGGCAACCACAAGACTGTCGTTCATCATGGGCTGTTGCTCTTCACCCGTCTTATACTTTGCAATCATCTTTTTACCCTCTTCGTCTTTTATAAAATGAATCTCGTGCAATTTTATTCGATCAGGACTCGTTCTCGTACTCTCTTCGATTTTAGGGGCCGAGTCCAGCTTCAAACGGTTCTTCAGAAGACACTTGGTGTCCATGTTGCGTGCGATGTGGTTTCTTGTGACCTTAGTGACGGTTTGTGCGATGCTAGAGGTCGACGGTGCACTTTTGGCGTCTTTACGGAATAATTTCGTGCGTACGACCGTGTTAAGAAGCTTGTTTCTGCCCTTGGACTTGAGGATGGACGTGGCCGAAGACGAGGGTTCGTTAGTGTCGACGTTCTCTTTTCGGTTCGTCGGAACTGATGTCGGACGAAGGGGTTTTTTGCTTACAATGCGCTTTACGGCCGTTTTTGGATTGTTAGGACGAGCTTTAAAGACACGGATGTTGTTCCTTGCCTAAAGCAATTAATAATTGCAAAAATGGCTTGACAATGTAGGTAGAAAAATAAACACCTTCTTACCTTTTAAACAAAATAATAATATACAGATATAATTGGCACAAATTCCCTTTTACTTTACTTTAAATTTATACCTACGTCTATTGTCTAATAGAAAAAAAAAATAATAACATTAGTGTATTAAGTTATGGTTTATTGTAATTTCATTTTTAATAATAGATAAAAACTTTGCAGTTCAGAAAATTACAATTTAATTCAGTCTTCAGTAAGTATGCAGTAATAATATGTTACATAAGGGCAAGTATAAAGTGTAGGTACAAATAGAATAAAAAAGAGGGATGTAAATAATGTATCAAAAAATTGGTATAGGGTGGTTCATTAAGTAAAACTACTGGGTATAGAAATCTCAAATTTAAAATTGCCATGTAAAAATCTTAGAAATTATTTTTAAGCCCCGCATTTCACTATAAGGGGTACTAATGGATACAGTACGTGCAATTTTATTTTTTTTTTTCAAAAAAGCCTAAGTACTAAAATCGGGTAAACCGTTTAGAAGACACAGCGATTTAAATATTAGACATTCGGGGATTTTCCCCACTCTTATTAAGGTCGCTAGGCCAATGAGCTTCAGGCTTTTTAATGATGTTATTAAAATTAAAGCTTAGTATGATAATTTTCGGAGAAATCTTGAATTTTACCATTCACATTAACATTTGCGCCCCCTTACGGTAAAATGCGAAACTTAAAAATAATTTTTAAAATTCTCTTATGGTCATTTTAGTATCTCATATTTTCTTTTTTTTTTTTTTAATTTCCATACCCACTAGTTTCCTTGCGAGAAAGAAACACCTGGTATAATAAATACAAACAAAATATCTTTAAAATGGAATGGCAAGGCAGTGGTGACACTGGAAGACATTATGATACTTCAAATTTGGTACTTTACCAATAACAAACAAATACTGACACACACGCACACAAATTCGTCGAATCCTTTCTAAATATACGTAAAATGCGATTAAAAAAACTCGCTCAAATAAAAACTAATACTTCTTTCGGTTAGTTTCAAGCAAGTACAAATATGTAAAAGAAGTATCATATAAATAATAAATTTGTAACAAATTACAAAAAAAAATTAAAAACTGACCATTCAATATCACACAAAAGAAGATAAAATTTTGATTTTCATTCGCTCCCCAGCTAATCACTCAAATAAAAATTATTAACTGATCATACACTGTCTGATGACGACATCGCAGTCGTTTTCGTTAGCCGAAACGTCGTCGTCTCTGATGGTGTCCGGTTTAATTGTCACGCCCCCCTTTCTCACGACCCTAACCACCCGATTGGAGCCCTTACGAGGTCCGCGCACGTTCTTCCTGCCGCCGCTGATGACAACAGGCCGAACGTCGCGTTCCTCCTCCTCGCTATCGGTGGTGGTCGTCTTTTGGGGGACGTGGTGGTCGTCGTTACCGTTGGAAACGGCGCTTTCGCCTACCTGAGAATGCAGGCTGGTCATTTGTCGCACACGCCAACGGGACATCGCCCGCGGGTCACCCAGTTCCCCGGCACAGTGCAAGTACAACCACTCCTGGAGGCCCATAATCGAACGGAATTCGGAATTGGGCAGGCGAGTTATCGGATTTTGACCCGTCAGATCCAGGATTGAATTCCCTAAGGCCCTCCCTACCTAAAACGGACAAAAAATGATCTCTCCGCTACGAATATAAAATAAACTACTTAATTATTTGAAGGGCTGTGTAAAGTGCCTTCTTTACCTTCCTTACCTCTTCGAAGATGTGAGGGGTGTATTTGGGGGGCGAGTTGACGTAAGCGTGAGCTTTGGGGTTTTCCCGAATCGTGGCAGGCAAAACGTTAACGAGACGACCGGTATTATAGTTGCACTCGAGTGTGTAACTCTTCACAAGTCCTGTAAGCTTGTAGACAGCAACCCCCCCCCTGAGCCTTCTTTGCTCAAACCGTCAAATTTGTCCCTAAAAAATAAATATATTAATATTTGAGGACCCTTGCCATGTCGTCTTTAGGTACTTACTTTAAGTACATATTCCTTTCAGTGAAGTTGCATGCGTTGAAGTGGAAATTGTAATTGTTGATGCTCATCAGTTTAGGAAGCAGCATGCACTCAACTTTTTTGTCTATTGACTCGAAATGGTTACCATACATGAATATTCCCTTTTTTGAAGCATGTCCGTGCATGTCAATGTACAAAAATAGGCCGGACATGTTCGCATTTTGGTCCCCTTGTTCAAGACTGTCCCCCATTGCCATACTAGCGTTGTCCAACGGATTCCCGCATTTTGTGCAACAGTTTTTTATTGCTAAAAAAAAAATACGCAATTCCAATACCATGCGCTTTTCCAAAAACTTACCATCACAACAAAAGAATTTCCTGCTCCTCGTATCTTCAACTTCCCCTTCACTTAACGAAGCCTGTGACGAACTCTTCCCAATTTCTTTGTTTCCTTCCTTCCCCACAGCTTCACACATGCAAGCCCTAAGTGTAACGTCATCCTTTTCAGACCCATAATGATAATATCGAATGAGTTGTCTGGCAGCGTAAATCGATGGAGAAAATTCCATAGTGCAATTTAGGTACATGCGATTGAGATTGACACCCCGAGTGTCGGTCCGATAGTGGCCTTTGGCTACCCCATCGGGATTGAGACAGGGAATTAACTTAAATACGTAACAACGTCGAAGGGTCACAGCCACCGGATCGTCTCGACTTAACAGCAACCCCAAGAAACCATTGAATGTAAAACTTGCTGGGGTTTCCCCAGGATGCACGCGAGCCGATATGAAAATTATCTGAAAAAAGTTTGAGACAAAAAAGTTATGAGTTACAAAGTTGAAGGCTCACTGGTTTTCCTGTAAATTTAAAAGGCCTGGCAAGGTGTGTTTCAGGGAACAAGTGCTTTAATCGTGCCTCCCTCTCTTTGCTAATGTTATAATATGATGTAATCGTCAACAAATCAACCTTTCTGCCTTCTAGAGAGTAACACAGACATTCTCTGTAATAATAAATGTCATCATTACTGCCAGATGCACTTAAATATTTCCCATCAATGGTCCTAAGAGAGTTTTGTATGTCAGTATATGAAAAAGGGTATGTGAAGGCAAAATAAGTAACACTCTCTGGATTCTCAGGTGTTTTGTACTTGAAAGTCAAACTTCTATCATCATTCTACAAACAAAAAAGGTTGTAAATATGAACAAAAGTGTTCTTAAGAATTAATACATTGTATATAGGTTTGTCATGTATTCTCTCCCAATTTGCCTTCCCAGGAATGACCTTGTAAACAGGACACATGCCCTGACCATACATCTTTTGTTGTTTGTTTATGTCTACCATGTTTATTTTGACCAAAACAGAAGACATGGTATTTGCTGCAAATAAAATTGCAAAATATAATTTCCTTCTGTAATTTCATTAACTAGCAAACCTTTCATCCCAAAATAAAACCATGTTCGATAAGCGTTTTCAAACTCTGTGCCACAACAGTCAGGTTTTGTCCAAATGTTAAACTCAATATCTGGCTGCTCTACATGCTTTTGCCTGGCACTGTTTGCAGTTGATGCAACTATTACATGGGTCCTTTATTATTAGGGAAGGCTAGGATATTAAATTACCTTACCTGTATTCTCATTTGGGGGAACAAATTCTACTTTGGCAATATTAGCAGAATCGAAATTTCCAAAAAACTCAAAGCCTTCACAAACGAATTCACCCATCACTTATAGCAGTAGTTGTCACGCATTATCACAAGATTTTCTTTAAAATGCAAAATAAAAGTTCAAAATGGACCATAATTACATTTGTTTTGGTCAATTTTGACGTTTCAGTCAGCTGCTTTGTTCTGTCGATCGATTAAAACTTACTTTCACTATCACTTCAAAAACACCAAATTTTCTGTTTAATTTTGAATTAAAAACTCAAATTAACGTTATCTGATGTCAATAAAATCTACTGACAAATATTTACAGGAAATTAATAAAGGAAACCCACCAAGATGACATTTCAATTCACACAAAAATATTGCAGATCAGCCATGTAGATCAGCTGAATGAAACTGTCATCTGAAATGTCTAGAAATCCTAACCTCAATGTTTTGTTCATAAAGAAAAAATGTAAACTGGCAGTTGTAAATGTAGTTTATTAATTGTGATAGTGCCCTAAGCTTTCAGATGGCCAATAACTGGTTTCATCATAACCAATTCAGTCGTCCTCCACCCCTGCATCCAAATTCAAACTATCAGTATCAACCCCCTCAAAGTGGTTATGGTTATTGGCCCCCTGAACTACAGCCACAGAATGCTCCTCAAGTGTGCCCTTTACCAAATCTGAATGAACCACCTCCAGTGCTTGTTAACCCAGCCCCATATACAGGCAATTATTTACGTGATAATTATGATAACATAAATTCAAGTTACTCCAATTACCCTCAATCGTTAACTTACAACAATTATGATGAAAGGTATAATAATTATAATTGCCCACCTAATTTATCGTACACACAGAATAATCATGCAAGTAGTGGAATTGAACAGAAATGTGCTGATTTTTTAAATTTAATTAACAAGGGCCAACCCTTGTACAACTTCAAAGATGAGCTTGAATTGTATAAAACCAGAAAAAATGAACTTGAAAAGAGGTATACTACTAAATCAAACTTGGATGATGTTGGTGCATTGGATTCAAGAAGTCAAAGGAACAATAGGCCCGCTTCTAGCTGCTACAACACATACCACAGGCCAAGATCTCCTTATCAAAGATCAAAATCCCCCTACCAAAGGGGCAAATCACCTGTTAATAAGCTCAGAGGATACAATAAACCTAATTTATTCAGATGTAGGTCGTTTCAAATGAAAAATGACTACAAAAATGCAAGTTCAAGCAGGGACATTAGATCAAGAAGTATCAGCCCACAAAGAAGGAAAAGTTTAACCGGGAGCCCCTCAAAAACAACAGAAAGGGAACAAATTTTACAAAACTGGAGAAAGAATTACTGTGCAACTCGAGAAGAAGTTTGTAACAAAATTAAAGAGCTATCCAAAGAAGATATTTTGGAGCAAGAGAAACTTATTTGGACCAGAACAACACCTGCTGATTTATATTATGTGAGGGATGAAGATAATTCTAAAGTCATTAAAGCAACACCAAAGCTAATAGAAGTATGCAACAATTTCGAAGAAAATCTTGTATTGAGAGCCAAAAAAGTAAATCAATTAAAGCCAAAGTATGAACCTCCACCAAGAAAAAATAGGGCCAGAATTTGCAAACACAAATGTAAGCTAAATAAATTATCCTTTTTACTCATTAAATTAATTTAATTGTAACTATTTGTTTCAGCTGAACAATACAGTAGTTCAGGGAGTTCAGATGAAGACTTCACTGATGAAGAAGACTGTAGTATGGAGGAACTCACCAGGAAACAGCAGCACCCAGACAGGTTACATCCTGAAATGTGGTAAGTAACACTATATCAATTATTAATTAAAAAAAAGTGTTTTTTGAATTTTTAATTTTATTTCCCCCAGGTATAATGATGTGGGTGAAATGAATGATGGTCCCCTGTGCAGATGTTCAAGAAAGGCTCGTAAAACAGGAATAAGACACGGAATATATGCTGGAGAACGTTTTCAAGAGAAATGTGACCTGGACAATAACAATGCTGATAAATTGTACCATTACCGGATCACAATTTCACCCCCAACGAATTTTCTCATTAAAACTCCGACTATAATACAACACGACGAGCACGAGTTCATATTCGAAGGCTTTTCCATGCTGTCACATAAGCCTCTTATAAAATTACCAACGTGTAAGGTCATAAGATTTAATATAGAATACACAATATTTTATATAGAAGAAAAAATACCTGATAATTTTACAATCAGGGAGTTGGATTTGTTTTGTGAGTAATTGAGATTATTTGTAAGGGTTCTTTTAATTATATTAATTTACTAATTTTAGACGAATATTTATTTAGAGAGATTCTGGAACTCGTGGATTTAGATTTGAAAGCAGCAGGGGATTCCTCTGGGTGTTCACAGTTCCACTTTATGCCTCGCTTTGCTAGAAAACTTCCCGATAACGGTAAAGAAATATTGTCAATGAAAGAGGTGTTGCAGTATTTGTTGGACAGCTCCGTGCCCCTAATCAAAGAGACTGAGTTGGAAAGCATGATCAAAATGAGCCAGTACGAGTGGCAAAGTTATGCAGACGAAATTAAGGCATTTACAAAATTTTTTGTTGTAGAAAAATTTA
This sequence comes from Agrilus mali, assembly GCA_029378335.1. Taxonomy (NCBI): domain Eukaryota; kingdom Metazoa; phylum Arthropoda; class Insecta; order Coleoptera; family Buprestidae; genus Agrilus; species Agrilus mali. Next base: position 1,395,277 of record CM055663.1, on the reverse strand, counting down.
AACATAATGTTATGCAAGTCGTTTTTTAGGGTATGGTGGTCACATACCCTGGTAAAAAGCCCTGTTCTGTGAGGGTCGATCAACTGGATCGTAATTTAGACTTGCAAGAGAAAGGCAACTACAAATTCCCTGAAATTGTACATTTTGGGATCCGTCCACCTCAGCTTAGCTACGCTGGAAATCCAGAGTTAGAATTTGTTTATAAATTATTTTTGATCACATTTTATACTATTCTATTATAGCTAATAAACAAGTTGTAATTTCTTAGATATCAAAAGGCCTGGCGAGATTACGTCAAATTCCGACACCTTTTGGCCAACATGTCCAAACCGACCTTTGAAGATAAGCGAAAACTCGAAGCCAAAGAAAATAAACTACAAGAAATGAGGACTCAGAGTAAAATGAAACGTGACGTTACTGTTGCAGTATCTGCAGAAGGTTTTTATCGTACTGGTATTATGTGTGACATTGTACAGGTTTGTTATAAAATAAAATACAGTTTCAGGCTATGTATAATATTTTTTTTATTTTTAGCATGCCATGTTGATTCCAGTACTTGTGTGCCATTTACGATTCCATAATTCGTTAAGCGTTCTGGAAGACACAATAAATTACAGGTTTAGCAACAGAGGACTCTTACAGTTAGCCCTCACTCACCCCTCATACAGAGAGAACTTTGGAACGAATCCTGATCATGCCAGGAACACATTAACCAATTGCGGAATAAGACAACCAGAGTACGGAGACAGAAGGATACACTACATGAATACAAGGAAAAGAGGGATAAACACACTCATAAATATAATGAGTCGTTTTGGAAAGAAACAAGAGACTGAATCTAATATAACACATAATGAACGATTAGAATTCTTAGGGGATGCTGTGGTTGAGTTCTTGTCTTCAATCCATCTGTTCTACACTTTTCCTGACCTAGAAGAGGGTGGCTTGGCAACTTACAGGGCTGCAATAGTTCAAAATCAACACTTGGCGGTCCTTGCCAGAACATTAAATTTAGACCATTACATGTTATATGCCCATGGATCAGATTTATGTCACGATCTAGAATTGCGACATGCAATGGCTAATTGTTTTGAAGCGTTAATGGGAGCCCTGTTTTTGGACGGAGCCATTGAGGTGGCTGATCGGGTTTTCTCCGAAACACTCTTCAAAGAACGTTTTGATCTTTTAGAAGTGTGGCAGAATCTTCCTCCACATCCTTTGCAAGAGCAAGAACCCCAAGGAGACAGGGAGTGGATCCCTAAATTTAAACTGCTACAAAAATTAACAGAATTCGAAAATTCCATTGGAGTAGAGTTCATGCATATTCGGTTACTGGCCAGGGGATTCACTGACAGAAGCGTAGGGTACACAAATCTCACTCTAGGGTCAAACCAGAGGCTTGAATTCCTCGGTGATACTGTTTTGCAGCTAATAGCGTCCGAGTATCTTTACAAATTTTTCCCAGAACATCACGAAGGGCATCTTTCGGTAAGTAACTGTATAAAAATAAGGTGTAAAAGGATCAATACAAATAACGTTTTTTATTGTAGTTACTTAGAAGTTCTTTGGTAAATAACAGAACGCAAGCTGTTGTGTGTGATGACTTAGGGATGGCCAATTATGCAGTTTACAACAACCCTAAAGCAGAATTAAAAACTAAGGATAGAGCAGATTTGTTAGAGGCTTTTATAGGAGCCCTATACGTTGACAAGGTAATTAAAACTTTCTAAAAATATAGTTTAATTAATTGTAGTCATTTTAGGGACTTGAGTACTGCCAGGTTTTTTGCCAAGTAACCCTTTTTCCAAGATTACAAGACTTTATTATGAATCAAGACTGGAACGACCCAAAATCGAAACTGCAACAGTGCTGCCTTACTCTTCGGACCATGGATGGGGGAGAACCAGATATTCCTGTCTACAAGTAAGATTTTGGTCTGTAAAATGTTTCTTTTAATGAATTTTTTTCTCTAGGGTTATTGAATGCAAAGGGCCTACCAATACAAGAGTCTACACCGTAGCTGTATATTTTAGGGGAAAACGATTGGCTAGTGCTATGGGGCATAGTATCCAACAGGCAGAAATGAACGCAGCTAAAAAAGCACTTGAAATTTCCAAAGGTACAAAATGAATTTCTAGTTTGATTAATTAAACAACATATAATTTTTCTAGATCTTTTTCCGCAATTGGACCACCAAAAACGTGTTATTGCGAAGAGCATGAAAAAACAAAGGTATCCTCACAGAAGAAGGAGCATTACAAGATCTCAAAGTCGCTCTAGGTCGAAATCTAAACGTAAGAGACGAGTGAGCCGGTCCAGGAGTCTTTCTCATTCTCCATCTTCCAGAAGAAGACAAAAAAGAAGTCCATTATTTTCCAAAAAGCAGAAAACGCGATCTAAATCATACGATAGACACAGAAGGAGCCATTCGAGGCAAAAATCAAGGTCCCGAAGTCAAAGCACAAAAAAAGATAAGTCCAAGTCGAGAAGTCGTTCATGGTCAAGACATTCTCGTAGTAATTCGTCAAGTAATGATAACAAAAGTAGAAAATTGAAGTCGAGAAGGTCAAGGTCTGAAAAATCTTCGTCTAGGAGTCGTTCAGTATCTCTGGTGTCTTCAACAACAGGCCGGTCGTCTTCATCACCATTGCACACTACTACTAGTAATAATGAAAAAAGAAAGAACAAAAAATCTTCATCCCCTGACTCTCCTTCTTCGTTAAGAACGTCATCTTCGTTTGAATCTCAGAAAGAAAAATCGAAAAAGAGATCAAGATCTCGATCAAAATCATCTGAAAATGGAAACGTATGAGTTAATGAACAATAATAAGGCATAATTTTAATTTCAAATTAATTAGTGCCAATATTTTATCAGTTCTATCCTAAATATAAATCCGTACTTTTAAACGGTATTAGGTGCACGAAACATATAACTCTATGTAATTTTTAGTAATTTTGTTGACGAGAGGACCTAAAATATGATATAACGATATTAATTAATAAAGTATATTTCCCTTCTTAAATAAAAAGACGTATTTAATTACATAATCAATCAAGTGGCGACGAAAAAAGGCTTATTATTTATTTAATTAAAAATTTATTATGGCAAACTACGAGTAATAATAAAAGTACTTATAAAATACGATTATACACTCCACAAAGAATTTGAATGATTATTTGATAAGATTATTAGCTTCTTTATTAAATACATAATCTTAAAATCTATTCAGTATCAATCAAATTCAATCACAATTCTAAATCACTTTAGTCTCGGCATTTATTTACTGGCAGTTTTAAGTAGAAGATTAATTATACAAATTAATGGTAAAATAATTTGCTAAGAAATAAAATTAATAAGAAAGGAAATCGAACCCTTGAGGCAAAACTTCAATTTTATATGGTGAGCTCCGGTGGGGGTGGTTGCAGATCACACGGCCTTCGGAACTCTTGCCCCTTTTCATGTATCCATTTATTCGAAACCCATTTAGATCCTGCCAAAACAGGACATGCAGCATGTCTTGTAAGAACGTGCCCATCACCGCTGCTATGCAAATTGTACCAAAAGGCAGCGGTCCCTTTTTTGGGCCGCAGGGCCAACTTAAGATGGGGGAAAACTGTCGCACCGCCTTGTGCAACATCACTCATCTAAATAATGGAAAAATTAAATTCAAAACATTTATTATTAAGCTAAGGGTGACTTACATAGAATAATACAGTTGCAATTCTATTTCCGGTACCCAAACTCTTAAAAGCATTCACTTCGTCTCTTCTAGCAAAGTCAAAGTGAGGCTCATAATGTCCCCCAATGCCATAATTAACCACCTGTAATTCTTCTGCTGTTTCTACAGTCAACCCTGTCATATAAGCCACCCTTTTGCACACATTTGCAACGTGCTTGTGTTCGACTTCTTTCAACCAAGCAGATTTACTTATTCGATACTGGGCAGTCTCCAACTCGCCAGTTTTGTAGTTTTGGACAGTAGCCCTCTTAAACCTGACAATAAAAAAATATATTAGGTACACCCTTATATCTAATAAATAAATAACTAAAGTATTAAAATAATAATATAATAATGATGATGGTACCTTGGCCTTGCCATATTTTTTATGGTTTCAATTTCTTCATCGTACATAACATCGTGGAAGATGAATACGTCAGGATCTTTGTAAGCCTCCTCGACTTTAAATGGGGCCAATAACAAAAATGGGTCTTTATTTTTATTGTAATAATAACATTTTAGCTTTGATGTTATTTCTATTGGGGTTGTAACTTCACCCCTGCACAATTTCTCGTACAAAGTTCGTTCAGGGGGGTCTAAGGTCTCAGAATAAATGGGCTGAAAAGGATACCAGAAATATTACAATAGAAAGGATTAAAATAAAAAAAATATATTACAAGGCGAGAGAAATAATAAATATGTACCTATCACATTTAGGTTTATAAATGGCAAAGGATGAGTCACGAATCTTAACGAGGGATAGATAAATTTCACGAGAACAATTGCATACGTATAAAATGGTACTTTCGAACGAACGTAAATGGCACGAAGAAGAAAGACAATAACACATTAACCTTTAAAGCAATTAATAGTTAGTTGCATCAGAACATTGCACATCTTTACCTACTGATATTGGAGTCATGATATGCCTCAGGTGTCACTGACGATAAAAAAAATGTACATAAATTTAATGGTAGATACAAAAGGTAAAAAAGGCTAATAACCTAAATCAATTGATTAACATAAACCAAACTTACTAAGAGTCAATGATCGCCAAGGCTAATAAAAAAAAATTTACAGTAAAGTCACAAAAGTACCATAAAATAAATGTTTAAAAGATTACCGTAAGAGTACGTCCCTGGATATCTAATCTTAATTACTCTTACTACATTTACTTATGTACTAATTAGTGACAAGTGGTGTTAAGATTACGAAAATTTATTTCTTACCATGTCACTTACGATGGGGACATCGTAAGCGTTATCGTCTCCCTTTTTATGGGCCCCTTGTGTCTTAGCCAAAGCGCTTTCGTAATAATTTTTATTGTTCACTGCCCTGGGGTGGTTAGGGTAAATTTCTAAAAGTTTATTGGTCAAATCCAGGGCCAACGGTACGTCTCCCATTTTAAACGTTGAGAAAGCCAAATATTCCAAAATTTCACTTTTATCAATGGTCTCATTTTTTTCCCTGCCCAGCCTGGAATCAGCCTCGGTCATCCACAATTGGGTATGGTAAAAGTCCCCGTTGTTGTATGATTGTCTTCCCAATTCGAAACAGTCAGTTGCGCTTAATTCTGAACTGTATTTAACACCATTAAGTTCACCACGAGCCAGGGATGAAGTGTCGAGTTTGTAGGTGTCCTAAAAAATTTCTTTTAGTAACTATAGGGTGCATTAGGTGAAATAAAAAAAATGCCATCAAATGGATTTTAATAAATCTTGATTACAGCACCAATAGGTAGAATTTTTGTTGGTAGATGCAGAAAATAAAATTTGTGTTACGCCAATGGTAACGACTACAGTAATAAAACACCAATTAATATTAAATAGATTCCAATTTCAATGACGATGACGTAATTATGATACATAGTTGTTTATTTTTACATATTGAAAGTATTCGCACAAAAAATTATGTATAGTTAGATAGTAAATAATACGAGAAAAATTTAAAACTGTATTAATAATAAATTTGTAAAGTAAATACCTATTGAAAGGGGAAGTACAGTTTATTGACTTTATTTATAAATATATTTAGATGATTTTTTTCCTGTTGCAAAACTCGAACAGATTTCTAGGTATTAAAATAGTTTTTGGTGCAATACCAGAGAGAATGCATTTGAACCATTATTTCCTCTTAAGCCGGCAGGTTTCATAATAAATTATAAATAAACTTAGTGGCATAATTCACACAGAACAATGATCTTGCAACAAAAAATTCATTCAAAAAAGTAGTCGAAGAGAATAGAGAAAGTTGAAATTAGAAAAAAATTAAATATATAATTAAAAATAGTCTTTGTCATCACCACGTTACATAAAATATATCTAACAATTGTATCTGTAGATAAAAAAGGATTTCCTGGAAAGAGAACAAATACGGAAATACAATTAATTGCGTTATTTAATAACATTCCTATTGTCTTTATTTGGACTCAATAAATATTCTAAAATAATCTTTAATCTTGCTACTGTTAGCTCTTCAAAATATTCCAGAATATTTTGGATTCAGGGGCAACAAATCTAATGGTACATTTTCGGGAATACTAAAGAATATTTTAGGATTTTTTCAGTGACAAAAAATGGTAACTTTTTAGAAATACAATGGTAACTTTATTTATTTGGACTTAACAAATATTCTTAAACACTTTTTAATATTTCCACTGATGACTCTCCAGAATACTTTAGAATACTTACAGTGGTAAAAAATGGTACTTTTATGGGAAGAAAATATAACGGTAACTTTGCTCCTACCGGATTTATTTGAATTCAACAATTATTCTAAAATATTCCCCAATATTTCTCTGTTGGTTCTCCAGAATATTCCAGAGTATTTTAATATAGCAATAGTGGTAAAAATGGTACTTTTTGGGGAGGGAATATAGTGGTAACTTTATCCCTACTGTCTTTATTTGAACTCGACAAATATTCTTAAACATACCTCAATATTTTCACTGTAGGCTCTCCAGAATATTTGCGAATATTTTAGAATACTTTCAGTGGTAAAAAATGGTACTTTTATGGGAAGAAAATATAATGGTAACTTTGTTCCTAGTGGATTTATTTGAATTCAACAAATATTCTAAAATATTCCCCAATATTTCTCTGTTGGTTCTCCAGAATAATATTCCAGAGTATTTTAAAATAGCAATAGTGGCAAAAATGGTACTTTTTGGGGAGGGAATATAGTGGTAACCTTATTCGTATTCGATTTATTTGTACTCAACAAATATTCTTAAACATACCTCAATATTTTCACTGTTGGCTCTCCAGAATATTTGCGAATATTTTAGAATACACTCAGTGGTAAAAAATGGTACTTTTATGAAAAGAAAATATAATAGTAAATTTGTTCCTACTGGATTTATTAGGACTCAACAAATACCTATTCTAAAATATTCCCTTATATTTTTCTGTTGGCTTTCCAGAATATTCCATAATATTTAGTGTCAAAAAATGGTAACTAAATTAAAAAAAAAATTGTATTTGTTCTCACCTGTAGCCTTGTGAGGGCAACTGCAGCCCCATTGAGGTCCTCGTCCGTTGGAAACTTCAAATATTCCTTATAAGCAGAAATATTGGCCACAGTTTCCTGTACCAAATTCATGTGCAAAAGGGACTCGACTTGTCTCCAATCGGCAGTCAATCTTTTTATCAGTAGATAAGCGTTAATGGGGTTGGCAACGTAAGTGTCGACATCCTCAGAAGCCAATCCATGTTGATTCTTGTACAAATCCACATATTTTTGGAGTAAATTCAATTTCGTCTTTTCCGAATGGATGTAAGTTTCTAAAGTTTTTATTAAGACACCCTCGGTGTACAAAACTTCTTTCAAGTCCACTAGGGCCGTGTATAGTTCTGATGACACAACTTTTTGGCAAAAAAATATCACTGTGAACCTTATCATTAACAGCCTCATGGTGATGGTGATAAGATGATGAAAGAAATAGTACGTGTGTTTTTTCACGCAGCAGACCCGACAGGCACAGGGTTCAGAGCGACAAATTCTGAATTTAAACAAAAAGAAACGGGTTTTTCGACTAATCTGCAAAGTCTATAATGCCTAAGATATACCTAGCTGTTGTTGTAGAGCAACGTACTCATTAAAATTTGATACAAGTGCAAGACAACGAACATATAACTATGTACTTAATACTTTAGGTCACATCTTCCCACTGACTAAATCGACAAGACTACAATACTAAACACAAATCCGCACACAAAACAAACACTAATAAGTAACTAATAATGAGCAGTTGGCAGTTACTCAAGCAGAAGAGAATTAATTATATTATAAAACTGTTTTAAATAGCAAATTGTAGTTGTAGTATTACCGCGATTTTATTACGTCTTCGTTATTATACGTACAACAGTTAAAATAATGATGTTTTTGGTAGGGGCTCTTTGCTCGCAACGACGACATCATTATTCTAGCATTCTCTTAATTATAGAATAGATTTGATTACATTACATTATACGTTTGTTTCTCTGCTTGGTGCTTGTTTCAGACTATCTATAAAATTGTATTACATGGGAGAGGTGTGTGGGTGGATGTGTCGATGGCTTTTCGTTTCTAGTTCTAACAACAGGATGAGCATCGAGAAAACAACCAACCGCACTAATATACGACAACCGGACTGAATTTTAGTCTGAACTTAGTGAACACAACGCGCAATATCGACCTACAGTTCGTCACAAGACGAGAAAAAATCAATAACGTTATATAGATTCTTATTATAATTTAAAATAGTATACATATAGCACAGTTTCTTGTTTTTATTTTTAACCTTCTAAAAAATTCTAAAGCATCTAGAAAAAATGTAAAAAAGTAATTATTAAATGAATTGAAACATTCAATAAATAACATTCGTTAGAATTCGGAGACGTTCTGGTTCGTTCTGTAATATTTGGGAACGATTTAAAATATTTTTAAACGTTTTCGAATATTCTGGAACATTCTAGATCACTCTCTAAAGATCTCGAAGATTCTAAAACATTTTTGATCATTCCAGAAAATCGAGAACATTCCAGATCATACTTACATTTTTTTTTTTGATAATTCTGTAACGTTATGACACATTTACTAACCTTCTTGAACTTTCTGGAACATTCTAGATTATTATAGATCATTCTCTAAAACTGGGATCATTCTAGAACATCTTATAATGATTCAAAACATCAGTAACATTACATATAACATTCGTTAGAATTCGGAGACGTTCTGGTTCGTTCTGTAATATTTGGGAACGATTTAAAATATTTTGAAACGTTTTCGAATGTTCTGGAACATTCTAGATCACTCTCTAAAGATCTCGAATATTCCAAAACATTTTTGATCATTCCAGAAAATCGTGAACATTCCAGATCATACTCACATTTTTTTTTTTGATAATTCTGTAACGTTATGACACATTTACTAACCTTCTTGAATTTTCTGGAACATTCTGGATTATTATAGATCATTCTCTAAAAACTGGGATCATTCTAGAACATCTTATAATGGTTCAAAACATCAGTAACATTACATACAACATTCATTAGAATTCAGAAACGTTCTGGTTCATTCTGTAATATTTGGGAACGTTTTAAAATATTTTCAAACGTTTTAGGATACTGTAAATTATTATTTTCGAACATTCTTGAACATTCCCTAAAAATTGGGATCATTCCAGAACATCCTACAATGATCCAAAACATTCTCTAACATTTTTTAAATCATTCTAGTGTTATTAAACTTTTTTTAATTTATGGGTCATTTTGATTTTATTTTTGAACCCTGGAATATTCTCTAACAAAAATTTGAAACATTCCAGAAAATTCTAGAACATTTAGAAACATTCCAGCAGAATTTAGTCATTTAAGAAAATTCTAATTCGTTCCTATCACTTTGATTCAATATTATAAGTGTTTCTAAGATCTTTTTGTCTTTTTATCTATCAATTTATAAAAATTGATGTCCTACCCTCTCAAAACTGTGCTTTATTATGTACCAGTTTGTCGAATTAGTAAGAAAAAATATTTTGTCATAATTTTGTGGAGGCCCTGGGAACAGACCCCAAATATCTTTACTAAGTCCGGTCCTGAGTACTATAATGTATGAGAAAAATGCTAGTTAAAGATAATTGAGCATCGAAAAAAAAAAAAAACGAATAAATGAATGAATAAACTCCTTCAAGTATTAATTAATTATCAATTGTTTTTTGTAAACTTGTGTCGTTTACCATTAAAACAAAAAACAAACCATTTGTCGCCGAACAACTTTATTTATAAGCACACAAACAGGTTCTCTAATAAAACAATAAACACTGCTACCAACACAAACATATGTAGGTACTACAACTACATAATTATTGTGTATATATTATCAAAAACAACTTCAAAAAATAAACATTTAAGTATCACCTACCACTTAAAATACTGAATTATTTTGTGCTCAGAATCAAGAATCAATTTTTTAATCAATTTTCTTTTTCCTTAAAATACAAACCCCATCCAAAGTAGGACTCATTTGTTCATAAAGGTCTGTGGCAATTTCGGCCCTCTCCCCGGCCGCCAAAAGCACTGGGGTTGTATGCGTATGAATCCCGGAAATAGTCTTCGGAGTACCCGCTTTGCCCACGACATCAACCGCCTGTCCCACCCTAACAGGAACCGACGTCGACTGTAACTCTTCGTCAAGGGTTAACAGCCACCTCGGCTGCATACTAACCGCCAGAACATACAAAAGGAAATGATTCTTCCCGTTAATCAAAGCGCGTGAATCCAACAGGGCCGTAAGGGTGATCAATAACCCTGCCATGGCACAGGGATCGACCAATTGTCTGTCATGATGTAAAGGACTTATCGTTAAAGTTCCTTTTCCCATATGTGTCAGGCCCTGGGCGAAGCGGACCATAAAAAGTGGCGTTGGGTTGCGGGAATGGTAAACGGCTAGTTGTCTAAGGCCCGCGGATAATCTCGCATTGTTGGTACCAGCCCCAACAATCCCCAAAGAAAATATCGCGTTCGCAGCAACCTCGTCGTCGGAATCGTGCGAATATTTTGTGAGCACGTCGTTTACTGTCAGCTGAGGGTTAGAAACGGACGTCAGGGCAATCGCCAGGGGGACCGCTTTGTGCACCCCGTGGTCCCCGTACCGCCCCACGTGACCCAACACCCTTTGGCACATTTCTGTACCGGTTTCCTCCCCAACAGCCACTGCTGCAACGGCCAGGGCTGCAACGGCCTGAGGAATGCTCATATCCCATTCTCTTATTTTTGCCTTCTTCCTAGGAGGTTGTTGTAGAGGGTGGTTGTATAATTGTTGTTGTTGTTGTTGTTGTTGGGTGAGATCGGTAACTCCAACAGTAGAAATAGCGCCACTGGACGGCGAGGGCGATTTTGCCTGCCCCTCTTTGTCGTCAGGAAGGGAAATTCTTTCGCTCACAACTCTCAACAGTTCCTGGATGACCAGGACGTCCCCTGTGCCGGCATAAGCGCACATTTGTAGAATAAGTTGTGATGTGCTCTTAAACGGTTCTGTGAACACTTCAAGGGCCGCATTCGGGGTTTCTATGCAATCCTTGCGGCCCATATAGCACAAGGCCATCCCCAATACAGCCAGTCGCATCAAAGGGGACTTTAACGTTTCAGATTCCCGAATATCAACCAATTTCGATAAAACCGCGTTAGTTACAGATGCGTTGCAAGTTCCTACGGCCACAAGGCCTGCTGCCAAAGACGATATTGCCAAAATTTCCGTACCAATGGCGCTCTCGATTGCAGGAACCAGAATATTAAGTACGTCTTCCCTTGCGCTCCCTGCGTACGCAATCCCGAGCCCGTAAATGGCCCCGATACGTAAATTTTGACTTTCGTCGTTTACGTGGTCGGCCAAAAGGGCCAAAGCTGGATCACATTCGTTACTGACCCGACAGTTCACCATCCCGATTGCCAAAAGTGCTCCTGCTTTAATATTTTCATCGGCAGAATATAAATATTTATCTATTGGTGTCAGGCCTCCGTCCACGTCCCACAGGTGTATAAGCCCTAGGGCTGCGGTTGTACTCAACATGGCGTGTTCCTTGTTCCTGTAGATCCACTTATTTCCGGTGTCGGTTGTTAAGAGTTTGTCGCTTCCAAAGCCCGCGTTCACGAACCCGTTTACGAAACTGGACGCTAAGTTTTGTCGAGCACTGTCCAGGTTTTCGCCCAGGATCGAGGGACGCACCGGCTGAGGTTCGAGCCAAAGGTCTTGTACACGTCTTCGGGAGCTTTGGGCTCTAATATATCGAGTTCTCTTGCCAAAGCAACAAAATGTGAGTTGAGGTAGTTGTTGCTCAAGATGTTGCTTATTTCTTCGTTGTCAACAATAGTGTTGTTGTAATCGACAGGATGTAGTTGTCGTGCAGCTATAAAAGCCATTTGTTTGAGGACAATTGGGTCCTTGCAGTCTGCAAAAAACCCCTGTCGACCATTTCTTTGTCACGAAAGCTGCAAAGCGACCACAAGGGTCCTCGGGTACTCTTCGAATCGTTTATATTGGTCGGCCACAATTTTTAATATTTTGGTCGCCTCAACGTCGTCCACGTACTTTGCACATGACATCAAATACAAACAGATCCTTTGGTACGTCCCGTTGTCGATATAATTGGGTAATATTTCCAATTTATCGATTTCCATAAGGACGTCACATGCCTGGATTTCTGCGTGATTATTGCAATCGAACTTTACGATATCTTCCACTAAGGGCATCAGCTTAGGGCCGCTGTCTGAACAAATGGACCATTGTTCAACAATTTCCGTTTCCAGTTGGCGGACGTATTCGTGTCCCCAACTGCCCACGTTCTTCATATGTCCCAAGAGTCGATATCGTAGACAATCGTGTTGTTCTTTGGCGTCATCTCCTCCTGTAGGACTCATGGCCAGAACTGATATTATGTCAGCGTAAAGTTTTTTGGTATCAAGGTCCTCGATATTCTTGAAGTTTGCCTTTATTATGTTGTAGTGCGGTCCTAAATATTTTAACGGCTTTGGTACCGATGTCATTGATGTCGTTGAAGTTTTAATCAAAGTTCTGAGCATATTAAGGGCAGGTTTGATAAGTTTTTGGTCGCTGCCCGTTATCCTGTCGACCAACATTTTTAATTCTTCTTGTAATTCTTTGTCTTCTTCGGACTGTAATATATATATATATGTATCTATAGTAAGTAGATATAATTGGGGAAATTTTTATTATGGAACTTACCTCTTCTACTTGGGGGTTGTTCGCTTTTTTGGACATTTTGGGGCACTAACAACACTTCCTGGCTTCAGATGACAGTACAAAACAAAGAATGACTTGCGATTCTCGAATGTCACTCACGAGGTATTATTGGCGTGAAACAAAAGTTACAAAGTGTTATCGTATCGGGGTTGGCCAGTAAAATAAAATAAAACGAATTTAATTTAATAATTATTAGATACATATTATAAAGAATTTTTAAACAAAAGTTGAATTATGTAGGTAATTTTTTTATGATGCATCAAACAGTAATTAATTATGTAAATAAATAATTTAAAGTGCAATTGTTTTAGTTGTACCTATGTATGTATTATGACAATCTAGACAGCAAGCAATTAAAAATATAATTTTTATAATTCAACAAATTGAATTTTTCGTAAATTTTGTAAAAATGGATGTTATGCTCCAAAGACACTGTGCCAAATTCATTTACGTTGTCCCAGAAGGACTCAGGGAATTAATGACCGACATATCAAGAGAAGTATTTTTTATTCTTATTGTTTTTTTTTTCGTTTTCAAAAATCCTAATTTTCCCAAAGGTAATAAGAACACACCCCGAGAATATTTACTTATTTGTGGCCGATTATCTTGACGCTTTAATGATAACAAGAGAAAATGCCAGAGGTAGATAAATAATTAATTAAATAGCAGTCGTAGGAATTAATTTGACATTTTAGTTATATAAGTTTGTTTTTTTGTATGTACCTACACTTATTATTTATTAAGTATCCAAAGAAAGAAATAAAAAAATGTTAATACCCTTAAAAACACCGCAAGTAATGTATCTGATAACTCCAGAATTCTATTCGATTATAGACAGTAGGTAATATTTATTAATTAAATAAAAGAAATATTATATTTTTATTGTAGTTGCTGCGAAGGTGGTGGAAAGCCTCACGGAAATCGCCCTAACCATCGTGAATTTATTGGTAAACATCGGGATGACCAGGGAAGAAGCTGACAGGATAGCTTCTATCATCCAGAAAATCTTTCGTCAATATTTGGAAGAGAGAAAGACTTACCAGAAAGAAATGAGCGGTCGCTAATCAATAATCAATAAATGTAAAAACACTCTTTGGATAAGGTGCATATTTTCTTCCAGAACAAATCGAAGAAGCCAATCTCCTTACTGACATCATAACAGAAGCTGGGATAACTCCAGACCAAGCTGAAGCAGCAGCCGAAATCATTCAAAGGGCTTGGAGGGACTTCAAGAGGAAGCATGAGAGGGAGAAATACCTTTTGGCAGGAATAATCGACTGGAGGATAGCCGCAAGGAGCGCAATTCGATTATATCGATCTACTGGTGTTACCTACGAAGAAGCCAACAGGGCAGCCACATTGATAAAGGTAAAATTATTTATTTATACAATCTAGCTCCAAAAAGTAACTACGTATTTTAGGCTGCTTATAAAGGATATTACACGAGGAGGATGATCAAAAAACTGTTAGAAGAGAGCCAAAGGCTCAGCGAGACTCCGTCTTTGGCGAGCTTGAAATCAGAAGTCGAAGAAGAGGAGGAGGAAGAAGGAGAATTCTATTGGGACATGGAACTATTGCAAGTCTTTAAAAATTTACGATTTTTCTCCCCCAATAAATAGTAAATGTATTTTTTAGCTCGAAATCTGAAAGAACCACCGAAAGGAGCGAACGTCGCGAATATTTGGAAGGACGAGGAGACGAAATGGAGGAAGAATTACCTTATGAAGTGCCCAGTGGCATGTTAGCAGCGAAGGAGATCATTTCAGATATTATAAGGGCTACTGTTCCAACTCCTGAAGAATCTTTGGAAGCAGGAGAAGGTAATAATAAAAACAACAAAAAAACAATCAAAAGTGGTTGTCGTAGTTTGTTCTAATTGTTACCGACAAGATTCTTTTCTTTTTAATAGTCGTTATTTGTTTCTAATTGTTACCGATTGCACATATTTTCTTTGTTTTTAACAGTCGTAGTTTATTTTAATTGTTAGCGATTATCTTTTATTTTTTGTTTTAGAGTCGTACATAGATCAAGAGCAACCATCAGCGCCCGAAGTAACAATTGACGAAACCACTGAAGCAGAAGCACCACAGGATGCTCCAGCAGAAGAAGCCCAAGCTCCTCCTGCTGAAGAAGCTCAAGCAGCAGCCCAAGCAGAAGAAGCTCAACCTCCACAAGAAGGTAAAAGTCACACAAAAAATTAATATCTACATAATTATTTATTATTTAATATTTTTTTTAGAGCCCCAAGCACAACCAGCTGAAGAACCCCCATCAGAAAGCGAAGAAGCCTAAATTTATTATTCGTATTATATTAATGTTTATAATAATTATATAATTGTTGCTATTGTGTATTGTATAAAAAAATAAATAAATAAAAAATACTTTCAAAAAAGCTTAGTTTATTTACGTTAAAAAAAAATAACTTATTACAAATTCATAAGTCCTTTAACAAACATATTATTTTTCCCAATAATTTCCTCTTTTAATTGCTGTATTGAAGAGGTCAATTCTTCGTCTGACATTTCCGAAACGTTAAGCTCTTTACATTTATTCAAAAATTCATTAATCAATTCATCCCCTTCCTAGAAAAAAAAAACCTTACAACAATAATGTATAAAAAAATAATAATTTTCTTGCCTTTATCGCCATTTTTTTCAAACCAAACTCATAATCTCTTATATACTTCATACCGTTACTATTTTCGAGTTCTTCAAGATACTTCGCAGCATCCTAAAATAATTAAATCTACCATTATATAAAAATACCATCGAAAATATGTTCAAAAACAACCTCCACCACGTCCCGAGGGAAGTCAGCCATTTTGGCACAATGAATCCCGTAACTTCTATCACACACCCCCTCACGAACTTGGTACAAGGGTGTTATGGTGCTATCGGTGGTCACGGCGGTCACGTGAACGTTATGGACCGCTGGGATCGTCTCAGCCAGATGGGTTATTTCGTGAAAATGGGTGGCGTACAGGGAAAAACAACGAACCTCTTTGGCCAAGTGTCTAAAACATTAGGTACTTTTATTTGTAACTAAATTATCGAGATAATTTTAAAACATACTCTGCTATCGCCCATGCAATACCAAACCCATCATAAGTTGAAGTGCCCCTGCCCAGCTCGTCTATAATTACCAACGAATTCGACGTAGCGCTCTGGAACGTATTTTTTTAATATATTAAATACGTAAACATCCTTTAAGTAGATTAATTTTACCCTGACAAGTCCGGTTGTTTCGACCATTTCCAGCATAAACGTCGACAAGCCCTTCAACTGAGAATCGTCGGATCCCACCCTCATCAAAATGCAATCCACCAAGGAAATTTCGGCCTCTGCACAGGGCACCAAACTCCCTATATGAGCCAAAAGGACGCACACCCCCACGCTTTTTATATAAGTACTCTTACCGCCCATATTAGGGCCGGTTATGATGTAGAAGTTTTTCTGCCCGTATTTAAAATGGGTGTCGTTAGGGATGAAGGTGACGCCGTCTTGGAGTTCGAGGCAGGGATGACGGACTTTTTTTAAACGTAAAATTCCTGAACCTTCCTTGAAGAGTTTCGGTTTAACAAAGGGGATGGGGGCGGTTGCTGCAACCGTTGCGAACGATACCAGGACGTCCACTTTTGCTAGGGAGTTGTTTAAGTTCCGGAGGGTGTCAGCATAACCAGCTAAAGAAATTATTATTATTATTATTATTGTTCACAAGTATAAAATTTATTTGGTTATTAGATATTAATAACCAACCTGCAACATCAATTATTTCTTTTGCCAAATTCTTTTGAACATCCTGGTACTCATTGTTCAGTTCCATGTACTTTTCGTTAATTGAACTCAGTTGTTCGTTAGTGAATCGCACCCCTTTGTTGAGGGCGTCGATTATTTGGAAATTTTTTTGCTTCCTCAAGTTCGATTCATCTTTAAGGGTGACCCTAAAGTGGTACCCGTGTTGGTCATTACATTCCAGCTTAATCCCCTTACCCCTTTCCATATTAAGCTCGTCGCAAGCACGTTTGAATATTTTTTGGATTTTTTCTTCGAGCTGTTGCTTTTTATCGTGTATTTCTAAATTATTAAATTAATTGAAAACCCTTAACTTACATAGATACATAATATAATACAAACACATACCTACTAACTTTTCGTCAAACGTGGGCTTAAGAAAAAACTCCCCCCGATCCACCAAATCTAAATCGATAGTTTGTTCGACCATAGATTGGAATTTCTCCATATCCACAAGGAATTCTGATATTGGATCGGCAAGGACGCCATTGACATATTTATTTTCACATTTTTTTAAACAATTCACAAGTCCAGGAACATGATTCACCCCTTGATACACTCTGTAAAGGTCCTTGATGGTCGTCTTTTTGTTCACCAACTTTTTGGAAAGAATCAAAAGATCAGGAATTTGGGACAAATGATTCGTCCTCAAAATCCCCCTAAATTCCGAGTTTTCCACAAGGGCCTGGACAATCTCCAAACGTTCACTAATTATATTTATATCCCTGGGGGGTTGTCTGACCCATTGTTCCAACAGTCTCCTCCCCTGTACTGTTAAGCAACTATCTAACATTCCAAGAATACTGTTGGTCTTTTTGCTAAAGCCTTTTTGTTCCATTTGGGGCAGCAAATTTAAACCATAGATAGCTGCATTATCAAGTCTAACATATCGATGAAGATCTAACATACTAAGCTTATATTGGTTGTAATTTTGTTCGTCAGCAACCAGATTTAGGTATCTTACAACAGCCTGAAGACTACCCATTGCTTCTTTTAAAGACGTTTCAGCAAATGCAAGAGCATTTCTCTGCTGCTTCTCATCAAAATATAATAATCGATTTAAATCTTGAACAAACTCGTCATCGTTAAAATCACTCTTTTTGGACTTAACTGTTAATATTCCGTTTCTTTGTAACACGTTTTGGAGATTTTTTAAGTCGCCTGTTTCACCAGAAGGGATAATAGCCTCTTTTGGGCTTACCTGAGCTAATAGAGCCTCAAGCTCAGTAAAAAAATCGTTATCATTAAACTCGCAAACTTGAAACTGACCTTCTGTAACATTGACGCAACTTACAGCTAACATCTGAAACGTTCACAAACAAAAATTATTTGACTAACACAATTAGTCAAAATAATTTTAATTACCTTGTTTTTGACTATTTTAACCCCTACAACGCAACTGTTGACTACAACTTCATTATTATCGAATAGTATGTCTTCAAATTGAGATAAGTTCCCTGGCGACCCCTTATACTTTAAGACCCAATCGTTATTTTTACCCTCTTTAGATTTAACGTATATTTCCACCCTGTACTGTTTTACTAGGAGTAATTCACGAATGAATTTTTCAAAATTATTTATACTAAGGACCAGGTAACTAAGTTTGGGGGTTTCCCCCATGTATTTAACGGGGTGCGTATTGAAGAATTCTTGCGTAGCAAACACAGCATCCTCCCCATGAACTGTGTAATAGTCGGTACGGTTGAAAAATCGAACTGTGGAAGCTGTTTTCTAAATTAAAACAAAAAACAAATATGTAGGTAATCACAAACACAATAATGTGCACTACATCAAAATATATTCAAGTCCCAACTTATTAAAATCCCTAAAGTCGACCCTGTTCTATTTTGTAAGAATTTAAGGTATTTTTTATAGCTACACACACCTACGTAAGTTTAGGCAACTTTTGTTACATAGACTTGATCAGAGTCAATATTTTTTTATCACCCTTAATTTGATAAAATAAACAAAATTCTGCGTAAAAAATATTTATTTTATAAATATTGAGACACCAAACATGTAAGTTCTTACAAAGAAATTGTGCTCACTATTTTATACATATACTTATTATAATATTCATTTAATTTTTGTCCTTCACTTAAATGAACACCGATGGCTATAAACTATTTAAAATACAAATCAAATAGGTAACAGAATTTTCATAAAACCCCTAATTACAACAATTAACAAAACTTGCACCCCCAAGTTACTTTAAAAAATTTAAATGGCAAAATTAAATTAATTAATCATAATGGAACACACAAACAACAATATAACAATAAATAAAAATTTTAAAAATGCAAAACAAAATTTATAATTATACTGTATTGTTCGTACCCTATGATAATGTTATTATAAAATCTCATTAGAACAGGTACCATTAAAATATGTAAATGTTTTAGTTTAGTAAAAAACATTCCCTTAACCACCCTCACAACCCTCCACTAAGAATGTTATTTAAAAGCTTTCTTCTAGCTGAGATTCTGTAGACCCACTGGGACCTGCATCAGTTTTGAAAGTGTACAAAGGCATCCCCATGAACTGGGGAACCCCATTTGTAACACTTCCAATTCTTCTTCGTGCAGCAGGCTGTAAATTGGTCTTTGCTTTATTATATTTAAAAAGACCTTCTCCTGGTAACTTTGGCAGTAGATTGTGGGAATCATACCAAAGTTTATAGGTGGCAAACCAAGTGAGGATGGCAGGAGCTCCTCCCAACAATTTTTCTATCATTATATGATAGTAGAGCATTGTACAAATCAGCATAATGTCCCATAATATTTGCAACAGTGTTATTGCAACAAATAGGGCTCTTATGTATGGTGTGTACTTCTCATAGCTTTCTTTTAAAATGTTGAACTCTTCCTCTGTAAGGAATCTCAATGGACTATTGTGGTGTTCGTTTTGGTCTGATTTACGATAGTGCTCTTCATTCCTAATATATTCCTTAATTTTATCCCAGTTAATAACACACCTGGCCTCTTCTATCAAACATAAGCTGCCATATATTAGGATAAAACAGTGCCCAGAAAGGTCAAATCCATTCCAAAAATGTCCTGCTTTCAAGCAGTTTGCTTTAGACTGTTCCCCTTTCAGCGTACAAATTCCATATTTGGATTCAATATAATTAAAGAGGGATGTCCAGAAATACCAGAAAAACGTCGCAATTACAAGCCTGACAAGGTGATGTTTTATAATTCTATCTTTTTGTCCACAACAGTAAACGTAAGATGTAAGAATAAGGAATGGTGTAAGTAAGAGTAAATTCCAGAACCAGGCAATCTTAACAAAGTACTGATTGAAGAAGTTGTCTGATCTTGCTAGATATCCTTTAGGAAATGGGATCACATCAGCTATTAAGGATATAAGAAACAGGGCCCCCAAGTATATTCCAACTTTTAGGTTGGTGTCAAAGAACAACGATTTCCTGCAAACATGGAGCACCATTAGTGTCAGAATCTCTTTAATAGACGTTGGTTTGCTGGTGGGTCTCGTGCCACGTTGTTCAGCCCTCACTTCATTCGTCTGTGGTCGAAAGTTCAACTTAGGACTTCCCTGAGTACTACTTTGACGTCGTCTGCCAGTCATTATTATATACCCAATATGGTAAAGGATAAAACGTCCTTAAACACCAGGGTACCTTTCAGAAGACTCCTGGTTGCTTCTTTTAATTTTGATTGTCATGCAAAGTTTACATTTCCATTAGTTAACTTAACCTCAACGCTCAAACTTCAAGGTGAATGAGGTTATAACAAATTTGGGTGCGTTCAGGTGTTTAAAACAGTAAACTATCACACTGTTACGGTTCACTTGTAACAGCCATGTTGTTTTTTTTTAATTAATTTGTAATAAAACCGGTTTTAATGATTGAAATAAGAAATAACAGAGTTGTAATGTGATTGTAAGTAACAAAGAGATACTTATAATGAGTAATTTTCTGTATAGTACAGTGTAATGGTAATTAATTGGTAAAATGGTTTAAAAATGGCGGACAACTTATCGTTTAAAATGTTTATAAATGATTATTATTACGATTGTTTATAAATAAACCAATTAGTTTGCTACTTGACATTGCCCTGGATAACTTGAACTCGATTCATGGAAAATATTAATTAATAACAAATGTAACAGATCTGATTGCCTAGAATCCTTTGTTTTTTATTATTATATGTAGAAATAATAATTAATACAATAAACAACGAGATTACACAGCTACTGCATCTTAAACTGATACGATTATCTATATTCTAAATGGGTTACATAAAAAAAAATATAAAAATTCCTTTTACAACTAGGCCAGAGAGTAAAAGTAAAAATATTTTATGATACTAAAAGTACTATGTGTTCTAATTACAAATTAATGCAAATAAATTTATCACCTGGACCTAGACCACATCCGGTTGGAATTAAAAAAAATGTCTTAAAAAATTGAATCAAATTCAGAGGTAATTTTTTGTATGATACTGATGATAAAAAAAACTAAATTAGAAGAATTAATTAATAATTCATGAATTTAATTTAAGTACCTTTATGGTAGGTATATTTAGTAATAGTGACGATTGTTTTGCATACAAAATGAGAAGAATAAGTCATATGTGATATAAAAAAGATCATAAACACTTGTACTGTATCATGAATGAATCTGTAAAAAAACATGATGGATAAATCATCTGGAATAAAATATAACTATTTTTAACTTTACTGACAATTAATGAAAAAGTGTACCTATGACAAATTTAATAAAGGTTACCTACTTTGTTACGTAATAAATAGTCTCAAAACAATGCAATTATTACATTGGAAAATTTACCAACACTACAAAATCAAAACAAATAAAAATCAATTTTGGGAATTATCAC
This sequence comes from Agrilus mali, assembly GCA_029378335.1. Taxonomy (NCBI): domain Eukaryota; kingdom Metazoa; phylum Arthropoda; class Insecta; order Coleoptera; family Buprestidae; genus Agrilus; species Agrilus mali. The sequence continues at coordinate 1,373,671 of CM055663.1, read as the reverse complement.
GCAAATATGTACAAAATGTTTGTTAGGCTTCCACGAATTGATTTCATAAACTATTACCGAATTGGCAAAAATAAATAAAAATGGCAATTGATACTTAAACGCGCTACGCATTTGTTTAATAATATAACATGTAATAAAAAGACAACGAAACAAAAAATAGTCTCTCCATATTTTGTTTTACGAAGAACATAAGAAAAACGATTTTATCGTGTCAAGAATTGAACCGTGACATTTTTGAGATATTTAGATCCAACTCCTATGACCCAACAACCGTGTTGGTCATACTTTATGTATGTATATACATAAGTATGTATTTAGAATGGTAACAACAAATAATCCTTCTTTAATTCATGAATCCGATATACAATTATACTTATTACCTCATCGCAAAAGTACATAAATAATTACAAAGGTAGACACTTATAAATTTGTAGACGCTTAGATGAAATTCGTATTTTCCGACAAACTTTCGGAAAAGAAACAGAACCAAAAAACGTTCTTGATATTAATTTTGTAATTAAAGAGTTATTGGAATTCATGTGACGGTTGGGTCTTCTGTTGGTGGGGCAGAAACGCAGATAATGAAAAGTATATATAATTGTTAGTAAATAAAATCTGAGTAGTGTAACATCAGAAAAACTTTTCATACAAAACAAAAAAAACTTTTGTAAAAAAAGTGAAAAGAGAGTTGTTTGACCACTTTAAAAAAATATACGTAACTTTAGGGAAAGGAAAAAGGAAAAAACGTAAGTAATTTTTAAATTAATTTTCCCCAATTAATTTTTTAATTTAATTTGTTTATCAAATTAAAATAGTTTTTTAACTGGTATTTAAATATTTTATTAATTTTAATGAAGCTTTTAATAAATTTTAAAGCGATTTGAAAATTGCAGACAAAGAATGTTTTCTTTTGAGATGACCTACAAGATGTTATTGGTGACCCCATTCATGTAATAAGATGCGATAATGCCAATTTAACTACGTATATAATAACTGTAATAAACATAAATTTTCGATAATTTTCAAAACGATAACAAATTAGTGTAAGTGGCCGTCTATCGCTTTTTGTTATTCAAAATATTCAAAACCGGCTGACCTTTACCCCCCGAAGACGATTTTTCTTAATGACTTTCTATTCCGATAAATATTGTCGTAAACGATATTCAAGGCAAAATTTCGCATTTCAGAACATCATGCGGGGGATTGTGGTGATGTGCGCCCTGGTGGCCTGCACCCTGGGGAAACCCGACGGTTTTTTTCACCAACAAATGCAATATTCCCGGAAAGCCGAATCCTATCGCGACAATGAACTCGAGAGGAGCGAAGGCGACGAGGCTTTTTACTCAAAACACGGAGATTTAGAGGGCCGCACTCAACCCAAAGTCGACTCACACAGTTCCCACACAGAATACGAAAATCCAAAGTTCAAAAACCAAGGCGGTGCCAGCGGTAATCTCATGTACGGACAAGGGAGCAACGCTGGATACGGATACAACAACAGGGATTACTTATCCAGGGGGTTAGTATTAAAAAAAATAAAATACAAGGGACGCTAATTTTAATTTACGTACTTATAGTACATATGGAGGTTTGGGTTACCAGGACGCTAGTAACTTCGATTCCATGGCCTCGTCGTCTTCCCACAATCGTCAGTACGCTTCCCGAGGCATTTCAGCTACTGGGGGTGGTTATTCAGCTGCCGGGACCCATGGTGGTTACTCGTTGGTTCCAGCCCCAGCAGCCGGCGCTCAACTCGAAGAAATGAGCAGAAGACTACACGAACAAATGTCCCGACAACTCCAATCTGCTATCAGAAACGAATACCAAGCACAGTCAGCATTTTCCACCAGCAGCAGCAGCAGCAGTAGCTCAAACTACAACAATCACGACTTCAGAACTTTGGAAGACGAGATTCGGCAAAACTTGACGAGGCAATTCCAAGAAGCCCTCAACAACCAATATCGATCACAGACGTCCTCGATCCCGTATCCTTTCACGTCCGGTGGTGGAATTAAACAGGAATTCGAAGAACTCAAAACGCACGTCGAACAAGATCTCTTAAAAGAATTGAGGCAAGGGGTGCAGACTCAATATGGTTACAGACCAGCGGTCTCTTATAGACCAGTGCTTGAATACAGAGCACCAGCACCAGCACCAGTTTCCGTTCCCACATACAACACCAAAAGCTCCAACTGGGACTCTAGCGCGAGCTACCATCAAGCAGAATATCAACCCCAGCAGTATCCACAACAACAACCCACAGTAACTTTCGTCCCTTTAACCGATGTAACATCAAGGGTTGAAGAGACGGTAGCAAGAAAGTTACAGTCAGCTCTCCTGGAGGTCGACAGGCAATTCAACGAGCAGAGTTCCCAAGTGTACACTTCCGATAGCGGTTACAACGTCGACTATAGCGGCAAACTGAACGACCTCACAGACCAACTCGTTCGTAACTTAACGGAAACTTTGGAAGACGAATTGAGGAGAAACTACGGACGGTACGAGGAAAGAGACTCTTACGTCTACGTTGATTCCAGGCCTGTCTTCAGGATAAACGAGTTGGAAGAGAAGAAGCAACAAATCCGAAACGAATTGATCCGCAAACTCGAGAACAGCTACAGGCAAAAGTATAACAACTTTGTACAACGGGTCTCTTATGTTTCCCAACAACAACAACAACACAAACAACAACAACAGCAACAATCCCACCAGTCATACCAACCAGTCGTAAGACCTCAGCCTTTATCAACAGGAGGTTACTCATCGTCTTCTTCAGCTTCCCACTCAGCATCCGCATCTTACAACCAGAATTCCGGCAGCTACTCCCCAACCGATTATCCAGAAGACCTAAACGTGGTCGCCAACGAAGTACAGACAGATTTGACCCGTCAACTCCAATCCGCCCTCACAGAACAAGAAAAACAACTGAGACACATGATGGCCTACAGCCAACAGCAGGACCGTCCCAATTATCAGCAAACCCTTGAGGAACTCCAAGACGAATTACGAACAAACTTCACCAACAAATTAGACGACAGTTTGAGGAGACATTACAAGGTCGAAACGCAGAGTGGTTCTTACTTCTTTGCAACCGGTGGAGGTTCCGGTTCTCAAAATCAGCAGCAAATGCAACAGAAACTGGAAAGGCTACGGGACACCCTCCAAAGTCAACTCATGCAACAGTTGGAACGAGGCATGGCACATCAGCAAAGCTACTACCAAAGTTCCGGAAGTTCCAGCAGCTCCAGCAGCACCAGTTCTGGTATCAAATCGGCCAAACTGTCCCAATATCCGTCCAGTTCATATTCCCAAAACTATGGCTCTGGGTTAACGTACGAGGAAGATTGTGACACCCAAGGAAGCGATCCCCATTCTTACAGAAGATCAGTGAGAAGCACAGCAGACCAGCAACAGCAAGAAGATGTTGAAGATTTAGTCCAACGAACGGAACTTCATCGGCAAAAGGACCTGGACAAGCTCACTCAACAACAAGAGAATCCTGATGTTAGTGGAAAGTTACAGACCCACAGAGGGGATGTAGGTTATACCAGTGAAAGTCAACAACAGGAGAGAGAAAGAGAAGAAGTATCGTCAAACCAACCATCGAGACCATCAAAACGAACTTATCCAGCAAAGCAAAGGATCCACGCACGACCACCGTTTTCTTTCAACAAACCCAGCAGCACCCAACAAGAAGAAGATCTAACACAACAGCGACAAGAAGAAACTGCAGATTTAACCCAACAAGTCCAACAACCAGAATCCATCGCACCATTGAGAAACTACCCATCCAGACCATATACCAGCAGCCCAGTTGAAGACGACACCGACCTAACCCAGCAAAAGGCACAGGTGGAAGACTTAAGTCAAGTCCAACTCCAAAACAATCGATATCAAGGTAGAGGCTATTCGAGAACTTCAAATGACGCTCTCACTCAACAACAAGAGCAAACAGAGGAAGATGGAAGTCCATTACGAAACAACCCATCACGAGGATTTACATGGACAAGTAACCCAACGTATAGACGTAATAATAATCAAGTTTCTGGGTCATCACAAACGGACGATTTGACCCAACAACAACAACAGGAAGATCTTGTGCAAAGACCAACTAATTCTTGGCACGACGAAGATGTTACTCCCCAAAGAGGAACTCCCACACGAAACTATCCATTAAGCTACAAACCTGTCTATCCAAGGCCCAACCGGTACAACGATCAAGTTACTAATCCCACCCTACAACAAGGGCAAGTGGAAGACTTAACACAGCAACAGCAAAGAGAACCTGTCTATGTTAATTACCAAACAGGATTTCAACCAACTTCTAGGGACCTCATTCGACAACCTGGGGCTCCAATAGGAAAGTATCCAACTGGAACAACAGGGGTTTCAGGGTCAACCTTCAACAACAATTACGATGCCCAAGCCCAGGAAGAAGACTTAACTCAGCAACAAGAACAAGTTGGAGATTTGACTCAACAGAGGCAAACGCAAGACTATTATTTGCAACAACCTGTTCGTGGTCCTTCCTGGAGAGTTACCACGCCAAGGCCTCGAACCTCATATTTTACTTCCCAAGACCTATCAAGCCAACAGACCACCGATTTGGGACTGCAGCAAAGCAGAGACCTAACTCAGCAACAAGAATTTGACGATCTCACCAACAAGAAACCAACTCAAGCCAAACCTCTTTCTGTAATCGGTTTGGACGAACAAAGGGCTGAGGACGAGAACAATTTTGGAAAACTAGAAATTGGAAGTCATGTCAATAGGAACTGGAGGCACCATGACGACAAAAAACCTACTGTTGGTCTAGATCAACAACAAGAACAAGTTGAAGACTTGACCCAAAAGTCCAACAGAAACCCACAGTTTCAGGCTCTTTATGGGACGACAGTCAAAGAACAGAAAATCAAGACAATTTTGGAAAATTAGAAATCGGGAGTCAATCTAACAGAAATGTAAGACTTCACAGCCAAAAACCTGTTGACTTAGGCCAACAACAAGAACAAGTTGAAGACTTAACACAAGTTCAACAAAAACCCACAGTTTCAGGTTCTTTATGGGACGACAGCCAAAGGAGAGATGATCGAAACAATTTTGGATCATTACAAAGTGGAAGTCAAACAAGTGGCACTTGGAGGCAAAACACAAGACCAACCGATTTAACTCAACAACAAGAACAAGTTGAGGACTTGACTCAAGTCCAACAAAGACCTACAGTTTCTGGTTCATTAAGGGATGACAGCCAATTCTACCACAATGAAAGACAATCTCACCAGTACGAATTAGACAGATCACGTAACGTGGGCCGTTCTGGTTATCACATAGGTCAAGGAGCCCAATACGAATTAGAAACAGAGCACGTTGGTGTCCCTAAAACTACCCCAAAAATAAATTATGCTAACCAAGGCCAATTAGAAGATAATTTCGGAAGGGCTGACGAATTTTATTCATTAACAACAGAAAAACAACGTGCTTTGGTGGTGGCTGACACAAATAATGACAGAAGAAACTACGTAGGAGTTAAGGGTGGCAGAGGGAGATCTGGCAGCCCATTCAGTGGCCAATTAGTCGAAGGACAGTATCAAATTGAGCCAACAATTGCACCCACAGCTGATGTCGAACAATTTACATCCCCTCAGCAAACCGAGGAGCCAGGTTTTTGGAAAAAAGTGGGAAATAAATTAGAGAACACCTACCACCAAGCCAAAGCAGCAACTACTAAACTTGCAAAGAACATACGTACATCAGTTGGGTATTAAGTTATATAATTATATGTTTATAACAACATTTTGTATTTATAAATCAGAAATAAAGTTTTTTTTAATATTACTGGCTTTTATAATGTGTTAATTACAATATAATATTGCATTCATTAAGCAAAGAGTAAAGTAACATAGTGATAGCTTAAGCAAAAGCCTATTTTAGTAGTAAGAAGAATAAGTAGATGACAACATCAAAATGAACACACAATTAACATTAAAAATATCTTACTTTCGGTAGAGTCTCGTAAAATCTCAAAAAGGCTTGCTGTTGGGGCAAATCTGAAGGAGAAAATAAAAAACCAATTGAAAAAAATGTAAATTAAAAGTAACATGACATGTACCTAAATTAAGGGCACGGACAGGCTCCAAATTAGTCATGGTACACTAAAATCACTAATTAAAACTACACTTTACACAAGTAATTACACTTTTTAAAAAACTACACACGTTAAACACAAATCGCGCCGGTTTGAACTGTTTACTAACCTCAAAAGTAATCAAAACAAAACTTTGAGAAGTGATCAGTCTTCATAATCTGAAGGATGATTTGAACTGATCTGATCTATGGAAGAGGAAAAGGCGGCCATATTTATTGTATATTTTTATTTTAATTAACGTAATTATACAAAAGCATGATAATTTTTGTCAATTGGAGCTAATTTATATCTCATTATACATTAAATAGTAAGTAATAAATGTTTATGTACAAAAATATTGCGAATATTCTTTTATTAAATTACCTACTGCAGTCAGTACCCAATGAAGATTTTTTACCCTTAATAAATTTTGGAATTTTGTGTACAAAACACAATTTATCAGTGTTTCAAGGTCATTTTTTTGTAACTAAGTACAAGGACTTGTTTATATTGCAAAAACATGACATCATTTTTGTTCCTGGAACTGCCTGCCTAATACTACCGTGGAAAATATGTTAATGATGTCCACCCCACAGGGAATCGATTGGTTCTTCTGAGGTTTGTATGCGTAATGTCTCCAGGCGACCGGCTTGACCAGTGGATGACCACCCTCTTAGCCCCGTCTTTATGGGGGTTAATGGTGGAAACTTACCAACAGTTTGATTTTCGCTTTGCGCTATCCACTCCTTAATGTTAAGTACACAAACGTTGTTAATATCGGGGTGTGAAGACGCGTTTCAAAATTAACGAACTAAAATTATGAAAAAACATAAAAAATAATGTTTTTTATTTTTTGCGCTTTTTCTAATTTTCTTTTCCTAATTACCACCCCTATTCCCGTTTTCGATCATACGGCTGTTATGTCGGGTATTTTGGTACCAGCAGACGCGGCCATAGGATCGGTTATTTATCGTCTAAGAGCTTCCGACACTTCCTTTAACTACCCCTTGATATTCACCCTGGAAGGGGAGTCAACGGTTGTTAACGTAGATAATTTAAATTGTTCCCGATTCAATTCGGTTTGCCAGAGCAACGTGGTGGTACAAAGACATCTCGAAGCGGGGATTTTTTACGACTTCGTTGTGGTGGTTAGGAACCCTAATGGTCAAACGGCTAGGACGCGATGCTCCTTCAGGTAAGGGTATCGTGTGGAGGTCAAATGTATCTAGTTAAATAAAGTGTAATATTGTTAGGGCGACGAATGCTACAACACCCTTCAGTGAAATATTCCCTGGGGCACCATCCCTGTTGACTATTTCTGAATCAGCCCCAAGGAATACTGAGTTAGGAACTTTAATTGCAAAGGGGGATAAAAATAAAGAGAGACCGGTCCTTTTGGAAATCTGGGGATCCCCCAAGTTCACTTTGCGTCAAAGAATTGTCAAAGAGAGGAGCTCAAAGGGGACAATTCTTCTTTCCGGCCAATTGGACTATGAAACCACCAATCTATACTATCTTTCTATATTAGCAAATGTAAGTGCGTCATCGGGTTGTTTGTTACAATTATGGAATTTTTTGTATTAGGATGTTTGGACTGAGCCAGGTAATGACACAAGAAATATCGTGGGGTGGCCTTTGGTGGTGGCCGTTTTGGACGAGCAGGATACTCCCCCGGTTTTCACCCTGGCACCCCCTGTAACCGAACTCCATTCTGACCTTCACCCTGGAGACCTAGTTATGAAAGTACGTGCAGAAGATGGAGATCGCGGAAATCCAAGGGATATCCGGTATGGATTACTTCCGGAAGAAAACCCGTTGGCTTCCTACTTCGTTTTATCGGAAAATACAGGTAATTGTTGTTTTCCGATTGGTAAATGCAGACAGAATTCTCAGAAAGCGTTGCAATATTCATTCAGGAAACAATCGATTTAATTTAATTCACACTTATAACTTGCTGTACTCTCACTCTAGAAGGCCCATCCCATCATCATTTATTTTTTCTGTTTTTGTTTCTTGTACGGCGAGCGCAATTTTTTTTTTGTTGTATGCAACGGCATTCGAACTGGCGATCCTTCGCTTCATAATCCGTCACTCTATCCACTCACCTACGGGATCCCCCGACTGTTTATATTAAAAAAAATAAATAAAAATTGCATATACTCTTAATTCATTCATTTATCCATTAAAGTATATTTTTAAAAACCGTATATTATAAGAATAAATCTAGTTTAACTTAAAAAAAATAAAAATAGTTTAATAAAAATAAACAATCGTCCTTTTTTTGTAAAAAGTAATAATTTATTTCAAATTAGAATTATGTGAAAAAATTTTGGTTTCTTTGTCCCACTGAAAAGTATTATTCGTGGGGGTGATGGTTGCTTTTATTATATCGGGTAAACGTTCTGAATTAAGTAGGTAATCGGATAGCGTGTTTGCGTGACCGTATTTCTTAATTGTAAATCTTTAGTTGAGTTTTCGCAATTACCGGGGTCAACACACTCACTTTATTTACAGTAGGTACCTACATATTTACTTGGGGTGCCCCAAAAAAAAAAAAAGATTTATTTTTTTCAGGTGAGCTTCGTTTAGCCCGACCTTTAGTCGATCTCCAAGCCCAAACAGAAGGCCAAACCCCCATAGTTCTTTCCATAATCGCCGAAGAGATACGCACAAATGCTAAGGAACCCCCCGCTCAATCAACCATCGTTAAAGTCGCCCTAATTCCTCCTCCCCCGATCTGGGATATTCCGCACTTCAGCAACTCCCGTTTTACTACAAGACTTGAAGAGAACTCCCCGCCAGGAACAAGCCTAAATCTTTCTTCTATTGAGCTTATTGTTCAGCCAGGAGAAGTCCTCACCCTCGAATTGGATAACAACAATGGGACGTTCGAAATCACCCCCTCGGTTATCGAGAACCGATCTAAGTTTAACATAGTCGTCCGTGACAATCACTTGCTGGATTACGAGTCCAGAAAGTCGGTTGAATGTGTGATAGTTGCCAGAGAGTTTAGAACAGGTAACCATTCAGTATCAGCAAAGTTAGTGATATTCCTGGTAGACGTAAACGACAACCCTCCTCTGTTCGACGAAGCGGAATACAAAGCGAAAGTGGTTGAAAATGCGGATGTTGGAACAACAATTATTCATGTACATGCAACTGACGTAGATACCGGATTAGGGGGTAAAGTTAGATATTTGGGATTGCAAGGTCCTGGAAGTGAATTCTTCCGGTTGGACCCCACTTCCGGACTTGTAACTGTCGCTGACTCCAAAGGTCTTGACGCAGAACGTACTGAGGTCTTCATTTTTACTGTTGAAGCAGCAGACGAAGACGGGGTTGGCCTCAAAGCAACCTCCCAATTGTCTGTACATCTTCTGGACGTAAACGACGAAACCCCTAAGTTTGATAAAGACCTTTACGAGTTCATTGTTGATTCTAGGAAGAAACGCTTCACGTCAACTGCTTTTATAAGGGCTGTAGATTTGGACGTGACCTCCCCAAACAACGAAGTACATTACGAGCTTATCCCCCCAAGTGATAACGTCACCTTGGACTCTAATACTGGAGAGTTAACGCTTAGGGGTTCTTGGGGGACAACCGAGATGGTTGTGCTAAAATCTAGGGCTTACGATGGTGGAGTCCCGAGACTTTGGAGCGACGCTGAGATCAGGATTTATCCCCCCGATAGTAAAACGTACCCTGTGTCTTTTGTTGTGCCAGGGGTTAATCAAAATCCCGAAAGTATTGAGAAGAAGTTGAGGACTTTAACAGGGGGGGATGTTACAATAAAAGATATACAGCCCTATTCACAATCAGATGTAAATGATAGGTCGCAGAAGAGTCTTGTGACTGCTTCCATAAAATACCCCCCCAATGCTGTGGTGGACGTTGAAAGGATTCAGAGACTCTTTTCCCGAAACTTTAACAACGAAAAAGATAAAGATGTCGAAATACAAAGGGCTGGAGTTTCAGACAACTTGTGGTGGCTATTCCTGATCCTGACCTTACTTCTCCTACTTGCAATAATCCTTCTCTTGTGCTGCTTCTGCGAACCTTGCCCTCTATACGTCCCCCCGAACAAAAGAAAGATCGTAGCCTCTGAAACTGTTCAAAAAAACGCACGAGACGTTGGAAATATCAACGATAACGAGAACAAATCAGTCCAAGTAGCCGAATGGTTCGGGAGGAGGGAAGCCTGGACCCCAGAGGGTGTAATGGTTGACAACGAAGCAGACTCTCTGAGACGTCACGAAATGGAACGGGGATCTGACAGGGACCTCAGGAGGAAAGTATTAGCCCATAAAAGAGAATCACTCGACAGGGACCATCTTTATATCCGTGAAGGGAACGCTGACATACTGAGGTTGATAACGAGAGGGGGTGAACAACAACAACAACAACAACAATCCCATCACCAGAGACAATATTTCGTAGACAATCAAAATAATTTAATTGATAGCGGCAAGGACATTCTTTTAAAAAGATTTATGGATCAACAGGGGACTTCTCATCTTCATCATCAAGTAAAAGTAGGAACGTTGCCCCACGAGGTTCACAATAATAGACCATACGAAGGTCAAGAAAACTTGGAAGCAGTCCTGAGACAACAAAATAGCCTCTTGAGGCAAATAATCCTTGAAAGGGAGCGGGAAGTGCGTTTGGAGACCCAATCGTTACCAGCTGGGACCCAAACAGATAGAAATGCTGGAACTCAAACTGAAGAACTATATATTTTACGCCCTCCTCAAAGGAAAATTTACTCAGACAACGACGCCAGTGATGGTACTGAAGCAGAAGAGGAAATCCTTTTGACCAGGCTACGGGGGAGGAAAAAGAAAGAAAGAAAACGACGTGCGTTGGACATCAAAAGGAAGATAACAACCCCAATACGTGAAGAATCCGAAGAATATATTGAACCATCTGAAGCTCAAGGAACTTCTATCAAGAGGAGTACTGATAATTTAAGAGGGAGGGTTTTGAAGGAAATCCTTCTCAATGGAATATCAAGGGCGGATGTGTCAAAGTTGGGAATCAACAAGGAAATCCTGACTGAAATATTCAATTCGTTGGACGAAAGAAGTGAATCTACTACCGAAAAGGATTATCAACAACGGAAAAAAAGATATAGAAAATATAATCAATATTCAAGTGATAGTTTGGAGGAAGAAGAAGAAGAAGACCATCGTCCAAGGAAGAGTAAAATTATCAGATTTTCGAAACATTCCCAAAAATATAGATCTGAGGCAGATTTGTTGTCGAAAATTCCCGAATCCAAATCACAATTATTATCATCAAAGACCAAATCCCAAAGCAATTTAGACTTATCGGAAGAAAAGGCGAAGCCCAAAAGCAAAAGGGGTGGCTCCAGATACATGGAATGGTACAAAAAGTCCAAAAGACCTGACAGCATCATAAAAAATAAACAAATCAAAGAAGAAATCTCGAAATCAAAGATAGATCCTGTATCATCAGTAAAAGTAGTGGATCCACTATTAAAGAAAGCTAAAACGAAGTGTGGAGTTTCAGAATCTTCTGGAACCAGCTCAAGCAAAAGTTCCAGACATCCTTTGATTCAACATTCAGAACATCGTTTCGAACCCAGGAGAAATGATAATGAAGACGTAGATTCTGGGATAGTTCTTGCAAAACCTCCAATTACCCAGAGGAAGAGCATATTTTCCATAGCTTATGAAGATATAGGAACCAAACAATTACTACCTGATAGTAGTACCCCTCCAACTTAATCATTTAGTTTTATTAATGCAGTTTTTTAGACATTATAATGAATACATTTTTATACCAATAATTGTTGCTAAAATATACTTCAGTTTCGAATAAAATTATTTCTTCATTTGTGACATACTGTAACTACATATTTAAAGCATACGTGTTTTAACCTTAAATTTAAACGTCATTATGTGTGTGCAATAACAACAATGAAACCAAAACACTGTGTTTATTAATAAATTAATATTATAATAAGTGTTTTGGTAAAAAAAAGTGTAGCATTAAATAAATAAAAATTGGTACGTACAAAAATTAAATATTTTTTTGAACACCAGATAGTATTATTTGTATTAGAATAGTGATAACGATTAAGTACTTATTTACATACTTGTTACAGAAAATGCTATAAATTATGATAAAAAGCAACATTTTATTTATCAAGTACAATAAATGATTCTCATATAGTGAACTTCCTCTTACAAAATCATCAACTGACAATGATTGAGAATATTTTCAACCCCTTCAATTTATCCTCTGTTTTGGTGCTCATATTTACCCTGTTCCTGTGCAATTGGTATATCTGGAAGCGTGTTAACAAAAAACAGGATAAAGTTGAAAAAGATGTGCATGATATCCCAGGGCCAACACCTTTACCATTCCTTGGTACACGATGGTTATACTCTTGGTTTGGGGGATACAAATTCGAAAAGATCCACGAAATGTACAGGGACTTGTTTGAAAAGTATGGGCCTATAGTGAAAGAAGAGGCACTTTGGAACTATCCTGTTGTAAGCATAAGAGAACGAGAGGATATAGAAAAAGTGTTCAGATCTGTTGGCAAATACCCTCTAAGACCACCCACTGAAATCGTCGTTTATTACAGGAAAAGTCTACCTGATAGGTAATCTAATATATAATTAATTATACTAAGACAACAATAATTAGGGCTTTTAGATATTCTTCATTAGGATTGGTAAATGAACAGGGAGAAACCTGGCATCACTTGAGGACACATTTAACCTCAGAACTGACCAGTACACGCACAATTTCCGAGTTTACCCCCACAGTTAAAGACATCTTACATGAATGGTGTCACTTAATCAAGCAAAACAGGTCAACCACTGGAAAAATTGAGAATGTTCATTTGTTAGCAGAACGTTTTGCACTTGAAGTTACTTGTGCCCTTGTATTGGGGCGCAGGATGGGATTTTTGCTGTCAAACGAACTCTCTGATACGGCCAAAAGACTTTCTAAAGCCGTCAAGGAACATTTTCTAGCCTCCAGGGACACTTATTTTGGACTGCCTTATTGGAAACTTGTATCAACTAACTCTTATTTAAAGTTTGTTCAGGCACAGAGGGATATTTATCAAATTGCCTCTGAACTTATTCGGACAGCAGATGATTCAACTCAAGACAGTGCAGTCTTTCAGTCTGTTTTACATGCTCCCGTTGACGAAAATGAAAAAACCACTGTAATCGTAGATTTTATTGCAGCAGGTATGATTGATTAAATCTCTTGAATTTCAAATCATTACTGATACTAATTGTGTTGTGTTACAGGTATCCATACTCTAGCAAATTCCTTAATCTTCCTTCTTCATTTAATTGGTTCAAACGAAGACATTCAAAAGACTTTAAAAGAGCACCTCAGGGACGGTTCGAATTCGTACGCAAAAGCGTGCGTTTACGAGTCTTTTAGGATGATACCTACAGCCACATGCATTGCACGTATTTTGGACAAGGACCTACAGTTATCTGGATACAATTTGAAAGCTGGAACGGTAATACTTAACCATACGGGCATTGCATGTCGTGACGACAGATATTTTCCTAACGCAAACAAATTTGATCCTGGCAGATGGCTGAATGAGGGGAAAGGAGGAAATATGCACAGTTTTAATGCATTTTTAATGACTCCCTTTGGTGTTGGGAAAAGAATTTGTCCAGGAAAAAGGTTCTCGGAAATGGTTGTTACGGTTGCTTTGGAGATTTTGATGGAACATTTTAAGTTGGAATGCAAGGAACCGCTGGAGCTTGTATTTGAATTTCTTTTGGCCCCTAAGTCTTCTACCTCAATCTATTTTCACGATAATAATTGATTTATTAATAACATAACTTAAGGCATGTTTAGTTAATTAATTTTTTTTATAAACAAATATTGTGTTCAATTACCTATTAAGTACCTAAGCAATAATCTTTAACTCAGGAAGCAATGCAATAATTGTGTGTTTATTACTTACAAGGAACGTTTATGTGTTCCGTACTTTTACATACATTTTTTTATATTTTTATACGTATAGTATGTACCAATGTAGTTTATTACAAAGGGCAAAACTACATTCCATTTTACCATTACAAATATAAGTTATTGTTAACAAAATATATATATACAACGTTTATAAGATGTATGTATTTTTATACTAATTAATAGTGTTGATTTAAATATATTCTTAATCGACTAATTATATTTTTGAGAAGATCAAATAGATGATTTTTTGAAGATTAAATTAATTGTTTTTGTATATTTGCGGAATAAAAAAAAAAAAAAATAAGTGTTGCATTAAGATTTCTCTCAAAGCTAGGTTTCGTATCTAGTTTAAGATTTAGCTGTAAAGTTACAAATTAGTTTTAAAATTTTTTGTAACTTTTCCCTCCTGCTAAATAAACTTTATTTATATTATAGTATATTTTTAATATTAATTATATCATTATACAAAAATAAAATGCTGTTTACTTTCTTTTTGATACGAATTAACAGATGGCAGCGTTAAGCCATTTTGTATGATATTTACAAATAAAAAGTTATGGATAGATCTGGATTCTGGATTGTTACAACACTCTTACCTAGGCAGTGTGATCGTCTTGGTGAATTTTATTCACCAACAAATTTTTGTAGTACTCCCAATCATCCCCTTGATGATTGGCGAGTCATTATTATTTACAAACACAAAGACGGAAGGTAATCGAAGTGGTTGATTTCTCAAACAGCCTGGTAATTATGAGTAACACCAACATACTACGTAACTTGAAATAAAAGATAAAAAAAAAAGAATTGCTGGGCATAAATACGTATGTAAATAATTAATTTGTGTTAGATAAGATATTCACTTTTAAAAGGGGCGTTTTTTGTTATATTAATAGGGTAAAGCTTTCCTTGTTATTATTTGCCAATAGATGGCAATAATAAGTCATTTAGTATGATTATTACAAACAAAAATTTATAGATGATTTTGCTTTAAGAAATAGCAGTATCCCACTCCTGATGTTATAATTTAAGAATTTTTGGAATACTCGCAGTCATCCTCTTGATGATTTGCGAGTCATAATTCAAACACAAAACGAGTCAGTTTTTTTAGTAAATACTCAACTGCATGTAGTTGATATTTGAGTCACGTTTTAAACAGGAGTTTAGTTATAGGGTAGATAAATGCTAATTAATGATTAGTTGTGTTCTGGTTTTGCGAGTCAACGAAAACTAAAAAAAAATCATTAACTCATGGGGTTTCCTGTGCCTATAGATGGCATTAATAAGTCAATTCGTATTATAAATACAAACTAGATGGACTAAAGTAGGGACTAAGGGAAATAAATTCCCCATACTATGCTCGATTCCAAAAAACATGGAGAGTAGACAACCCATGGTCTCACTTCTATGTTATTTTGTTATCGTTGAAAATTTTTGGAACACTCGCGGTCGTCCTCTTGATGATTGCGAGTCTTAATCAATAGAAAATGTAGAATGAGAAAGTAATATGTTATATATATATATATGTATTATATTATATTGTGTAATTGTTAAAAAAAAAGGCTTATTATAAAAAAATAAACCTTCATTTATTACGTACGAATCCTTCAATAAAAATAATTAACATGACTTCTATGTTTTAAATTAACGAACGTACGACTTATTTAATAGTTGATTCTGTAGGAAGAAAAATTAAGTGGCAGCGGTGGGATTCGAACCCACGCCTCCGAAGAGACTGGTGCCTTAAACCAGCGCCTTAGACCGCTCGGCCACGCTACCAGTTGTCCAACGTTTTCTTTGATAACAGGAAAATTCGTTCATTCAATATTGAAACACTAAAACAGGATAACTTTTATTATTTTAAGATACTTTTTATACAGATATTAAAACTTACCAAAAAAAAATTTTTTTTTTTACCTGGAAGAAAATAAAAAAGTATGATCATTAAAATTGTGTAAATACCTATAAAGGGATAAAGACAAATATTTTTTTACAAGTGTTATTTATAAATAAATAATTAAATAACAATTAATTATCAAAAAATATAATAAGAAAAAAACAATTAGGCATAAATTAATAAAAATAAAGAAAAAACGATATTAATTATAATACTTATTAGAAAAAATATGTAAAAAATTGAAAATAAAGGCTATTAAAATAAGAATAGTAATAGGTAAGTACATAGGGTTAAAAATAAATTAATGAAAATTGAATAATAAAATTGGGATTGAGTATGAGTTAATAATAACAAGGAAATAAATTAAATTAAAATAAGGGTGTGTGATATTTATTTACCCATTTATATGACCAAAGCGATACGATGCGATGCAATGATCACCATAATCAAATTTATACTAATTTATATAACCGCACTCATACACACTTGAAAAAAAATTCAGGATGACTTGGTACAGGAAGGTACTTAATAGTTAATAGACTTAATATCTACCTAATTAATGTTTTTTTAATCTGTTTAATTTTGCTTTTCGACTGAATAACAAAAGTTAAATTCCGAAAAATGTCACTCGACTACAATTACAAATAAATACTTTCTTTAACCAAAAATATTCCTATTGAGGAGCTGCTGTTTCATATTTTCGACCGAATTTTTAATATCTATATATATGATACAAATTAATTTTTTTAATTCTGTTTTCGTTTGGAAAAATTTCAAATTCCTAAAAACTGACTCAAGTATACAATAAATACATTTTTTTAACCAAAAATATATCTATTGAGGTATTGAGAGGTCGTTGTTTCATATTCCTCATCGATTTATTATCAATTTTTGAAAAAAGTGTGCGTCACAAAAGACGCGCGACATATTGTCCTGTAGCGGTGAAAATCGTTTGTCATCGTTCCGCATGACTCATTCTTTTTACCTACGTTTCAAAATTTCGTAAACAGTTTTTCTCATTCGTAATAAATTTTGGATACATCGCCCGCCGTAATCGACGCACTAGGGACTAGGCGTATTCCTGGTGTATAAGAGCTGGTGCGACTCCCGTCCACAGCTTTAGTTGACCAGACACTCCTGAGGGTGAACTTAGGAACACATAACATAGTGGTGACGATCGCGACTCTTTTTTTAATTTTAATTACTGAAAACAGACAACAAAATGCCTGGACCTTCAAGACCTCGTTGGCAAGTAAGTTGCAATTTTTCGTTTTCGCCTATGTATTTTTCAGTCACGTGCAACGATCTGAGCGAAATTTTGGCAACGGTCCTCTGCACGATGATTAATTCATAAAATCAAAATTGAGCGCCATTTCAAAACAATCGAACTTTTCATTCGTTAGTTTGTTCTCAAACAGTCGACACAAACCGCCTCCTTTTTGTTTTAATTTGCGTACTTTTGTTTTACGCGCTTCAACTGTTTATATTTTGATTGTTAAAGTCGCCTAAACTTTCGATAACGCTTTTCTTTTTTCTTTTTTAATGCATTAAAAGTTAAAGATACTTTTTGCGCCTTTATTTCGATTCAATTATATCAACTAACAGCCAAAAATACATAAGCGAGTATAAAAAAAATTTGCTGGTGTATTTTTGGCAGCTGGTTTTATTTTTTAAGTCGCACAAGATAAAAATAATAAAATACGACAAAAAATTAAATCGTTTTATTATAAGTACATATTATAGCAAAAAAGGAACTACATATCTACAAATATTTTTTAAATAATATTGTACACAATTATTTATTATTATGGTACAAGTATGGTACATAAGTACAGTGAATTTAGTATTTATTTGCGATGAGTTTTGAGATGAGTCAGTCAGTAGTTGAGTTCTATTAATAAATCGTAGTTGAAGACACGTAAGGAAAAGTATGCCAGATTTTCTATATTTAAATTGTATCTACCTGTGTTTTGGAAATCTTTACGTAGGTACTTACCTTTGCTGTTGGATTTTTACCCTTTTTACTTTATAATTTTTAATCTAAATCTCCTATGAAAAAGTCCGCAGGAATGTTATCGAAAACTTTCTTTAATATTTCCAGCATAATGTCCTCTATAGTTTTGCTCAGAATCGGATTCAAAGACTCAGCCACTGGCCTCCAATTGGCATTCAAATATTCGTTAGTAGATCGTTCTAAAAGAAGATCGATTATATTTTGGTATTTCGGGTTGTAAATTTCGCGTTTTAAAATAGGCTTTTAATGCGTTGTTGTTTCCAAATTCAATGGCAACAATCGACTAAAATTAGCTGATTTAAGTTAAGGGGAACTTAACGACCTTGGTGCGGGTTGGCTTACGAAATTACGCGTGTTAAAATTTCTGTTCGATTTCACGACAAATTATAAGTTAAGTTAAACTATTGTTTATTTACCTAAGGCTTTGATTCCGTCGAAAAGGTTGCCCATATAAAGCCTCAATCCACCAATACTGAATTTAACATGGCAGCTCTTGACGTCAAAGAAGTGAAAACCTTCTTTTTTAATCAGATCAACGTCACTTTTTACAAAAATATCCAGATCGCCTAAAAACAAAAGATTTTTACATAGAATTTTTGGTGAAGGCGCCGGGTATATTATAATTTATTTTGAACTTACTGGCTTCAAACCAACACGACCCATGACCCCTGATGGGGATGACCAAAATACGTCCCAAAAGGACATATTGACCGTCAATCCGTAACGTTGGCAAGTGTAGGCGGGTGTAAAAATCGTAAGTTTTGGCATCCACGTAGTTTTCGAGGACTTTTGTTTTTCCAAATCCTACAACCGTTACGTTTGCCAAGGATGCGTTCACGTTAACAGGACCGTCTCCTTGCAAAATCTGAAAGTCAACACAATTATTATAGCATCCATTCAATTGTTTTTAGCTTACAAAAGAAATACTACTTTCATATATTTATTCTTTTTTCTTGTTTATAATAGTTTACTTTCTTTTTTTTATGTAACTTGATTAACATCTGCAAGTGCAAGCAAATCATTTTGAACTTTAACAATTATGAGGTCATAACGCTATTTAATGTTAGTTCAAGTCGCATTTTCTTTCTTAATATTAGGCAATATTTTCCTCTCGTGATAATGACTAGGTACCTTCAGTAGGTAAGTACGTAGGTAAACACTAATTATATTATTTTTTAAACTATTCGTGACTATTACAGTACATAACATGTACTTTTGAAATTACCTACATACCTATGTATATATGTACCTAATAAAAATTGCACTTAATTGCGCTTGCAATATAATCACAAAACGATAAAACGTCGTTATTGCTATTTTTAAGCTTAACTGGGTTTCAAAAGACGCGTATGACCTAAATTTGATCAAATTAAAGATGCAAAGAATGTCATTGGAAACATTACTTATATCTAAGTATAAGACCTTGTTTTATATGGCTAATTATATCAGCAGTACGTACCTACTGGTCAATGATACCATAATAAATAAAAACATGTTTCGACACCCAAAAAGTCTCGTCCTCAGTCACATCGGTTTGAGAATTGTGTCCTTTTGGGCTTTGAAACGAATTTGGGGTTTTTAAATAATGTAATTTACTTACTTTTATTACGGGGACTTCTAATGGGTCAAGTGGCTGCAGATCGACTTCTGGCAATCCTTTGGGAAATCGATAAAATAATCCCTGGACCGCATGGGTCGAACAATTTAAAAAATCTGGAGTTTTGATTTTGCATGTTTTTACAAAATCCGCTGCAAAAATAAATTTTTTTCTTATTTATTAGGCTTTTAGTTGTTTTTTTTTTCAATTATTTTTCTGACCCAGTTACTTAGAATACAAAAAAGTGAACTTTTAGGTAGTTACTTACGTTGTTTATCAATAATGCCGAAAACGAAATGCAGGTTGAAGAGGAATGCGGTAAAAAGACGAAATGTATTAGACATGTTTGTGTTGTCGCGAGATACTAACAAAACTGACCGCGAACTATACCATATACTTTCACTCACCATTACAGAGTTTCTGGTCCATATGTAAGAAATTATGCAATCATTATTAGGTAACAGATTCAATTGATTCCCCATTAGGAAGATTGTATGGCCACTTCCGCCATTAAACCAGTTTATAAGATAAAGGCTCGGTTATTAATCCGCACTGGAACTTTACAACAATCTGAAATATTGGCTTTCTTTTCTTTCTTCTTTTTTTAGTACCACAACGTATAATTACTTCATGCTCGTGGGCAATTAACTCAATTTTTTTAAAGTCTCCTATTCTTACCTACTTACAGTCAGCAATTTTGACTAAGCATATTTATAGTATGTACTTAGTAACAAAAAAGTTGTTTATTTTCAAATTTTATAAGAATGAAAGAGCCACGTATTTTTAAACGCTCTGTACGTAAGTCGTGTCGGAATTTGGCAAAAAACGCTCGCATTTGAAATTTTTATGCAAATAAATTAGGCAGCAGAGGTGTATTTTTAAACACCCTGTACATACATCACACCTAAATTTTCATTAAAAATTGAAAATAGCGTCAAAAATAATATACCTACTGTAAGTTCATGCATTTATTTTTTTATTAATCAAAATTGGCACCAGAATCAAAAACATACAATTTTACCTAATGAAATTTGTATCGTAGTTATTCATGAACGTAGACAGGAATTTGTTTTAAACTTTCAGTTAATTTTTGTTTTAAATTTTTTGCGTCTGTTTTTGTTTAAAACTTTCAATTTGTTTTTATTGTAAAGTTTCAATTGTTTTTGTCTTAAAGTTTCAAATGTTTTTGTCTTAAAGTTTTAAATGTTTTTGTCTTAAAGTTTCAAATGTTTTTGTCTTAAAGTTTCAAACGTTTTTGTCTTAAAGATTTTAAATGTATTTGTCTTAAAGTTTCAAACGTTTTTGTCTTAAAGATTTAAATGTATTTGTCTTAAAGTTTCAAATGTTTTTGTCTTAAAGTTTTAAATGTTTTTGTCTTAAAGTTTTAAATGTTGTTGTCTTAAAGTTTTAAATGTTTTTGTCTTAAAGTTTCAAATGTTTTTGTCTTAAAGTTTCAATTGTTTTTGTCTTAAAGTTTCAATTGTTTTTGTCTTAAAGTTTCAATTGTTTTTGTCTTAAAGTTTCAAACGTTTTTGTCTTAAAGATTTTAAATGTATTTGTCTTAAAGTTTCAAACGTTTTTGTCTTAAAGATTTAAATGTATTTGTCTTAAAGTTTCAAATGTTTTTGTCTTAAAGTTTCAAATGTTTTTGTCTTAAAGTTTCAATTGTTTTTGTCTTAAAGTTTCAATTGTTTTTGTCTTAAAGTTTCAATTGTTTTTGTCTTAAAGTTTCAAACGTTTTTGTCTTAAAGATTTTAAATGTATTTGTCTTAAAGTTTCAAACGTTTTTGTCTTAAAGATTTAAATGTATTTGTCTTAAAGTTTCAAATGTATTTGTCTTAAAGTTTCAAACGTTTTTGTCTTAAAGATTTAAATGTTGTTGTCTTAAAGTTTTAAATGTTTTTGTCTTAAAGTTTCAAATGTTTTTGTCTTAAAGTTTCAAATGTTTTTGTCTTAAAGTTTTAAATGTTTTTGTCTTAAAGTTTTAAATGTTGTTGTCTTAAAGTTTTAAATGTTTTTGTCTTAAAGTTTCAAATGTTTTTGTCTTAAAGTTTTAAATGTTTTTGTCTTAAAGTTTTAAATGTTGTTGTCTTAAAGTTTTAAATGTTTTTGTCTTAAAGTTTCAAATGTTTTTGTCTTAAAGTTTCAATTGTTTTTGTCTTAAAGTTTCAAACGTTTTTGTCTTAAAGATTTTAAATGTATTTGTCTTAAAGTTTCAAACGTTTTTGTCTTAAAGATTTAAATGTATTTGTCTTAAAGTTTCAAATGTTTTTGTCTTAAAGTTTTAAATGTTTTTGTCTTAAAGTTTTAAATGTTGTTGTCTTAAAGTTTTAAATGTTTTTGTCTTAAAGTTTCAAATGTTTTTGTCTTAAAGTTTCAATTGTTTTTGTCTTAAAGTTTCAATTGTTTTTGTCTTAAAGTTTCAATTGTTTTTGTCTTAAAGTTTCAAACGTTTTTGTCTTAAAGATTTTAAATGTATTTGTCTTAAAGTTTCAAACGTTTTTGTCTTAAAGATTTAAATGTATTTGTCTTAAAGTTTCAAATGTTTTTGTCTTAAAGTTTCAAATGTTTTTGTCTTAAAGTTTCAATTGTTTTTGTCTTAAAGTTTCAATTGTTTTTGTCTTAAAGTTTCAATTGTTTTTGTCTTAAAGTTTCAAACGTTTTTGTCTTAAAGATTTTAAATGTATTTGTCTTAAAGTTTCAAACGTTTTTGTCTTAAAGATTTAAATGTATTTGTCTTAAAGTTTCAAATGTATTTGTCTTAAAGTTTCAAACGTTTTTGTCTTAAAGATTTAAATGTTGTTGTCTTAAAGTTTTAAATGTTTTTGTCTTAAAGTTTCAAATGTTTTTGTCTTAAAGTTTCAAATGTTTTTGTCTTAAAGTTTTAAATGTTTTTGTCTTAAAGTTTTAAATGTTGTTGTCTTAAAGTTTTAAATGTTTTTGTCTTAAAGTTTCAAATGTTTTTGTCTTAAAGTTTCAAATGTTTTTGTCTTAAAGTTTTAAATGTTTTTGTCTTAAAGTTTTAAATGTTGTTGTCTTAAAGTTTTAAATGTTTTTGTCTTAAAGTTTCAATTGTTTTTGTCTTAAAGTTTCAATTGTTTTTGTCTTAAAGTTTCAATTGTTTTTGTCTTAAAGTTTCAAACGTTTTTGTCTTAAAGATTTTAAATGTATTTGTCTTAAAGTTTCAAACGTTTTTGTCTTAAAGATTTAAATGTATTTGTCTTAAAGTTTCAAATGTTTTTGTCTTAAAGTTTCAAATGTTTTTGTCTTAAAGTTTCAATTGTTTTTGTCTTAAAGTTTCAATTGTTTTTGTCTTAAAGTTTCAATTGTTTTTGTCTTAAAGTTTCAAACGTTTTTGTCTTAAAGTTTCAAATGTTTTTGTCTTAAAGTTTTAAATGTTTTGTCTTAAAGTTTCAAATGTTTTTGTCTTAAAGTTTAAATGTTTTTGTCTTAAAGTTTCAAATGTTTTGTCTTAAAGTTTCAAATGTTTTTGTCTTAAAGTTTAAATGTTTTTGTCTTAAAGTTTCAAATGTTTTTGTCTTAAAGATTTTAAATGTATTTGTCTTAAAGTTTAAAGTTTTTGTCTTAAAGTTTTAAATGTTTTGTCTTAAAGTTTTAAATGTTTTTGTCTTAAAGTTTCAAATGTTTTTGTCTTAAAGTTTCAATTGTTTTTGTCTTAAAGTTTCAATTGTTTTTGTCTTAAAGTTTCAATTGTTTTTGTCTTAAAGTTTCAAACGTTTTTGTCTTAAAGATTTTAAATGTATTTGTCTTAAAGTTTCAAACGTTTTTGTCTTAAAGATTTAAATGTATTTGTCTTAAAGTTTCAAATGTTTTTGTCTTAAAGTTTCAATTGTTTTTGTCTTAAAGTTTCAAACGTTTTTGTCTTAAAGATTTAAATGTATTTGTCTTAAAGTTTCAAATGTTTTTGTCTTAATGTTTCAAATGTTTTTGTCTTAATGTTTCAAATGTTTTTGTCTTAATGTTTCAAATGTTTTTGTCTTAAACTTTCAGTTGTTTTTATTTTCAACTTTCAGGATGCTTTTGTCTTAATATTCTAGTTTTCTGTTTTAAACATTCAACTTTCAGTTTCTTTTTTATCTCCCAATTTGTTTTTGTTTCAAAAGGAAATTAGTTTTTTAAAACTGATTCCATTTTCTTTTCTACTTTTTTTGGAAAAATTGGGCCACGTATTTTTAAATATTCAGTACCTGACATATATCTACAAATATATTTACATATGTATAGATTTAGGTTGCCTAAATTTCATTAACAGTTCTAGTTCAGTCGAAATATATTATTTTTAGATTTAGCCATGTTTAACGTTGTAAATTGTAAACCATGATATACTCATTTATTTATAGAATTTAACGAAAGATGGCTTGTTATGATAATTTCTCAAAAAGTAGAATAAACAGTTCTGTTTTTCCATCGTTTTCAACAACAGAATTTAAATCAGCAAAATTATTTTTCGGAACAGCCAGCAAATATCTCTAGATGGCAATATAATGGCCAAAATGGGACAATGAGTTATTTATTTATTTTTTTACATAAAATATTACGTGTGTTATCTTAAAGAGAACGTTCTTTAACCGGTTTGATAAAAATGATACACATGATAGTCTTTCCTCTTTAAAACAACAAAAAATAATCGAGAACTATAATACTATCTAATACGGTATTATTATTAGCTAGCGTTTGTTTTATTTTATAATAATAGTAACTTAGTAACATATAAAATTTAAAAAATTATTACAATTAGAGTTTTAATAATAAGTATGTATCTACATAATAAATAAATAAAATAATAGGTTGCAAAATTTCGGTTCCCTTTTAAAAAACAGAGTCTGGGGTGATTTCCCCCTTTGCCTCCTGCTTCGAAGGCCCTGTATAAATGTAAATTATGGCGTTATGATTTTGTATACAAATAATGTTTATAATTTTCTCGTGTTGCCATTACTTTTAAGGCAACACATCGAAGTGGACCGGTGCCAAGGGAAGTGTGTATTACGCAAATAGAATTATTATTTTTGGAAAATTTTCAAGCAAAATCAGGCTATTTTTCGATGCTTGCTTAAGAATCCACAATTACGGTCATCGCTTTTTTTTTACAGTACTTACATCGACGCACACTGCAGAAAAAATTTTAATACCTATTGGCTTCATTCTTTTTTTTCCACTTACATATATACCTACTTTTGTTAACATTACGTGTTTTTCTTTTTGTTTAATTGCAACTGTTTTAATAGCAACTGTTTGGGCATAATTTTTTGTTTAATGGCAATTGTCACCGCTTCATTTGTTTATCTACGTAAAACGGGAAAGGCATTTTATTAAACACAATTTTAAGAATATTTTTTATTAGGTACATAAGCTTATTGCAGCTATAAAAATATTTTTATTTATTTACTATTAAACAAAACGAAGAACTGAAAAATGTTATTAAGTACATATGTACGTAACAAATGCATTATTGTCTACTAAATATTTTTTTTTTGCTAAAACATTTGTAGTAAGTAGGATATAACTAATTTGTTTTTATTTTATTATTTAACATAAATACAATAATTAGGTACATTAAAAAAATAATGAATGAAAATACATAACTTAATTAAATTAATAATAATAATTACATATGACGAGTGTTTCCAAAACCTCCATGTCCTGATTGGGACGCGCCCTTGTTGTATCCCATCTGGAGGTTGAGAAGTCCCTCTGAGCTACGCAATTGTTCTTCCGTGAATTGACGTTCGCATTTTTCGGCCATCTTCGGCCCCAGGGATGGTCCTTTAAATTCGGGATGTTTCTGTGTTATACGTCCAAGAGCATACAAACTTAACGTCACCTGAAACAAAAATAAGTGTCATTAATGTATTATGGGCTTTACTCAGCATACCGTGTACCTGGGGGATGTTTCTCTTTTCGAAAAGATCGGCAGTTTGGAATATTTCTTCCTGAGGTACCCCGTAGGCTTTTGCGGCCTTTTGGAAGCGTTCAATGTTTTCCATGAGTTGGAAGTTTGTTCCCTTGGTCTGGATTTTTTTTATACAACCGGGAGTCAGTTTGTTCATTAGGTTACATAGAACAACGCCATCCCTAAGGATGTTATCGTAATCGCCGCTGGGAATTGGTTCCCCAAGTACGGCGAATATCCAATTAAGGACTTCCTGTTCCTGTTCCTTGTTACGTGGCTACAATAATTATTATTAATAATTAATTTAAAATTTGATTTCACGGCTTCTGAAAAGCGTTTTTGCAACTGGTTATTTTTGGAAATTAAATATCTACGGTAGGTTGGATTTATTGCTTCCATTTGTTGCGTATGACGTGCGTTTGAACGTCTCTGGACTTTATTTTTAGAACGTTTTCAACATTTTGCGAGCGCTTATTTTTCAACTTTTCAAACAATAGATAAATAATTATTTGGTAGATACAATCATTTTATTTGTTTTCGTTTTTAGACAGAGAAAACAATCGGAACAAAACAAAAAAAAGTTAAAAAAGACGAGAATCTAACATACCTAATAATAATAAAACAAAACACTGTACCTATAGGTACCTAATGTATTATGTTAGTGTGGATAGCAAGATCTTTTTTACTGATTTACTTATTGCAATCTTTTATGGTGTTAATTTATATTTGTGTAATTTATGGGATACTTACGGCCATGGTATTGGGTTTGGGACGTTATGTTTTGGCGTCGCGACGTTTAGCAACTGAGGCGTCGCCGATCTGCGGGCCTCTATAAGCGAATTGGTTGCGGGGGCGTGTTAGACACTTGTTACTCGCATCAGCTGGATTATTTTTGAGATAATAAAATCATTGCCTATAATTATAATCAATATTTTTTTTAATTGTAGAATCTATTAGTAGGTACATGCCAAAATATCAGCTAATTAATTATCTCCAAACAAGAATCGAGATGTCTTTGTTTTAAAAACAAAATAATTTAATTAATTTCGTTTGCGTCTTGTTTTTGTTTAATAAAAACAAAATAATTGGTGATTAGGTTTTGTCTCGATCGATTATTGTTTTAAAACAATGTATATAGGTATATATCAGCCGATAAGTACGTCGAACTTTTTTGTTTTCTTGCGCTCGTAAAATTAATTGACCACAAGGAATATTAATGGTAATGTTTGGGTTGTAGGTACTTTCGGTTTAAAACATGCTGTCAGATTAATGGAATTTCATATTTATTTTGGTTTATGACAGGCTTACTACTTATGTACCTACGTATATACTTGTTGCAAGTAGGAGATGTTTATTTTTGAATTTTTGGCACTTTCACCCGATCAACAGGTGTATTTGATTGGATACAAAGTCATGCACCTAATTCATACCATCTATTATTTAAATGGTTCGTAACGACAAATTTTCACAAAAAAATAATAACTACCCAATGCTATATCTACTTAATTGTTAATTCGAATTTTATTAATAGATACTTATATGGTAGAATGATTGAATGATACGAAAGGTGTTGGTGACTTCTGGCATCCAATTCATTGGATGGCATTCCGATGAATGTTTCGACATTGACGTCCTAGACCTTCTTCTTTAACATTTATTGTTTGTTTCGGTTATTTTGGGACTGTCCACTGTCATAATATATTATATCTAAGTAACAATACGCCCCTCGAAATTATAAATCTCATTTATTAAGACGTGACAATTTTGACAACTAATAATCTAAATTAGATCCGATTATTGGCTAAATATGTTTTAAAAATACACAAAAAAAAACTTAATTGGGTTACGCCTTCCATTACTTAATTAAAACCGCACTGATTTTCGGAACGGTAACTTCCTGTAGATTTTGTCTTATATTTAGCCTCAGAGTGTGCATGTTCCATTTTCTATTTTCTTTTATATTAATGGCGTTATTTTTAAAGCACAAGAACCTGGATGGAAATAAAACACTGTCATCCACTTTATTAAGACAGGTCAAGTGGACCTATTGCATAAAAAATCCGTAATTAAAGAAGTTGTAATATTGTAACCCCTGAAAAACTTGTTTTCAGGTTGCCGGAAGACGTGACCTAGAACAGGAACAAGAAATCCTGAACTGGATCCAGGTGGTCACCGGCGAGAGGATCCCCCCAAATATCCCTTACGAACACGCCCTTAGAGATGGTGTACTCCTTTGCAGAGTGATGAACCGTTTAATGCCAGGGTGCATCACCAGAGTCAACGTATCAGGGGGTGACTACAAATTCATGGACAACATTCAACAGTAAGTGCCAGTAGGAAATTACCCTGGTGTCATTTTTATTTTTGGGCGTGTGTAAAGTGGCGCGTGTTATCAAGTTTTACTCAATAGACTGCGCGTTTCCCAAAACCAAAATTATTTATTAATATATTACCACGCACCTCGGTATGAGTACAATAGAGTGGAATGTTCATCTGATATGTTGTGACAAACCAACAAACACGGTGTTCCTGCCAAAATTTTACCTTTCGTCACTCAAACTGTCTCATCTTTGATGTTTACAACATTTACGAAACGGCATTAGTCAATTGGCTTTTTTTATAGAGCGAATATCGCAACAGTTTTTTGTTTTTTGACTCCCTTTTATTTTCTGATTTCCTTTTGTTTTATTCTCCTTTTCGTTTTAAGACTCCCTTTTGTTTCTAGATTCCCTATTGTTTACTTTTTGACTTCATATTGTTTGTTTTTTATTAACTCTCTCTTGTTTTTTTTTTTAAGGTTTTTGAGTGCTGCAACGAGATACGGTGTACCTGACGTAGATTTATTCGAAGCAGCCGACTTATACGAGGCCAAGAACATTGCCCTGGTCACCCAATGCCTCTACGCCCTTGGTCGCACGTGCTACCGCCACCCCGAATGGAGAGGACCATTTTTGGGCCCCAAACCAGCCGACGAAAACAAGAGGCACTTCTCCGAGCAGCAACTGCGTGCTGGAGAGGCTATCATTGGACTCCAAGCTGGATCCAACAAGGGGGCAACTCAGTCTGGACAAAACTTCGGGGCTTCTCGTAAAATCATCTTTGGAAAGTAAACTTAAAAGCCCTACTTGCCCTCCAACCCTCTTCTTCGTGTTACTAAGTATTTAACAATTACAAAAAAAAAACGAACGAAATAATTTATTTATCTAATAATTAATTATTTATTTATTACATAAATTTATTTACGTGAATAAAAGATTAGTTTTGCTAACAAATTCATTTTTATTGTTTTATTTTTATTTTAACGAACGAAAAAAATATCTACGTTATTCCTTAATTAATAATTGGTAAAAAAATAATTTCAGGATATGTAGAATAAAATTTTACCAAAAACCACGTTTATTATTTTTATATTAATAAAATAAAATTAAACGAAATAAACTAAAATGTATTTAATTTATTAATCAATAAATGTATATAAATATACCTAGTCACTTCATTACTGTCTCATTATTTGCATAGAAAGAATTTATAAAAAAAGAGTATTATTTAAAGATTTAAAACAAATAATAATTCGTTAATAGACAAAATAAAACACAATCGTCTTAGTAATTGCCTAGAGACAAAAGAAAACAAAAAAAAAAGAAATGCTAAACAAAAGCTTTAGATTCTCTAATATTTCAAATAAATAAAAAAAGACTTACCCAAGAGCTCCAGATTTCAGAGCAGTTCAAGAACCAAAGCACTACTATAATAGATAAATGTTCACAAACTATAACTTATAAAAGAGTTTAGTTTTTATGAGCACTAGTAAATTACTATTTAAATTTAAGGTAAAATAAAAGAATTGAGTTTTTTATATGAATAATTAATTTATTGTTGTAAATAAATCTTACAATAAATTATTTGTAAATAAATATTTCGGAAGCCTTTGTGATGCTTAATTTATAAATTTCTTAAAGGCACTTTTATAGCACCAAAAATTATGGAGAAAACGCCTCTCATAATATTAACTAAATAATTATTAAATATATTAAATCATTACAATTATAATATATTACGAAAATAATACAACAAAAATAAACGTGACTAATACGTAACAATTAATCAGTTCAGGAACTTTTGCGAGAAAAAAATTAAATAACACAGTAGTTGTAATTGCAATAATCATAATAATAAAAAAAATGTAAATTCAAATACGTCCCAAACAAGAACTATAAATAAATAACAAAATATAGATAGATTCTTCTAGTACATAAATATAAACAATATACATATATATATTCTGGAGAAATCGATAATGGGAAAAATGCCACTCTTAAAAAAAATTAAGTACATTTGTACTTATAATAATACAATACTAAAGATGAAAAATAAGTGCAGTCGCTGTTGTTCTATTCAATTATTTTTATATTTTGGAGTACCAGAGCACTTGTAAACATGTTTTATTTATTTTTAGTGTTTTAAAACTTTTCCAAATGTTCTTTTTATCTTCGGTTGTAGTAATTGCCTTTATTTAATAAATTAAATAAGTACTGCAAAAGTTGTGTGAAGTAGGAAGTACAAACGAATCAAAATAATTATTAATCACCTATTAGAAAATTAATACAATTTCACCAGACCCTATCCCCCTTTTACAGTGGATGGGATTAAGAAAACAGGGCCCTAAAGTTCTCTCAACCCTAACCACTGCCAATGGGGTAAGGGTTTGTGTAATTGCACTAATTTTTCCAATGAGTGATCAATAATTATTTCGATTCATTTGTGATTCGTACTTACCACACATATTTTGTAGGTGCCTATTTAATTTATCAATCACAGTAAAGACTACAACTTAAAATAAATATAACATTGGGAAACGTTCGAAAACCCTAAAAAAATAGAAAATGTTTATATGTAGGTACTTTCATACCTACCCAAAAAAAAATAATCAAACCAAGACAACAGCAAGTGCACCAAAATTAATATATACATATATTGATAAACTAAGTCTTTTCACTTTCAGTATTTTCAACTACAGCACTAGAGTCTGAATTATTTCTGCTAACAGGTACCCTAAAGTCGTACGGGAGAAAGAAATTTGAATTACGTAGCCTTTCGATGAACTGGTAGGCTAAATTTGCCAGCCAGGTCAGCAACGACCTATTTTCTGCAACTTGTATTAAAAAAAGAAAAAATAAATTACTTTCATTAAATATTTGCGATTAGAAAAACTAAAACATAAATGAGTGACCAAAGCTTTGAGCGAAGCAGTGCAGTGACTTGTGCTAAACTTGAACAGAGAGCGAGTGGGTGCATGTTATTAATTAATTAAAGCATGGAAAATGAGTAACACATTATTCCCATTACCATCACAGCATTAAAAGGAAATTTTAAGCTTTTATGAGTACTAGTAAATTACTAATACTCATAAAAGCTTCTGAAGTCTTTAAAAAACAGCTGAAAAGGGTTGAAAACGTTCTAAAATATTTTTAAGCAAGACTGGTTATTTGACAGCATCAACAGCTAAAGTGAACTCAAAGGAAATTTTAAGCTTAATTCAAAATTAATTACAAACATTCACATAAGCGAGGCTTTGAGTTCTCAATAAATGCTAAGATCTCAACACAAACCAAAAAAGTTAAAAGGGGTTTGAAAAGATGTACATATGATAATTAACTTTAATTCCCATTAAAAAAAAAACTTACCCTAAGTTGATCACAGAAAAATAAATCACAGACATAATTATCACTGGGAAATATTGTTTATTTTCGTATATGCACCTTTTCAAACCCTTGCACATCCTTTTGGTTCGTTATCCTTTCAAAGGCAGCTGAAAGAGGCTGAAAACGTTCTAAAACATTTTAAAGTGAACTCGAAAGCATAACTTATAATATAGTTTAGCTAAACTTTCACCCCTTTTAACTGTTTTGGTTTGTGTTGACAACTTAGCATTTATTGAGAACTAGAAGCCTCGCTTATGTGAATGTTTGTAATTAATTTTGAATTAAGCTTAAAATTTCCTTCGAGTTCACTTTAGCTGTTGATAATAACCAGTCTTGCTTCAAAATGTTTTAGAACGTTTTCAACCCTTTTCAGATGCCTTTTAAAGACTTCAGAAGCTTTTATGAGTATTAGTAATTTACTAGTACTCATAAAGGCTAAACTAAATAATATATACTTTTAGGAAATATTATAGGTATTGTTATTTTTACAAAGTATTATAAAATCTGTAATGATTTATAATGACTTTTTGGCTGTAAATTGAATTTTAACAATAAACTTCCTATTTAGGTATTAATGTTGTAATTGTAATGGGAATACATGTTTAATAGCAAATGTACGCTTACTTTTGAGTACCGAAGTAAAAAAACTAAATTAACATTTCTCAATACAATACAAACTCAACTGAGAAACAATATTCCCATTATCGAAGAACAAAAAAAAAACAGAAATTTTACCCTGAAAGCCAATAGGTAATAAAACCAAATCACAGATTTAATAATACTTAAACATCTAAATTAAGCTTGATGTGTCAAGTATAATGGGCTCAAATGTAACAAAAAACATTAAATTCAATAAAATAAAACAAATCAACAGTCTTGTTCAATAAATAAATTCCATTTGAGCCCCCTCACTCTGACACCAATTTATTTTCTGAAAGAGACTCGTTTCATTATGGCCTTAATGTCGGTTTCGTGACGGCCAGATTGATCAAGCAGAGCTGCTTCAATATTATTACCTGTAGCAACAACATTGTCTCTTCTGTTGCGATGCTCGCAGATTGCCTGCCAAACGGCAAGCTGCACCCCCGGTCTGAGACGAGTGAAATTCAACTCCTCCCTGGTCATATAGTCCTGCACTTGCTCCAAAGTGTAACCATCGGCCAACATTGAATTTGCCGAATGGTAGAGATTCTTTTCGGCCAACCAATTCGCAAGACGCTGATCCTGTTGGATATTCTCAACCGGTGGGAACCGTCTAGACAACATATTACTAAACTTCTCACAGTAGAGGCAGTCGCGTTGATATAATCTTTCCAACTACAACAAAAAGGGAATAATTAATTTATACAAATTGAAATGAAAAAATATCTTCTTACCCATATGCCTGTCATTTGGTTAGTCTCTTGTACTTGTTCGAGCAGTCTATAATTGTGACTGCGAATTTGCAATATTTGATTAAACAGCTCTTCGAAGCTGTTGTCGCTGATCTTGTCGGCTTTTGCGGAGTTTACTGTACTGGGAGAGCTGTTGTTAGCCTCGAGGTTTTCTTCAAGTTCAGGAGACAGAACGACAATGGCAGCTTGCATTCCACTACGTACAAGACTGTCCAATGCGAACATCCAATGGGGCTTGATCGGGTGACGCCTGAGAATTTCGTTTACAGATTCTTGGTACAAATAAATCGCGAAGTGTAGTTGGCTTATTGTGTGTGTATCACTTCCCAATTCTTCTTTAAGTTGTCTTATAGCTGCATCGATGACTGCAGGCGAGTGATCGTTGATGTAACTTTTGAGACCGTTCATGAGGATCTCTAGATGTTGGTTCGTGAGCACGGTTTCACCAAGGTACTTTTCCCTTATTTTTTGCATCCACAGTTCGCAAATTTGGGCTCCGTCTTGTTCCAGTACTCTTACGAGGGTGGTACGTCTTTGCGAGTCTTTTTTGAGTATGTAGAAGCCGTCGCTTTCTGTGTCTGCGTCAACCTCAGGAGACATCGGAGTCCCGTTGGATCCGCGTCGTTGGGACATTTCTACTTCAGGTTCAATGTCTAACGATGATGTTGATGCCATGCTAAAGGGAATTTAAAAAAATTGAAAACTCGTAACAATAAAAAAAATAGATAGTCACCACCAATTAATTACCGCAAAATATGTATATTTGATAGGTAATTACATAAAATCGAGAATAAATTTAAAATATAACAAAACACAATTTTAAATAATTACCCAAAATAAGAAATAAATTTAGTAAAAGAAAAGATAGTTCAGGGAATTAAAAATTAAAATGTTAATGAAGATATAAAAAGGTCGTAGCAATATTGAATCGGTCGCTCTCAAAATATTTCATTCAAGGAAATAATAAAATAATTTTTTGGAAATTTCCGATCTCTAATCATAAGTTAATTAATCAGTTTTTAATGACAAAAATATTATTTTTCTCAATCCAACTGTAAAGTTTTGTTAAAAATTTATTATCCTTTTAATTAAGTACCTACATGATACAATAAAGATAAAAATTTCTTACAACATAAATAATTATGAAAGAACATTATTTTTATTAATTGTGATGCAACACAAGGTAGAATTATTTTTTTAAAAAATCAAGATTCATTTATATTATTGCAACATACTTACATATTATATTATTATTGTTTTCGAAAAAAAAAATGATGCACAATAAATTGATTTGTATTATGCACAAATTTGTTTATGTATATTTTTTTCGAAAACATTTTTAAAAGATAAGTGCATCTTGATTTATTTTTAACAATTCTACCTTTATTACATTGTAATCAACAAAAACAATGTCATGTAATTATTTTTGTTATAAGAAGCTGAGGAAGGCTGAAAGAAAATCCTGTTATTGTATCATAATTAAAATTTAACAAAACAGTAAACGTACAGTTAGATTGGGAAAAAATATTTTCTATAAGTATCACAGTTTTTCTAAAAAAAAGCCAGTTAGTTTTCCTAGTACTACCAAAAGAATATAATAATTTCGAATTCTATATACGGTCACATAAATTAAAATAAAACGTTTAATTAAAAAAAATCGTGTACGTGACAAAGTCAAAGACAAAGTGCTAATAAATGATCCCCTTCTCCTCACAAGTTCGTCCTATAGGTACACGACAACGTTCGAATGGTTAGTGAAAAAAGGGAAAAACCGTTAAAAGGATTAATAGAATTATTTTTCCAATCATAAAAAATTACCTGTTATAAGAATTTACTGCAGGCATTTGTATGGGTGGCAACAAATTCCTTCTTTTCCCCATTCTGCAAGTGCAGGAACAATATTTCAAGAGACCACACAAAAAAATATAAAACAAAACTCCTAACAAATTAAAATAAAACCCCAGGAGCAGCAGCAGACAAAGCATTAGACTATAAACTACTTCAAAATATTTAAGGATAAAAAAATAAGGAACATGCAACTAACAAAAAAATAGCAAATAAGCAATTTACCCGTTAATGCCACAAGTGAACAAGTTTCCAGCGATACCAAAAAAAGAACACATTTCAGACTTACTAGTTAATTATCAAAAAGCACGATTTAACTTATCACCGAACACTGATTAATTAAAATAAGTCTAATGAAGATAGTAATCGACTGTAGCCTTCAAGCGTCAACAACGAAATGGGAGAAGAAATGAACTTTTTCGAAAGGTAAAGTATAGTATGAAAAGAGATGAAGCTAGTGAACAAAAAGGTGAATTTGAGGAAGAGCAAAAAATTGTTGATAAGGCCAGGCAAAGCAAAGCAGATACATACATGTGTAATAGTTATACTCGAGAATATTATTAGGTTTGACGGTCAAAACGGACGAACATAAACACGATAAATACACATTTTAACAGAATAAAAGCTTTTTAAATTCAGTTAAAATATTATTACGAATCAGAAAAATAATTTTCAGAAAATACATAATAAAAAATAAAAAATTAATGCAAGAAGAAAACATGCGTTATTTTGCACGTAAAAACAAATTTACTTACTCGGGATCGGGGGTTGTTGGGGTGTTATTAGGGGCGCTTGGAACAGCTCCCGCGAAATGTATCTGAGCCCTTTCCACAGGCACTGAGACGCTTCTGTTAAATTCTGTGTTCACCCTAATACTTTTTTTCCTTTCTCCTATTTTAAAATATAAAAAAATCAACCCCTAATTCTTTTAGTTTAGAAACTAATTAATAATTAACTGGAAAATGAATAAATGATTTCTTGTAAATCAAAAAAATTGATATTTTTCCAAAATACATAAATGCATTTGGGATTTATTTTTTTAATAAGGAAAATAACAAATACGAAATGCTTAAAACGAACACTTTTTATTATTTCTACAATAATTATTTATTTAAACATACTGTATCTTCTTCAGGTAAAAGAAATTTAATAACATTTCTTACACTTGAAAAGGCTACAATGTGGTAAAATAATTATTATAGAACCGATTAAAACTTTGTGTAACTATAAATTTGTATTTTTCTTTGTATTTCATTTTTATTCCAGCAACGTTCGTTTTGAAAAAATATTATGGAAGATATTTTCAACCTATACCTAAGTAATTTGAAAAATAACTCATTATTGTAAAGTTGTGTGCATAAATGAATAGAACCAATAAAAAAAGAATTTGTTTGAAGATTTTACATTTATCTAACACTTTTTAAGTTCTTAAAATGCCAAAAAAACTAATACTGTTCGTTGAAACCATGTTTCGATTTTAAAATACAATTCGAAAAGAAATCAGCCTAATAAAAAAGGGGCAGAAAAAGAAACAAAAAACAACCCAAAATGCACATTTTTTGAAAACTTGACCTCAAAATTCAACAATTAATTATTAAATAAAAAGAAAAATTTAAGTAACTTTTGAAAAAACGTTTCAATACAATTTACTATTTATTATAACAATGTTTGTGTTCGAATAGTTTCTTAAAAAGTTACAATTATAAATACTAATTCACTAATTCCTGTCTTTATAACAAGTTTTAAAATTATTATCTCCCAAATTTAATAATTTATTTAACTTCAAATTAAATTTAACTACCAAAATCAAATGAACAAGAATATAAGTTCCTAATAATAATCAGACAAAGTTAAAAAACTTACCCAAAAATGGATCTTCCAGGAGTTGTTGTGCAGTTGCTCTATCTTCAGGGTCTCTCACAAAACACCTGAGAATAAAAGACTTCGCACAGTCAGATAGTTCGGCAGGAACCTGAGGATGGGCCTTGTAGTATCCTACTCTGAACAGAGCCGCCTCCGGGGACCCCAATTCTATAAATGGAGGGTCTCCTGTAGCCATTTCGACCACTGTACAACCCAGGGACCAAATATCTGCCGGAGCCCCGTATCCTCTTTGGCCTTTGTCGATCACTTCAGGAGCCATGTACTGAAGCGTACCTGAAAACAAATTAACATATTAACAAAACAAATTAATAAATTACAACAACAATCATATACACAAATACACACAAAATTTTGAATAGGAATAAGTACCTGTGAATGTTCCTGTAACAGGACACAATCCTGCGAGCCTTTTCGACGTCCCAAAATCGGATATTTTTACCACCCCGCTGTAAGTATTGACAAGAACATTGTCCCCTTTGATGTCCCTGTGCACAATGTTTTGGTCGTGTAAATATTTGAGGCCTTCCAATATTTGTCTCGTGTAGAAGGCCATTGTGCGTTCGTTGCCTTTGAGAGGGCCCCATTTGGAACGCAGAAGAGCACTTAGGGAACCCCCAGGGACTTGTTCCATGAAAATTTTGAAATAATTGTCTTCCGAAAGCGATCCCAAATATTGTACTATGTTTCGGTGTCTCAGCTGAGAATGGAGACGAATCTCTTCGTGTAGAGGTTGCACAACTCCTAAATTCTTTTCAGGTACTTCTTTTACAGCAATACGAACCTGAAACAATAATTACTTCTGTAATAATCATAAAAGTTTAAAACAATTTAATGTCTTACTTGTGTGTCTAAATCTCTGGCAGCATAAACGATCCCGTACGTCCCTTTTCCCAGGATGACCTTCTTTCCTTGCTCGTCAGTTTCGTATTCGTAGTGAATCTCTTTGGACGTTTCGTCGACATCGAACATGCCCTCGTGTATTTGTACTCCCCTGAGCTCTTGCATCAACGCGAAAACCCTCAACCTAACGGTGTCGCATGGAAAATAGATTTCGAATGTGTCTGAATTGGCGTAGAGGAACAAACAACGGTTGTCCCGTCTGTACAAGGTGATGGATCGGATCATATTGGTCGTGAACACCCACTCGTGGATCTGGGTGCAGTTCCCCTTCAGTTGTTTAAGGCAAAAATTGTTGATCTAAAATGATTTTTATCGTTTATTAATTTGATAAATAACTCTTAGATAATATCAAACCTGAATGGACGGTGGCTCTGCCTCGTAGTTTACGCAGACATACGTTGGCAAGTACTCTCTGTTCGGTTCAAGAACCAAAGCTGGAAACCAAATGCTTTCGTTCTTTGGAGGTCGAGTCGCTTGCATGAAGAATTCCATCCAAAAGTAGAAAATCTTTAAATAAACAAAAAAATTTAGTATCTAAAGTATATGACATAATTAAGTAGTCAACTTACCCTTTCTTCTGGCATTTTATCCTCGCTTTTATTTTTCCTAAACTTGTCTATTAACTCTATGTTTCCAACTGTAGAGTTCAAGTACCATAGGGGTGGATTTAATTTAAACATATATTCTGCGGCCTGGATGGCGTTTCCGTAACGTTGTGCAAGAACAGATATTTCGAAGAAGGTCGCCACGTCCCAGTAATCCTGTAATGATTCCAGACTGCCCTTCTTTCCGATTAAATTGTTCAAGAACCTTCCAATACGTTGAAGTTCCTCAGAGTGGCCAATCTCAGCTCCATTTATAACCAGAAGTGTAGCAAGGTTTATTCCTGCATAAGCATTCGGTTGCACTTCAAATCCTTTCCTGTACCAATAAATCGCCTGTTCTAAAGATTCAAAATCCAGGTGATCTGATTCGACGAATTTGTCTTTGTATATCCTTCCGCACAGGCACAGCATGTCAGGGAAATTGTTCTCCTTCTTTTTAAGGGCTTTCAGGCAGACCTTCAGTGCTTTCTCCCTGTCCCCGGCCAACTTTCGTCTATTTAGGGCAAAAGCGTACCAGTACCATATGTAGGAGTTGAAGAACTTTTTTGATTTTGG
This sequence comes from Agrilus mali, assembly GCA_029378335.1. Taxonomy (NCBI): domain Eukaryota; kingdom Metazoa; phylum Arthropoda; class Insecta; order Coleoptera; family Buprestidae; genus Agrilus; species Agrilus mali. The sequence goes on along the minus strand of CM055663.1, from coordinate 1,335,266 downwards.
CACAGTACGTAAATCGTCTACGAGCTGTACCATTGATTCGTAGTCCTGGATGTCCCGGAAAGACATGAGCATGTTCAGGATCACTTCTCCAGATAATACGTGGGGGTCGTCGAGACGTTTTCTCATCGCCAGGAGGGCTTCCTTCAGTTCATCGCCAGTCAAACTATCACGCACTTTTGTCAGGTCTGATATGAATTTGTCTTTTACATACGCTCTGTAATAAAATTATAAAATCAAGGACAATTTCATAAACCTCAGAAATTTCGAAAAATATAATTAAGTCAATACAAAAATGTAATATGTATATATAATTAAGAAAAAATTAACTGATTTAAACTTCAGAAATAAAATTAAAGTCACTTTCTAATAACTGCAACCTTAAAATCCTGTAAACAAGTCAATTTTCTAATTTAATGCAATAAAAATGTTTAATTCAAAATCTAATCTAGCATTTTTAATTTTATTTAAGAGAATAAAAGTAATGAAAGAGATTAAAAAATATATTATTCGAAAATAACAAAAATTGAAAATAAATAATAGGAAAATAATAAAAAAATATTAAATGAACAAAAATAGACTCAGTTATCTTCTTTAATAAAATATTCACGACCAACAAATTAAAATAAAGCTAAATTACATCTTATGTATGTACTATTTGACTGAAAATAAGAAAATAATTAATTAATCGTTTTAGTGGAGAAAACCTTTAATAAATTCATAGAAAAAGAAAATAAATGTATCACTAATTACTTACTTGTTCTCCACCTCAACATCAGTGAGCATCTTCCTTATCCTCTGATACATGGGCTCCATAGCTTCGTCTCCTCTCGTTCCAGGAGTTGTGACAATACAGGAATTGTTGCTGGAGTTGAGTGCGTACGAAACGAACGAATAATTTCCACAAGAGAGCTTTAAAATACACAAAAAATAAATTAGATACACACACAATAAGCGCTTAATATAATTCGATTAAAATAATCTAGTAAACACCTTAAGTCTGAGCGTTGCTTCGGGATCTGTATCGTTATAGAGCAGAATATTCTGTCGCATAAGAAAGCTTTCACGAACACCTAAATGGTAGAAAAGTGTGCTCTGCTGTATAAGTACTGAGACGTCCACTATCGCCACGTCTGCGCTGTAGAAACTGCTCACCTCGTTGGCCTCTGCGAAATCCATCTTGTCGAACTAAAAAACCGAAAAAAAAAATATTATACTCTCAAATTTAGCAACAAAACTAAAAATAAATAATTACAAAAATCAAATGCATTAATATAAAAGAACGAAGTTTATGTAAGCCCTTTTCGTTAAGCGATAAAAAATTCGTGAAAAATGCACAAAATCGTTGCATTTCTAATATTGACTATTTAAATCTTATATTTTACATAAATATTACAATAAAATAGTTAAAGCCTTTTCTATAACACTATTTTGATTAATTTTTGTGAAGAAATTAACGTTTTGTTAGGTATTTAGAGAATTAATGGAAAATTACAGATAATCATAGTTAATTTTCTAAGACATCTTAAGAAAAAATATAATTTCATATTAATTTTCTAATCATTTTCACCTCATTTTACTGTACAAACATATTTTATCGTAAAAAGTGCATAAGAAAAGATGCATTTCAAAGATTACTGATTCTAAAGCACAGTTTAACAAAAATGTTACAAAAAACTGTCCAGTTATACTAAGAACAAGGTAACAGACACCTTAATTTACATTTTTATAAAAAATACATTTTTTTAACTACATATTAGCTAAGGAAACGAATGGAAAACTACTGACACTCTTAGTTAATCTTCTAAGATTAAAATTGGATGAAATATAAAATAATATTAATTTTTCTGATAGTTTTCACCTCATTTCACTCTACAAACATATTTTATCGTAAAAAGTGCATGAGAAAAGATGCACCAAAGATTACTGATTCTAAAGCACAGTTTAACAAAAATGTTACAAAAAATTGTCCAGTCCTATTTAAAACATGGTAAAACAAGGCTTCAGTAACATTTATGAATAAAATACATTTTCTTATTGATAATAAGCCAGGGGCGGATCCACGATTTTGTAGAGAAGGCTTGCAAATATCAAAATTGTGTCCAATTCCTTATTAAATATTGACTGTAAATAAGTGCTATTAAGTATTTTAAAAATTCTGCTACAATTTATTGCACATATGTGCTAAAACTAAGTTTTTTAATTTAACTTGAAATTAAAGTACCTAACAAAACGAATCAGCTGCAAAATCAATTTTATTCCACTGCTTAACACAACTTTATTGTAAAGGGCCATTTTTACCATTTTAAGTACCAGAAATGCAATTTATAAGGTGAAGATTTAAACTCTACAAATATTAATTTAAAAAAGTTGTAGTAGAGTCATTTACCGTAATGTGGATGCACCTTGCACCCACTTGTGTGCATGCATTCTTAACATCCTCTAGGGCTTTCTTACGTGCAGCTACATGGTGGTCAGTTTCAGACAAATCCATAATGCAAACAACATCCATTTGTTGCTTATTATTACTATTTAGACCTGGTATTTGCACCGGGTTTGCAGATATATCAGAATGGGACCCTACTGAGTCAGTCATACTCCGACACTCTAAAATATTTTATGTTTTACTTATATTTCTTACACTTAAAAAAATTGCAGACAATTACCTGGGTCAGGTTCAACAATTAATGGTACTTGGGATGGCATCGTGAATATAAATTAATTGGTAATTAAATGAAAATGATCGAAACTATCGTTGCATTCAAGTTTGCAAAGTAGTTTAGGGGGCATGAGACCCCTAGGACAATAGGAACTTAGTAATTAGGTACACTAAGATAAATCGAACGAAAAACGAAACACATCTGTACTAAACACTTTTCCAACTTAAACTAAGCGAAAAAGGAAACACATTACTTCTGTAGAATTGTTTGTGACATAAAAAAACTAATAAAAAAACGTCATTATCATATTGACATTGTACATGACAGTGGCCAGCGATATTTGCTGATATTTGGCCAGTTTCCAAAATATTTTTATGCAAATTTTTTCAATATTAACACGAAAAATTGTTCACATAACTTTAAATTGTTACGATTAAACTGCAGAAAAACGTTTAATTAATGCATTTTAGAGGTTATATTTAATACAAAACACGATTGCTTATGCAATTTGAGATCCAGAGTGGTTTGCGGGTTACATACGTGCAGTCTATCTTTTTGAAAATTAAAGCACCCAAGGCCACTAAGGATTTTGGGGGTTGCATATAGTAAAGGTCTGTTTTCAGAGGTAATTTTTTCTAATTTTGTAATATTATAAAAAAGATATAATTACGTATGTTGTATACAGGGTATTATTTTACAAAAAAATGTTTTTATTATAACAGACAATTTGCAGTTATGAAAAAGTTGTAGATCTGCCAAAAAGTTAATTTAACTTCATTATAAATTAATTTGCTTACTAGAAAAAATAATTTCATTCATAAATTATAATAAATCTTTATTGGGACACTTAATTTTTTTTATTATTTACAAATATTAACAATAAAAATGCCTTAGAAATAAAAATAAAAAATGTTTTCGTAAATTAGTTATTTTCTTTTAATAACCAGAAAGAAATATTTTAATTATGTTGGTATTTAATGAAAGTGTAATTACATTGCAAGTGTCAATCAAACAAAATCTAAATTAAATAACAAATGAAAAATATATCGTATATTTAACAAATAAGTGCATCAAGGTGTATAATAAAACACAAAATTCAGTTAAATAGTTTTCTTTCGTTAATAACTTGTTAATGCAATTTGCAATTAATATTTAATTTAAATTAGTTCATATTAAAATTGTGTTCGGTTTAAATAATATTATTTTCAAACTATAGAAATCCTGTTTTTATGAATTTTATCAATGTTTGTTTTGTATTGGAATTTTATCGGTGAAAGTCCCATCGTCCTGACCGCGTCCTAGCGTGCCTGTTTCATGGTCAGTGTTATCTTCTTTTACTATCTAAAAAAGCTGTTGACTACACGTAGAAATATAAAGCAGATGTAATTTTTTATACATAAGGATACGAATTTAAGAACGTTTTAACTTAAAAATAACTACAGTTTTTATAAACAAGTTTTACAGAGTTTAAAGTACATAATTTGAACACTAATATCAAAAATTTGAATATTTCACTTAAAAGTCAACCCTCTACTTTTGATAGCTTCTTGGGAAAAATCTATTTTGGATGATTAATTTTTTCTAAATACTAAATATTTTTTCTAACCCTTTAATCTTTGGAAAATAAGGGCAGCTATCTGTCAAACAAAAATCAACCCCTTTTTTATTTTCTATGATTATTTTTTTCTAATTAGATACTATATTAGTTAGAAAAAATTCGGATCTATCTAAAGTAAGTGGTTGATTTTTGGGTAAAATATTGCCCTTATGTCCCATAGATGAGAGCCTAATCTATAATTTATGAAATAAAAAGAAACATTTAGTAATTAGAAAAATTAATCATTCGAAATAGATTTTTCCCATGAAAATAATAAACGTAGGAAACTGATTTTATGGTAAAGTGTCCACCACAGATACTTTGTTTCTGTTGTTGCATTAGTTGCCTTATTGTCGTTTAATTAGACAAAAGAAGAGTAACAAATGAAATAAACAGTAGAAAAGTAACATTTGAATTAAACAAATGTAAAGCAACAGTTGAAATAGTCAAATGAAAAGCAGCTATTGAATTAAACATATGAAGAGCATCTGTTGAAAACAAAAAACTACCTACCAACAAAGCATATTTGGTACCTTTTGGTGCTTTCTTGTTTAAAAAAAGTTGCATTTTATTAGTTAATGAGTTAATTTTTTAATATAACAAACAATCATTTAGAAAAGATTTTTTCGTACGAACCTATCAAAAGTAAGGGTTGATTTTAGAATGAAATATCATCCACAGATAGCTGCCTTTATGCCCCAAAAATACAACCCTAAGCTACTATTAAACTATTTACAAAAATTTATAATTTTTACAGTTTCTTAAATCTATTTCAAATTAATAATTTTTCTAATAAGGTACTAAATAACTATTTTTTTTTTGTAATTAACAAAGTATGTATTAGGGTCTTATTAGGCTAATCATATCATATAAAGTAGAACTACAAAACCAAACGTTCCCGAAAAATCATACCCCAGTTACGCCTATGTTTGTGGATGTTTTTTATAATGATATGGTTTACGATCCATTTAAACAAAATTCATACAATAGAATGGTGGCGCCAAAATCGTGAAAGTTCAGGACTAATGATGTAGAGAGAGATAGGGATTGAAAAAGACACCATACAGTGAGTGATAACAAGATTCATTCGGCATTTATATTTAAAAACATGTTTTACAGCTGTTAAATATTTCGTACGCCATTTTTAAATTGTCAACAAATCGTAATATTTATTAACCAATTAATTAGACAAAAGAAGTATTAATAATCAGTGACTAATTAAATACCTACGTGCTTGTAATTATTAGATATCTAATAAGTGCTCTCGATAATAATTAGTGCAATAAAAGTTTAGAAACTTAATTAATTGAATCAATGTGATCGTGTCCTGTGTATTTCTTCAAAGAAAAAGGATTATCCTACCAGAGATGTATTCAGGAAGGAATAAATTACGTCTCAATGTCCTAATAACCAATTGGTAAGTGATTTTGAAAAATTCCCATTCCTGCATGTAAAAACAATTTTTTATTGACTTCCGGAGTTCAATGTAATTTCAAATAATTTTGAGATAATTTGGTAATAAATGTAGGTAACGACTTACACCTGCGAACCTTGCATTTAATAACAAAAAAGAATTAATTAAAACTTTAAACCCAGCAGTTTTCTTTCGGTCAGTTTTTTGCGCTCATACATTGCGGTATTTAATTTCAATTTGCATACACTTTTAACTGCACAATTTAAATTATAAATCAATTTTTATTATGCATGCTCAACCTTGATAAGAGGTGCTGTGCTTACTGTCAACAGATACAAAAACAATTTTGGTATGTGACAGAGAGATAACAAAATATTTTCACTGTTACTATAGATAACTATGTATTAGTTAGTATCTATTCATTAATAGGAAATGAGATACCTACATATGCAACAGCTACTCGAGGTCTTGCATACTTAAGCCATTTGAGTGATACTGAGCAACATTTTTTTGCAAATTGTCTGTTGGCGTACGTAAATGGAAAGCAAGGCCCTTATTAAGCCTTAAACATGGCCATTTTTACGTAATTGTACGTACTTTATGGTCTTGCATTTTGTTAATGAACTAGGATTAAAATTGCAATCAATTTCATCTTGTCGTTTAAATACTTACACATAAAGAAGAGTAACAAATGAAGTAGACAATTGAAGAGTAACAGTTGAAATGATCAAATGAAAAGCAACAGTTGAATTAAACATATGAAGAGCATAAGCAAGCGAAAACAATTGTTTAAAAACAAAAACCTGTACATCCTCTTGTTTTATTTTTTATTATTTGAAAAGTGCAATTTATTAGCTAATGAGTTGATTTTATGTTTTAATGTGAAGGTAAAATAGATAGCAAATTAACTGAATTTGCTTAAAGGATATTGTGAAGGAAGGAGATTGTTGAATTTATTCAAAATTGTAGGTCAAGAATTATTTAAATCTATGGTTGATACTTAATGATAATAATTGCATTCATTGAAAAGTACTTATGCAGGTAGAAAAGTAATTTGCTAATTTAACGTATTCTGGAACCTTAACAACAAAAGAAATAATATTTTTCAATTATAATCAGTTACAGGTGTTTAAAGTCGACTTCCTAATTTAATTTAATTAATATGATAAAAGAATTGCGTTAAACAAAACTCAATTCACAATTAGATTACTAAATTGCAATTGTAAAGGTTTTGACCTTATCATAAAATAAGTATTTTGTTACATTTGATTGTTTTTGTAGTTTTTTGTGCATTATGTATTTACATAAAAATTGAAAAGGTAAGTGCGATGAATAAATTTTTTCTCTTTGTTTTGGTTCGGTAAGTTTACATTTTTTTATTATTCTATTACAAATGTTGCCAGGTGAAAACACAAAATAATTTACTTTAGGAAATGATTAAACATTTTTACGTAATTACACCTATATTAATTATTTATGTTATGTCCTGATTAAAAAATGTATTTTTGACTTTCTAAAACCATTGTTTTAACAATAGACAAAACTCACTTTTAAAATTTGTTATAATAGATAACGTCGTACATACGTACGTATCTCCCTACCTAAAAACAAATGAAGTGATTTATAAAACAATCGCGTCGGACTTATTTTGTTTAGCAAGTAATTAGTGATGGAGAGTTACGGTTTTGTAGTTTAACAGCTACGTTTGCGAAGGCCGGTTTATAAAGTTGGAATAATTATCCGGAACGGAAACGAAAAAATGATTTCTGTGATCGTCACCTTTTTATAGTCTGTTTGTTACACTTGTTGTATATAGATACTTAGATCTAACTTTATCTGCATTTGTGTAAAATAAAATTTTCCTTGAGCTTATTAAAATTCTACGCAAAAAGATCAGTCAAGGCAAAAATATTAACATAACGAACTAATAAGAGAAATTTTTGACGATAGGTAAATCTGCTTATAAAGTATTTTCAGTTTTGTTTTTTAACTTGCTCATTTGTTTCCTTATATTGTTATTTATATTCAATAATTGGTATGATTTTGTTTTTTTTTTATTGTTCTTAAGAATATGACAAATGAATCGTTAACGATTGTAAGTTGTTTTAAAACTTACTTTATATTGTTTCTGAAGGCAAAAATTTTCGTTTATTTACACTCTGCCGTTTTTGGTCTGTTATAATATTATTACCACAGTAAGGTTTTTATTCAAATTAAAACAACAAATATTTTTGTATATTAGATACTGCAAGTGTAGCTATTATTGTTAGTATTTTTATAAAATTGATGACGACTTAATTATTTTACCTACATATTGACCTAATGACCCAATTATTATGCAATTTATTCAAATAACAGAACAGTTATCATAATAGATATTTATATAATTTTTGAAAATTATGACACCCTACTATTATCGTCTTTTAAGTAGCTTATAGGCGATTTTTTTCTCACGTTATTAAAAACCGTGGTGGAAGTAATTGTAAGTGACAAGTTGCGATCTTGTAAATAAAAGTTCCTTGTCATTTGTAAGAACGAGGTCTGTCTTGTGCTCTCTCGGTTATTTGGAATGAAAACTCTTTTAAGGAAACGTAAAGGTCACACCTCACACGTAAACTATACTTAATACATACAATGTACGTATCTTTAGCAGATCTTTGACCATTCGGTAGACCTATCAATCTATTTGTAGCCTTTGGGGATGCCGGCATTACTTATCTACTATTCCTAATTGTACCTACATAGTAAGTAATATAAAAGTACAAATCCTTGGATAACTGGAGCAATTATTTATCGTTTATTCGAAAACGCCTTCCCGACAAAAATACTTAGATACTTACATATTATTGTCTTTTTTCCGATAACAATTAATTTGTTTTTAAAATATAATTTACATATGTAATAAATAGGTATGTACATCGTGTCATTAAAACAAAAACAATTAAAGCAATTGTTTCTTGCAACTGCATAATTACAAAAAAAAAAAAACAACTGAACATCGGAATGGTTTTCGAATGTTTCTTTCAAAGCTTTCAACTTTTTTTTGTGATTTCCCTTCACTTTTAGTCGAAAATACAATAAAATAATACTGTTGTGGCGTATCTACAAATTATTAATTGCAAGACCTCGTTACAGATCAACTAAAAATTACAGTAGGTAGGTAATAAATATTACTGTTCGGTATGGTTGGCATTTTCATCAATAATACAATTCCGCAGAGCAAATCTTCTGACCTTACTCCTGGTTGTTATTATATGGAGCGACATGCTTAAAATGCATGGATTATACACTTTTATTAGATATTGTGACTATAAAATAGTGGCAGCGCTAAAAAATCTTAAGGTTGCACTAATAAATAAATAAAGACTAATAAACGATAGAATTAATATGAAGGTGAAGGTCAATTACATACGTATAATATATAGTATGTATTTATAGTAGTCAAGATCTTCATTTCTCTGTCTTCAAATGTTTTTTCGATTGTTTCGTACCTCCAGAAGTTTTGTTTTAACAGTTGATTTCCTCGTTTGTTTTGCAATTTTGTTTTATGAAAGACAACATCAACATATACATATAATAGATACTTATGGTACTTACTTAATGTACCTATTAGGTACTTTATTAATTTCGTTTTCGATACGAAGGCTGTAAATACGAAGTGATAGTCATCCTTACATTAATTTAAAATACGGTTTCACCTTCAGTGACGTCACCCAAACAGGTAGCCACGGAAGATCTGATTTTTGTAAGAATAATGTGAAGCTCTTAGCCTTATACAATTTATTGTGGATGAGCACAAGATAAAACGAGATTAAAAATTAAAATTTGACCGCCAGTGTGGCCCAAGGAAAATGTCGGAAAAAAATATATGTATTTAGACATTAATTAATTTATTTTACAATCATTTATTGATTAATTATTTATATATAATTGAATTGGAAGGTTGCTGTTGCAACACTAATAGATAAAAGTAACTGGCTGCATCTTGACAGTGTTATCTACAGGATAATAAGTTAAAGATCCAGGTAAAATATTTTCCCTAATTGTAAGATTTTTTAATATTAAAATTATTGGTGGTGGTTGAAAAAGTGATCGTACGTTGTTTTCCCAATTGTTTGGCGTAGTTTGTTTGTTAGGACGTTCGGCGTCGTCGAAAGTGAATTTCCTCGACGTTGGCCGTCGTCATAGACGTAGCCGTCGGCACGGTCCGCGACCTCGGCTGTCGAGGCTGCACTTGGGTATATATAATGGCATTTGCAGCCCTGCTCGCTAGTATTTCACTCCTGCTACAATTCACGCGGTTCGCACCACAACGACGACGACGTTTCGCTGCACTCTTCTTCTTCTACTATCTACTACTACTATTTGTTGTTGTTGTTGCAATAATCAACTAATAACCAAGTGCTACTACCAAATTAATAACTCACCAAGTACCTACTTCTTGTTCTTCTTCCTCCACCTCCTCGAAGACGTCGTCCACATCTGTCCACCTAGCATTACCGCGTCACGTCAGTCCGAAAGATACCATCATCCTCTCGATGTCCATCATGAACGTAATAGTAAGTGCGTTGATGCTGTTGTTGTGCATGTGAGAAATACCTAAAATGTTGCTTAAGATAACAACGCGGGGGTGATTGTTGTTGCGGAAGGGAAGGGGCTTGGTTGGTTGATAAACACCCAGAGTGTGTGTGTGTGTCTGTTAGTGAAAGTTATATCTATCTGTCTACACGTACGATGGAAATATAAAATGGGGTGGATTTATGTTATTAAGGGCTTGATTGGTTGATCGCAATAGAAATCTAGAATTTTATTACGTAATTGATTGTTATTGACGACGATTAATAGGCAAGTTTGTTTTTAAAGTAATTTTATATAAAGATATAAATATTGCTGTAAGAAAGTACCTACCCCAAAAGTTTATAAAAAACTACCCCAAAAAGTTCCCAAACGGTTTTCTATTCGGAAAATATTTTTAATTAATTTAATAATGAAATATTAAAAAAATTAAATTATCCAAAAAGTTTATAAATGATTTATTTTCGATTTAGAAAGCCCTCACAATAACTTAATTAGGTACCTACATGCCACAAAACTTATTTTTAATTAAAATTAACATTAATAATCCATTTTGATTCTTAAGGTCTTTAAAAACTTTTTGTTATTTAATGATTTTTTTTTCAATATTAAGGAAATTAATTGTCTTTAGCTAATTTATTATAAATATTAATTTAGTTCTCTTGAAACAATAAAAAAAGTTTCTATTTTGTTTCTAATTTTAATCCAGTATAATATTTAGAGCTATAAACAAAAAACAACACTTTTAAAGAGCTCAAAACAATAGACAACACTAGCGAATAGTTCAAAACAAAGGACAACACCCCCAAGAAGTTTTCTAATGTTTTTAGAAACAATTGCACTCTTTTGATTACCAATTGTTTTCAACAAAAAAGAATAGTACTCAGGTATTACACAATTTAGCTCATTATATATATTTTATTATATTATTAGATTGAGTGGTATGCAAAATCAAATAACAATTAATAGATATAAAAAACGTAGCTGTCAGCTTTCACGAAACAATCATTCCATAAATGTTTTCTGTCAGAGAAGGTCTCGTGCTATTATTATATTATTGAAGTCGGTATTTCTGATAGCACTGCTAACTAGCTGGCTAATATAAGTCGATCATGTCAATTTATGTACGTATCTATCTGTACAGTAGCCTGTAACTCAACTACTTATAATATACCTACATATATATGTATATAGATACTTTTTCTACATAATAATAATAATAGCCAACTAATACTGTTACTGTGTCTGTAACGTTTTAGATTTACAAATTTGAAAGCGCCAGTTTCTAAAAGATAACAATCACTTTGTGAAGTGTTTTTACCTATGGTAGGTATGTACCTATACTTACAACCGTAACACAGCTCCTCCTATTCCATATGTAATAATTATTAATTTAGGTACCTATACATAATATGTAGGTAGGTATGTACCTACGTATATAAGTATTAGGATGTTACGGGCAAACAAAAATGAAAGTACATATGTAACAACAAAAGTATTTCAAAAATTCGTCGAACAATTAACTAACTAACTATAAGTACATAAATATATATAAAAAAAAGAAACGCCAATCCGTTTTTTATTAAGTAAGTACATATATACATAATATTATATAGGTACATAGTTTTAGATCGATATCAATAAAACGACATTAACAATGTAATTATTAATTGTTTAAAGTTTTCTTAGAAACAAAGAACGGATGTTAGCTACATGAGTGATCATTCATTACAGGAGCTACTGGTAGGGGTTGAATAAGGAAAATGAAGCTTTAATAGTAAAACGCTGCCATTAGACAAATTTTTTAGTTTCCATAAGGGATGATAGGCTGTCAATTATGGGGTGAACTAATTCTCATGTGTAACTCTTAGCCTAACATAATAGTATTAGCACCCTACTCGTACGTACGTAATTGTGATGAAATAAGCATTTAGGGTGGCTTTTGCTGTAAGTAGGTATGTACAACTTAAAAACTTTTTTTTTTTAAATTTTTGATAGGTACTACACAGTAACAAATCATGTGACACCTCTTATTAACAATATCGCTACCCTTATCACAAATAATAGTAGCTAATAGCCTTTCATTTCATCCCCTATGAATATTTATAATAAGGCGAGTTTGGCACCATTAATTTTCAACCCCTCCCATCATGCTGCAATCAATAATAATAATAATTATTATTATTAAATTAATTTTACTAGATAATTATATTATTATTGGTATAGTGCATGTATAATATCCCTAGACTTGGGTAGGTTGCATTTGGACACAGAATGCAACCTGTCATTGGCATCAGGAAGTTGCAGCCTTTCCTCAAGGTATTTCCTCACTTCCGTCCTGGTGAACGAAAATTGTAAAGTGTCAATCACGTAGCTGACCATTTCCAGTTCGACGCAAAGAGGACATGGGTTTGTTGTGGTGTAATCATCCACTTGGACGTTTTCGAAAATTTGCTTTTCCGGCTTGATAATTATCCCTTGCGTCTCCCTCACGTCTGCGAACGATTGTTGTACGTAGGCTGCTGTTAGAATGTACTTGCGAAACTGATCTTCTATTGCTTCCAAATACAGCATAAAATTGTGTTCGTTTGGGGTGGAATTGTGCGATAAAAGCGAGAGAAAGGGGGCGTTGTCGCACCCGCAGTTTTGAAACAGAAGCCATATTGCTTCGAAAATTTTACTCAATTTTTCGTCTTGTTCTTGTTTATTAATTTCTGCAACATCCACGTCCGCTGTAATTTTTTGGAGTTTGTCTTCAAGACCCAACAGCAGTTGTTTATGGTTTTTGAACAAGTTAACGTACTTAATTTGTTGTTGTTCAATTTTAGACCACATTTCTTTAATATCACTGTTTATATTTTCGATTTCATCGTTAACACGAACTATGAGGTTAACCATAGAAAAATTTGTGACTTCGTTATTGTTAAACTTTTTAACCACAAGGGGTATTTCGTTTTTACATGCTAAATCTTTTATTGTGTCCAGGGCTCTTTCATAAGCATTGCGTTGAACCTGAAGGCATATTGTGTTAGCCTTCTTGGCCAAATGGGCGTTATTTTTGAGATCATTGGTATGTCTTTTGGTCAACTTGGCTCTCACAAAGGACCTCAGTTTACGTCGATTATGGAAGTTGCGTTTCAGTGTTATAAATGAGTCCTCGTCCCTGTTTAGGTCGTTGCAAGCTTTCGAACGTAAAAATTTTAGTTTTTGTATCCACTCGTCTCTTGCATTGTACGCCAGTGTGCATTGTTGAAAGAGATCCATCAATATTTTTTTGCCTGTGTAAATTTTTTTGATCATCTTTTCCCATATTGTGTTGAAATGGTTCCTTTGGTCTAACAATGTCATTATTTCTTCCCTTAGTTTTTTATTTTCTTTCGTTATTAGGCCGAGTTTTGAGTTTTGGGTTTCGAGTTGTCTCTCGAGACGTTCGACCTGCTGGTTGCCCTGCTGGACCTTTTGCTGACGTATCATGTCGCTGACCTGTTGGGTCTTTAACTTTTTTATGTTCTTTTCTGTTACTTTTATTTGCTGATTGAGTCCGTCGTTCTTGTTTTTTGCCTTTTTTATGTTCTCGTCCAGTTTTGTGCTCTCCCTGACCAACTGTTTTATTTTAAGTGCTGTCTCAAAATCCTTCAACTTCTTCTTCGTGGACGTTGCAGCTGCATGGTCCAAAGTCACACTTTTATGTTCTTTCTTATAAATTTTGGTCAACTTTTTAAATTTTACTAAATCCTTGTCAGTTCCTTTGAGTAGTGTCCAGTGTTCCCTGTCGAAAATTTTGTATTCCCTCTTCAGATGTCTCAGGTCTTCCTCATCGTCCAACGCGATTCCCAGCAATTCTTCGTCATCGTAACTTTGCGGTTGTTTTCCACACGCCATCATCCTCTTGTAGACGCTCATTGTTAATTTTTGTTACTATTAAGGACTCCCCAAAAATATCGTGAATTTCCCACCCCTTTACGAGAAATTCCAACCCTTCACATTGACGTTACCACCACAAATGACATATTAAGTATAATTCAAATGTTTTATTAATGTAGGTAATATTAATAAATAATTCTTAATATTTTCATTGGTACCGTTTCTGGACAATTTCCCTGGACTTTGATAAATTACAATTCGACACAGAATGGAGCCTGTCCATGCCATCGGGTAACTTTAGTCGTTCTTGTAAATATTGTGTTACTTCTTGTTTTGAATGGGCGAACTGAAGGATGTCGGTGACGTCGCTGACCATTTCCTGTTCGACGCATAGTGGACAAGGATTCTGCTCGACCATTTCGGTCACGTTCAAATGCGGTGGATAAAATTTGTCGGCTTCAATAACCCAGCCGTCTCCCTCAGGACGCTTCTTTTCCATCTTCTGCTTGAAAATGGCCTTCAAGACCATTTCGTACAGTTTCGTCTGGATCGCGTCAAGATAGATGAGGACATTGTAGCCGTTTATGGTCGAATTGTCAGCTAAAAGTGCCAAAAAGGGAGAATAATCGCATCTGCATATGTTGAATATCCTGAAAATTCCGTTGAAGATTTCTTGAAGGTGTCCATCTTTTTGATCAATTTCTTCCAAATTTTTGGTGAGTTCTTCCTCCAGTTCTTCCGACCTCTGTGCCAATTTTTCGGATTTTATCCTTTGCTTCTCGGACATTTGGTCATAACGCAATTGTTGTTCCTCGATCATCGCGGATAATTTCCTCAAGTCTTTTCCGACCTCCTCAATCTCGATGTTGATGTTGGTGATGAGCTTGAATTTTGAGTCGTTTACAGCCTGTTGATTCGCAAAACATACTGTTACGGTTTTTACGTCGGTTTGCCCTGTTACGTCCTGGATGTCCGAAATAATCGTAGAATATAAGTTCCTTTGCAACGTCAACTTTCCGTGCTTTTCCCGTTTCTTCCTGGCAGTAATTTGCTCCAGATCTAACATTCTTCGGTTTTGCTGTTTGGTTTCGATGAAGTTGGAGAGTTTGTCTTGGTCATCTATGAGATATTGGAGTTTTGACCTTTCCTCGCGGTCGACTTGAAGGTCTTTGTACACTTTGGACCTTAACGCGTCTAAATTTGCTATACATTCTCTCCTTTTGTCGTAAGCGACTGCTGCTTGTTGGAACAGGTCTAGCAGACATTTTTTCCTCCTGAACATGCCCATTATCTGTTTTTCCCACATGACATTAAAAGACTCCCTTTCGTTCATGAGATGATCTATTTGTTCCCTTAATTTCAGATTGTTTGCTGTTATGAGCCCTATTTTCTTATTTTGACAGTCCAATCGGTTTTCTAGTTGCTCAACAGTTCTTAAGCTCTCGAAGTTTTTCTGTTGGTACAAGAAATCCGTTAGCTGACTGTTTCTCAGCTTTTGGATGTTCCTGTCTACTATTCGTATTTTGTCTTCGGTCTCCCGGATGTCCGTCATGCGACGCCTGATGTTGTCCTGCAGGACTTTGTTCTCCTTCGCCATATTCCTTATGGTCTTCTCCATCTCCCGGTCGCCCCGTATTTTCGACGAAGACAAGGCGATGTTTACATCATCCGACATATTTCTCTTCTCTTTTTTGAGAATGTTCACGACCTTTTTGAACTTCACCATTGTTGCGTCTGTTCCCATGATAAGGTTCCAGTGGTCCCTATTCAGTTTGTTGTACTTCCTTACGATGGCGGAAAGGTCCTTCTCTTCGTCAAGCTCCATCTCGAGGATTTCGTCCGGGGTGAAAACCGTCCGATGTCTGCATATCATCTCGTAATTGGCCATCATTTATTCAAATATTTATTAGGTAATTAACACAAAAACTAACAAAAAGAATACAAAAAAAAATAAAAACAAAAATGACGTTTACATCAAACTAATTATTCTGTAAGAGTAACTAATATAATCGCAGATTTCTTGATAATAAATAAATAATTAAATAATTAGCCCATGAGCCACCCCCACAATAAAATTAGTCGATAGGTAATAATGTTTTGATTGCTTTATTTATTTATGGATAAAAATGTAACAAATGAATAAATAACACCTAAAATCTACCCCAACAAGATGATAATGTCCCCTACAACCATTACCATCATCAATCAATCACTGGTACCTCTTCTGTATAATTTCCCTGGACTTAGGGAGGTTACAGAAGGAAACTGAATGTAAACTGAAAGATCCATCGGGAAGTGCCAACCTGTCTTCAAGATGTTGGGCAGCTTCAATTTTGGTACGGGCGAACTGTAGGGTGTCGATAACGTCACTGACCATTTCCTGTTCGACACACAACGGACAAGGATTTTTGTCCACATAATCGTCAACGTCAGTGGGTGGTAAGTAATATTTATCAGTTTCTATGACCTTAACTGCGGTCGTGGTCTTTTTCTTTTCGGTTTTCTGTTTGAACAGTGCAGCCAATACGACGTCGTATATTTTGCTCTGAACTGCATCCAGATACAAAAGGACGTTGTAACGGTTGATGGTCTCGTTATTACCGAGGAGTTCCATGAAAGGAGTTTTGTTGCACTTAATGTTCGTGAAGACTTTGTCGATGGCCGAGAAAATTGTTTCGAGATTTTCGGTTTTCAGATTGAGTTCGGCTTCGGCTTCGTCAGCTAATTGGGTCATTTCTTCTAGCTGGAAAGCCCAGTCTTCAAGCTTCTGCTCCTGCTGTACAGCTCGCTGCTCGTTGACGGTTTGCTTCTCTTGTATTTCTGTCACCAACTGTTGTAGTTCTTTGCCTATGGTTTCGATTTCTGCATTTATGTGAGTCACCAGGAGGAAATTTGAGTCGTTCGTGGCTTCGGTTTTGAGGAAGGCCTTTCTCATTAGGTCTGTGTCTGTTTCTTGCGTTGCCGATTGGATTTCGGAAACGATTTCCATGTACTGTTCGCACTTTTCCTGGTCCTTTATTCGTTGTAAACGCTTTTTCCTATGGGTTAATGCTTCGAGGTCCTTCATGACTCTTACCTGCTGTTTTGTTTCTATAAAGTCGGACAATTTTTCGCTGTGGTCGAGGAAGTGTTGCACATTGTTCATTTCCTCGCGGTCCATCGTCAAATCTTTGTAAGCTTTTGACCTCAGCGCGCCGAGGGTGGCGATCCATTCGTCCCTTTTATTATAGGCTACTGTGGCCTGCTGTAGAAGATCGAGGAGGTACTTCTTTCTCTTGTACATCCCGCCCACCTGCCGTTCCCAGAGGACGTTGAAAAAGGAGCGTTCTATTAACAGATGGTCGATTTCTTCCCTCAGTTTCCTGTTGTCTGAGGTTATTATGCCGAACTTTTTGACTTGCATGTCGAGCCTGTTTTCGAGTTTCTCGACGGTCCTGAGGCCTTCGATGTTTTTCTGTTGGTACTGGTCGTCGGTCAGTTGGGATATGCGAAGTTTCTGCACCTGCCGGTTTACCCTCCTTATTTGGTCTTCCGTCTCGCGGATGTCGACGATCTTGCGTTTTATTTGTTCCCTCAGGCTCGTGTTCTCTTTCAGCATTTCTTTCATCTGGGCTTGCACTTCGAGGTCCTGGGCCACTTTGGACTTGGACGTCGCGATCGTGTGGTCGTTAGCAACGTTCCTGCTTTCCTTCTTCAGTATTTTGAGCACGTTCTTGAACTTTACCATTTCCGCGTCGGAACCAAGGAGGAGGGCCCAGTAGTCCCTGTTCATGAGGGTGTACTCCCTCTTGATGCCCGACAGTTCCTTTTCCTGTTCCAGCTCCATCTCCAGGATCTCTTCCGGTGTGAACACCGTTCGGTGCATGCATATCATCTCGTAGTTGGCCATCGTTAAAAAAATTCTTTAGGTACAAAATGCTCAACAGTAAAAACCGACAAAAGAAATATAAAAAACTTTATGTCACGTAAATGACATAAAATAAATGCATAGATTACGACTTCTTTGATCCATTTTTATAAGTATCTATGTATCTATATATTTTAAACAAATAGGCCTTAGTACATATCTACATAAAATTAACAATAATAAAATAGGTATAAATATAAATAATAATAAGTACTCATTGGTATCGTTTCTGGATGATTTCTCTGGACTTTGGAAGATGGCACAGGGACACGGAATGGAGCCGGTCAAGCCCATCTGGTAAAGCAAGTCTCTCCACCAAAAAGTCTTTTACTTCCTCCTTAGACATAGCAAATTGTAAAGTATCAATGACGTCGCTAACCATTTCCTGTTCGACGCAAAGAGGACATGGATTATGACCTATGTAAACTTCCGTGTCTACTGGGGGCGGGAAGAACTTCTCCTCCTTAATGACCAGCACGATTCTCTTAGGATTCTGCCCCTTCTTTTTCGTGGTCTTTTGTTTATACAAAGCTACGGTCATAATTTCCGATATTTGTATCTGCAGCGTCTGGAGATACAACATCACGTTGTACCTGTGGATGTAAGTGTTGTCTCCTAGGAGTGCCAGGAAGGGAGTGATGTCGCATTTAGTGCTGGTGAAAAGTCTTGAGATGGCGTCATACATTTTTTGCAGTTTTTCTCCCATTGCGTCATTGGTTGCTTGGGCGTCGTCAGCTTCCTGAGTTTTCTGTTCCAGTTTCTCCTGGAGTAGTTCAAGTGTTGTCGGTTGATTTTCCTGTCTGGAGGTCCAAATCTCCTGTTGCTCTCCGATCTTCTTCAGCAGTTCTTTAAGATCTCTCGTAATATGTTCTATCTGGTCGTTGATGACCGATATCAACACGACGTTCCTGACGATCTCGTTATCGTCCCACTGGTTCTTGCTGCAAATGTCTTCGAGCTCAGAGGTGTTAAAATGGGCTTGAATTTCAGACAACATGCTGATATATAATTCTGATTTTTGTTCCATTTCTAACCGGAGTTTTTGCCTTTTTAACCTGACCTGCTTTTCGATCCCAATCATGACCCTTATTTGTTCCTTGATTTCTATGAAATTTGAAAGTTTCAATTGGTGGTCGTAGATCCTTCCGAGTTCCCGCATTTCAACGCAGTCCTTGACGTAATCGTCGTAACATTTGTTTCTTAAAGCGTTCAGGGTTTCCACCCACTCGTCCCTTTGGTTATAGGCCACCGTTGACTGTTCTATGAGGTCCATGAGGATTTTTTTGCCTCTCGCTATGTGATGGACTGCCCTTTCCCACAGGGTATTAAATGTGTTGCGTTCTTTTAGTAGGTGGTCAATTTCTTCCCTAAGAATTCTGTTTTGGTTGGTAATGGTGCCGAACTTCTTGATCTGAATGTCGAGCTTTTTCTCCAGGCATTCGACAGTTCGTTCACCCTCGATTTTCTTCTTGCTGTACTGATCGTCTGTTACTTGTTCGGATCTCAGCTTGATGACAACCTTTTGAACTCTCCGTATCGTGTCTTCGACTTCTCTTATTTCGATTCTTTTGTTTTTTATTTCTTGTTCCATTTGGCTGTTCTCTCTCATCATCTCTGCTATGGCTTCGAAGGTGTCGGTGTCCTGTTTCGCTTTGTAGAACGAGGTGGCTATCGTTAGGTCGGTTTTGACATTTTTTTGCTCCTTATTGAGGATTTTCAGGACCCTTTTTGTCTTGGTGGATTCAGCGTCTGTTCCTGTTAGAAGTGACCAATAGTCTCGGTTCATCGAAAGGTAATTCCTTCGGATTCCCTTCAGTTCTGCTTCTTTTTGTAACTCTATTTGGAGTATTTCTTCATCGGTGAGTTCCTTTCTGTGTTTGCAAATTAAATCGTAAGTTGCTTTCGCCATTTCTTCTTTAAATAAATAATAAAACCTTTAAAATTCAGAAATTAAAAGCAACTCGGTAAGTACTTAAATAAAATATAATGACTAATGGCAGTATAATTGTCATATATTACCTACTTGATATGCAATTATAGTAGTTGTAAATACCTGCGTCAAAACTGTATTCAAATCAATCTATAGAAATATTTTTTTCTATGATCTATTATCGTCTACAACTTTTTTTTATATAAAAAACGTTTGATTGTTTTAGAACAAAAGCCTGTGAATAGGTGAATCCGTTTGTTTTTGTTTCAACAAATTTAAACAAAAGAATTACTTACCCATTAATTACGTGGTATTGTTATTTAACAAGCGAAGATTTTAGTAAAAAATTTTAACAATTGATAACATACTTACTCAGATTCAGCGAATGCGAATTTATTTTTTTAAATCTAATAGGTAGGTAGAACATTTTATTTGTCCTGTTAATTAAATTTAATTTACTTTAGAATTAGCACAGAGTATTTAACAGTTTCATAAATAACTATTATGTGTTTTGTTTTTGATTTGCGTTTGTACTTATAATTTAGTGGCTCGCTAAAATTGTTGCATTTTTTTTATTGACGAGGATTAGGTATAATATTAGATATAGGTAAACCAAAAGTTATGCAACGCTTTTGAAATAAATTTTTATCTATTGTTATTTCAATTAACAAAAACCGACATAGCACCGATACTTTCAATTATTTTAAGTTCAATTGTTTATGGTATGGTATCGACAGCACTACCGAAAGAGAAAAAAAAACAAAAGTAGCACCGATTTGGTTTTGTTTTTTTCATTTTCTTTTGTTGAAACAAAAAAGTGTTCACCTATGTATAAAATAGTTCCCCGCCTTTTTAATCAAGAATTACGTTGATGGTGCTAATTTATGTGTATGTATGTGTAGAGTAGAGCTAACTAATAAGAGGTAAAAGGACCATTACCATTACTGACCATTAGATATCTCCCAACCAACCAAAGAACGTCTGGTGATTTTTTTGAACTCGGACTTCCGCGTCATTCATTTTGTGCTCAGCAACCATGTCTTTTAAATACCCTTTTTCATTATATATATATATAGGTACGTTTTAGATGGAGTTTCGTAAAAACGTAAAATTAATTTATTAACTAGGTAGGTATATAAGGAGGAGCATCCAAAGTTTTCAGCGCCTTCAGCTTATTTTATTAACTTGTCTCTTAGCAATTTTCAAAAATTGTTTCTTTAGTGTTTTGTTCACTTGTTTTCTAGTACCTAACTATTCCATTCACTTGTTTAACAAAGTTTTGCTCGCATGATTTTCACCTGTTTAAAATAACACCGATGTGATTTTGTTCAGCGGCTTAATCAAAGGAGAAAAAGTTGCAAACACGATTGTATAATAATTTATTCGTTTAGATCTCCGTCCAATAAATAAATAAATAAATAGATTTTTATGACAGTAATAAAGCGGTTTATCATTATTATAAACCAACCAATAGATTGTATTAGAGGAATTTTAAGTGCTCTTTTGCTGGTAGGTTCCTAATACGGTTCATTGCCGAAAGAACTGAACTCAGGTAGTATTGGTGGAAAATAATAAATTCTAATCACTAATCACATTCTTAAGACCTAACATGGTTTGCCATAGGTATGATTTGGACTTATATGCTCCAGTCTCAAGTATGTAGCTATCTATATCTGTATGTATTTACGAGTACATTTCATTTGTTTAAGAACCGTGACCGCCTGACAAAATTATTGCATTTTACCTACAGATTGTGAGATTAGAATCTCTGTATCGTTATATTAAAGGATTAAGCAGCAGAGTGCTGCAGGATATTCGTGAAACAGAAAAGTGAAAGAAACTATTTTGGTAATTCGTAATTTCGGATTTCGCAATCGTGGTGGGTGATCGCCGCGGTGCAGTCAGTCGGTGGTGCTTTTGGACTAAAACTAAAATATTGTGTAATTTTTATTTCTTAATCATATTTGCAAATTTGGGCATTTCTATGTATAAGTATACGTAGATACTGACTGTCAGCAGAACTGTTATAAATAGTTAGGTATTTGTCTTTGCAAAAAAAATTGCAACAGTTAAACAGTCAAAAAGTTGTAAAACTTCGGCGCTATCAATAAAATCAAAGTTCTCTCACACTATTAGGTATCTATTCAATAATTTAGTTTTAATTGTTGTTAAACGACCTGTTACATGGCTATTAACATTAACATTAACATTAACTCGGTTTCCAATCACTTTTTATTTACTTATTTATATTCCCAGAAAAGGACATTCCCTAATGCACTTACTTTGGTATTTGTTATACAGGGTTTTTCAAGTTGATGGGCTATTAGAAGTATATGAATTAGTAGAAGGAATTCAATTTTGAAACTTGGGCTCATTTGGTTATTGTTTATGCCGCTTCTTTTAAAAATATTTTCAAGTTCGATTTACATCCGGTTATACCGGAAGTCGATACCAACTTTGTTATTTTAAATGGAATGGTATATTTTTCACGCTGAATTCGAATAAAACGTGTAATTCAAAGGTAAGTTTGATAACCAACTTGTACACCTATGACGATCGGTTTCTGAGTTAATTTAATTTATAAAAAAAAAAAAATCGCTACCGCAACCCAAATTATAAAAAATCATAACTTCTACAAAATACGACTTAGAGTGTTGAAATTTTTACTAGTAATAGCTGAATATTAGTGCTAACGCCTTGACAAAATTGAATTAAATAATTTATACAGGGCGTTCAAAATAAAATTCTAAAATTGAAAAACTTCAAACACGAATTACTTCGTTTTTTCAAATGGCACCTACTATTTTTTTATTTTTTCAATCGATTCCTTTTTTTATCCTCTTTCGATCTATATGGATACTTCCTATTTTAAATAATAATTCAAAATTATTCCAAAATTTTCAAATAAAATAGGAAGTATCCATATGGATCGAAAGAGGATAAAAAAAGGAATCGATTGAAAAAATAAAAAATAGTAGGTGCCATTTGAAAAAACGAAGTAATTCGTGTTTGAAGTTTTTCAATTTTAGAATTTTATTTTGAACGCCCTGTATAAATTATTTAATTCAATTTTGTCAAGGCGTTAGCACTAATATTCAGCTATTACTAGTAAAAATTTCAACACTCTAAGTCGTATTTTGTGGAAGTTATGATTTTTTATATAAATTTGAGTTGCGGTAGCGATTTTTTTTCTATAAATTAAATTAACTCAGAAACCGATCGTCATAGGTGTATAAGTTGGTTATCAAACTTACCTTAAAATTGCATGTTTTATTCGAATTCAGCATAAAAAATATACCATTCCATTTAAAATAACAAAGTTGGTATCGACTTCCGGTATAACCGGATGTAAATCGAACTTGAAAATATTTTTAAAAGAAGCGGCATAAACAATAACCAAATGAGCCCAAGTTTCAGAATTGAATTCCTTCTACTAATTCATATACTTCTAATAGCCCATCAACTTGAAAAACCCTGTATATTAGATATAAATGTTTAAATAATAAATTGGATCAAATATTTATTATCAGTCCATGTACTTAGTAAAGGGCTAGCGGTAACGGTATGTACCTAGTTTACTTACACTTGGTATTTTTTTTAATTTTTGATTTTGTAACGCAATAATGTGTTGCAAATGCTCATGTCATAGAAAGGACAACTTAACAAAACGTTACCTACATATATACCTACTGTATAAATAATAGTACCTACTTACCTAACGTAACATTTTTTTTCGAAGTTTACTTTTACATGTTTCCAAATTTTTACTTTCAAAATTTAGTCGTCCGTAAAGTGATTGTGAGCACCTGTAGGTACATTTTAAATAAAAACATTTGACAGTCGCACATTACATATTATTACATTAATTACTAAAACTATTTATTGAGAAAACTCCCATAGATATAAATATATACAATACACGTAGGTATATGTTTGTTTGTTGTCACATAACAACTCCAGTATGGGTAGGTACCATTGGACATATGTACCTTTGATGGGGCTTCAATGTCTTGTAAGGCATTAGGTATCGCATCATCTCGTGATGGTTTTAAGTTAATTTCTATAGATGCCATCGGGTATCACTCACTGGTCACTGTCCTCCCAATATATTTAATAATTTAATGACAGTGATAATAATACTCTCCATATAATCATAAAATATCATTTACATTCGTTTGTGTTTAAATACTTACATATGATGTGGACTTTCGTTTGCCATATGCCATGCTATGATTTCTCTTTTTACACTTTTCCTTTGGCGCGAAAAATATCGACGATCGTCAATTTATTTTTAAAGGCCACCAATAATAGGTAATAATAAAAGAAGAACGAAAAAAAACTCGTAAATTTTGTTTTGTATCGTTCGTTTGTCGTTTTTAGTTATATCATAAAACAACTGCAACACAATAATAGTAATAATAATAGAATATAGTTAGTTATGTTACGTTGGCCACAGCAGGAGACGCATCAGCACAAGATTAGCGTAACATTTTTTTTCGTTTTCGTTTCTTCCTTTCTATATCTTAATGTAGGTATAAATAAAACAGTTGAATATGAATTAAATGAATGAATTAGAGCGAATATTCTGGTGACCCAAATGTAACAATTTATTTATTATTAATAAATAAGTGGCTGGTCAATTTAGAAACGCAGCAGATAATAATTATCCCAATTTATTAGTCATTTTATTTGTTATCAGAAATTGGAGTGAACACCGAACAGGCCTTTGAAAGTCATTTTTACAACCAGTTGCTCAGTGACTTGGATTATTCTCATTATTATTTCACTAGCTACCTATTTACAAAGAAAGTTTTCTTTATTTGAAACTGCTACCATCATAGAAAGGCACTTCTTGTCTTAATTAATTAGTAAATAAGTATCTATGTAGTAAAAATGTGATCGCTAATACCTAAATAAAATTTTCACGTGAAAAGCGTATAGAGATCACAGCCTTTGTTCATTAAGATTTTTATAGTAATTTATTTACTCATTTGGTAAAGTACCTACATAATAAGTTGTTTGACCTGAATTCTTTTAAGACTCATCGTCACACTGCACTGCAAAAATCTTATTTAATAGATCACGTAATGCGCAGTTGCAATTAATTTGCATTATTTACATTTTTTCCACACATGCACTTGTTATAAACAACTGCATCTGTGTGATGTACGTACACACTGACTTATAAAAACAAGTGCAACTGTGTGCGTTCTTTTTTTTTCATTCTTCTGTTACGCACGTGATTCCATTGGCGTTGCGTGAAGAAATGACGCAAGTCAATTGTTTCAACACGAGAAAAGAACTGGCATTCTTGCATATACACAGGTATTTAGTTAGTTGGTCACTTTAAACAGAAAGCTTGCACAAACATTAATTTATTATGGATCTTGGTCAAAAAATTTTGTTATTAGAACGACATGGGTTGGGGGTGGATTTAATAATGCAACACACTTTATTATTAACCAACAATGCATTTAATTTTAATAAAGCTCAATTTAATTGTAATTTAGTTTGTTTGGTTGTGACGGTTAAACTCTTGAAATACAAATTAAATTTTCAAAAATCTTTTTTTATTAGAAAATACACATTTTGGCAAAGGTTATAGACTAAGTCCCATTAGGATACAACTTCTCAATTTTCTAGAAATTAATGACAAATAATAATGTACTTAATAGAATCATTTTTGCTCAATAGTAAGTGAATTAAAAGTAAATTACCTGTTTACCTAGGTAGTATTTATGTAGGTAATAATATTTTTAGTTGTTTTCGTTATTGCATAAAGTAATATAATTATTCCATTTCAGTATTTAGGTAAAGACTGATTGGGCAATGAAATAATTATTTACTATTACGAAGAAAACCATTTAATGGCGTTTAACTTCCTTTAGTTTAGTAGACAATACCTAACCCATTATTTCATGAGAAAGCGCCAATCGGATGTTATATTATTATGCAATGCATAATTAGAAAATTTACCTACTGCCAGGGAAGTAAAATACAAATGCGTGTGTATCGAGGATAATAAATGAAGAGAAGACGCTCGAAAACAACATTTCCTTCAATTGTTTGCGCTTATAGACTGTAGAATTTCATTTATTTAAAAAAAAGCGAAACAAAACAAAAGGAACTCACATTATTTATACTGTTAGACAAATGCGAGCGTAAATTGGAGGACAATTGAAAGTGTAATACATACGTAAATTTCATTAAGTATGTTGTGTTGTGATGAGAAGACGGAAACGATTACTACTAGATACTACTTACTTACTGTCCTTTCAAAACTTTAATGACAAGGAGTAATTATAATTATCTACCTACCGCGTTTTGCTTTTTTAATTGCCATTAAAATTAAGAGTATTTTATAAGTATGATGTAACGAAGAGCAATATATGGTACAATATACAAATTATGTACAAACACCGTTAATATAACACACTTAAAAATATATATGGATATTAATCGCATGGGAACTATGGTGCATGTCAAGGACTATAATTCAACTAACGATTTACAGTTTACAATAAATATGTACCTATAGCTAATAGCTACCGGTACGATCATTAAAAATAACGTTCTTTTTTTTTTCTTAATCTTTTAATGGTCATCAAGCCGACAACGATGACGATAATGATGATGATTATGATGTGCATGAGTTCCAAACATAATCGCCTTAATATTTATATTATATTTACTATGTGTATGTATTATGTTGGTATGACGAATTGAAAATCAGGCCAAGTTTACTTCGCCGTGATCGCGTCTGCCTTGACCGTAGCCTTTCGTTTGTTTCTGAACTGATGTCTTTTGTAGGTAGGTACGTTATTATCTATTATTATTGGATGTTGAGAGATTTCGGAGGCACTTATGCAAATTCAAAACGTCGTCGTCAAGTGCTAATATTCTAATGCTGTTACGAAAAAAAAACATTTGTTTCGTTCGCTAATTTGAAGTTCAAACACGCGTTGATATGTCTAACTGTGTACTTATCTATAATTTTGGCCGATGATTTAATGATGCTAGAACGAACAGTTGAAAATCGACTGAAGAGGAAATTTTTTTGATTAAATATTCTTTTTAGAAATCTGTCGATAATTTATAATTTTAAAAAATTGCGAAATTAATTGAACGGTTTATTAATTTACAGTTTATTATTAAAAAAAGTGTATTTATGTAGACTTGGCCTATGTACATGATAAGATACGTACCGTTAAGACAAGGTTTTTGAAGCAGTTGTTTTAGAAACAAGAAATACCGACTAAGTGCGAGTCGAACTCGCGCACCGAGGGTTCCGTACAAACCTGTATATATGGGATGTAACTAAAAATTTTAGGTTTACGGAATTTTTCCTTTATATGTGCTATAAAACATTGCTTCATGCCAAATTTCAAGATTCTAAATCGACTGGAAGTACCCTTTAGGTTTTGATTCCCTTGCGAGTAGTTGCGAGTTTGAAAATATGCGGTTTAAATTGCTGTTTCTTTTGATTGCGTTGACATAGAAGTTTGATTTTTTTACAGCTTAAAGGTATTATAGACCTGAGTATTTGATATGAATTTCAATTTAATACCTCTACGTGTTCATGAGGAAAGGGGTAGTAACTTTAAAATTATTAAAAATATTTTTATTATATGATGTAACTAAAAATTTAAGGTTTTCGGAATTTTTCCTTTATATGTGCTATAAAACATTGCTTCATGCCAAATTTCAAGATTCTAAATCGACTGGAAGTACCCTTTAGGTTTTGATTCCCTTGCGAGTAGTTGCGAGTTTGAAAATATGTGGCTTAAATTGCTGTTTCTTTTGATTGCGTTGACATAGAAGTTTGATTTTGTTACAGTTTAAAGGTATTATAGATCTGAGTATTTTATATGAATTTCAATTTAATACCTTTACGGGTTCATGAAGAAAGGGGTAGTAACTTTAAAATTATTAAAAATATTTTTATTATATGATGTAACTAAAAATTTACGGTTTTCGCAATTTTTCCTTTATCTGTGCTATAAGATGTTGCTTCGTACCAAATTTCAAGATTCTGAGTTCACGGAAAGTACCCTGTAGGTTTTGATTCGAAAATTTGCGGAAATTTGCGGCATAAACGGCTGTATCTTTTGATTGCGTTGGCTTAGAAGTTTGATTTTTTCACAGCTCCAAGGGACAATAGACCTGGGTATTTGGTATAAATTTTAGCTTGATACCTCCACGCGTTCCTGAAAAAAAGGGTCTTGACAGACGGACGGATGGACAACGAAGTGATCCTATAAGGGTTCCGCTTTTTCCTTTTGAGGCGCGGAACCCTAAAAAATGCTGAAAAAACTACTTCAGAATACCCAAACAATGCAACGTATCTGAAGCTCTTTTGTCTTCTTTAAACAGTTGTACTTATTTCTGTCATTTGTTATCCACAAAGCAATTGTTTTTGTTTATTATTATGTTTGCATTTTAATTTCCCCGTATGAAGAGTTCGAAGATCTGACTTTGAAATTAAAAACGATAATCAATTTTGGACATACATATACTTATACCATACTGCATTCTTAAAACTGGTCTTTTTAATTAAACCCTAAAGCTTTTTTTTGTTAAACAGTTTGCTCTTATTTAATACTTAATACCTACCTGATACTCGAGTTGTTTGGACATGATACCATGTCACGTGTCATGTCAAGTTACTCTTATGTTGGTATCAGGTTGCGCTAGCAACTTCCGCAGTTGTATGTATTTCTTTCAGTCGATAGTAGATATAATAGTAAGTAAGTGGTACCATACTATAATAGTACCCTACCGGAAAAGTTGTTGTTTCTCGGTCACTTGAAAGGGACCTTCACGTCGGGCCTGCAGCAGCTGCGAGACCTTGGCAAAGTACCTTTATCCATTTTTTTTTTGCCTCTCTTTTCGCTACTATATATATATAAAATGGGTATTACATATGACTTAAGTATGTGGTTCTTTCAATCGGTACCTACCGCAAAAAGAGTAAAGACTGTTGTAGGTACTTGTGATACAAGAAAAAGTGACTGACTCCATACAACCGTAATAAAATGTCCCATTTTTTATATCATGTTATATAAGTATTTATTGGGTAATTAAGAACGGTGTAGGTGGAATGTTGTAAATTATTGACCTTGTCATGTCCGCTATTGACTCTTGCCAATAGTCGTAGAGTAGAGGAATGTGTACCCGTAGCATATAGCCTTTCTTTTACAGCGAATATAAAATGAAATATTTTTTTAGTTAAGTGTATTAGATAGGTACTACAAATATTTACCAAAAAAGTAAATTACAAATTAATTGATCAGGGAGATAATTAATTTTAAAGTTTTTATTCATTTTCCATTTCAATTGTTATACCTACCTACAATTTTCTCGTTGAGCCTAATTATAAATATCTACAGAAAAAGGTGACTGTCTACCCCAATTTCATTGTTTCTTTCATTTATTTCTTTCCTTTGTTTCTTTCATTTTTTTTTTAATAAGTACCTCTCGCCTTTCACTTTTTTCAAATGCATGTGTACCTTAACACGTAGATTTTGAACTTGAATGAGAGGCACATAGTAACCTTGGCAATAGAATCACGAGGTTTGCATAAAATACGGTGCACTTCATGCTACAACAACTTCTTTTCTGAAATAAAACTTCAATAAAACAGGAAAAATGTTGGAGGACACCGGCAGTCACCGCAGCAGCACACGCGCGCGGGGTCAAGAAAATTTAAGAGGCTCTTTTTAGATCACCACTAGATAGGCATTCGTTACGTAATAATTTAATTAACAAAAGTCTTTGCATAAAATAAAACACGTTACGTTTCTTTTGCTTTTGCCTTTCAAAATTTGCTTAACAATAGAGGCCTCGAGTAACAATACTTCTTCTAGCAATAATTAACAGATACGTACAAATATATGTCGGTAGGTGTGAGAGCTCCAATATTTTAAACTCTATAAAGTATCCCACAATTACAAAATAATTACTCGCTGTTGTGCTTTCTAAATCTATAAAGACAACACCAACATCAACATCAACAAAAGCACCACAGACAGTGTTCTTGTTCTTGCTAGTGATGTTGATGTAATGTCTTGTAGTGTAAGTAATATCGTAGAATAATAAAAACGTGACCGCTGTTCAGGTTTAAATAATTCATTCTGTAGAAGAACAACCAACGAAACAACAGCAGGTTTGCATGAAATGAACGTTAATGAAAGGCTCAGGGACCGCAACTTGCAACTTGCAACTTATCTACTTACTATCTCTCCTACAATTTAAACGCGGATGTATACCACTGACCATTATGTAAGTGTAACAATCTAAATTAAACTACACCGGAGCAGTCCAGAAGAAATCTTCCTTAAAACGTAATTTATATATTTTTGCCTGGATGATTTTATCGTTTTAAATTGAAATTATTCAACAGGACCTTCTTTTATCCATTTATATTTATTTAATTTTAAAACCTGAGAGTTGTTGATTGTTGCCATTCTCCACACACTCCGTTATTACGTATATACCTATAGGTAATGTGCCCAAAGTTAACGATCTGGTTAAACGTCAGTGGGATAAATCAAAGCAACACTTGCGCCTAATGACACCGAGAGAGTGTGTGTCTAGGGGTAATTATTTATTTTATATGCCTTTATCTCTTTAATGGTCCGCTAACTGCTTCGTAGACCGCACGTATCTACCTATGTATGCTATGGTTGTTTGCAGACCCAGCAGTGTAACGTTTCACCAAATTTATACCCACAACAAAGTACCTATGTACATAAATACAATTATGTACCTTGCACATGCAATCGAACGTACTTTGTACTTTCACTGGGTTACTGTGGGGTTTCTAGGGGGTTGAGAACGATAATAAACTACATATGCACTTGTTTTCTGCATTTTAATGTAATTGACGCTATTCTATTGTTCTGTTGTCAGATTGTTAACAATTGCCACCAAAACAATTTAAGTAAACCGAATCTTTGTTTCAAAACAATCTCTAAACGTCCCTTTGTTTTGCGGTCTTTTTGTCTTGAGCAATTGTTATTGAACTTCTTTCAGATGATAACGTAGATACGTAAAGTTTCGGAAATCTAATTATTTAATTAATTTTTCTTATTAACGTAACGTATGTGTATTGCATACTATTTCAAAGTAAAGTGAAGCTGCTTTTCCGCATTTCAACTCATTACACACCAATCCAATGGCTCGTTCTTGATTTATTTCTTCTCCATCATTATTACCTACTGGTGTCGTCCTCCTCGAGCTTTAAAACCCTGTTTTCTAACGACCAACTTAATAAGCTATAGGTACCTAAAAAATGCAAATATTTGTGATGGAACAAATCAGGCACGAGAAACTTTCTCATCCTCATCATATATAATTCATAATAGCTAATTGATGTTGTTAATTTCTCAAATAAATGACCTGGTATCTATCAAATCTACTTTCGTGACATTACGTCAGAACAAAACTATTGGGGGAGAGGTCCAGCAAAAAGTCATAAATAATAAAAAAAGGTTTTCTAAAGATTCTAATCGAGTAAGTCAACTTTCAACTTCTTCGTCAATTTACCACAAAATGCGATATTTTCTTGTGCAAATTGTTACTCACGTAACACGTAATAACTTAAGCATTCGTTACACTTGATTTTCAGTGTCGGCCCCCGCTTATATATTACCGCTGCATAGGTAGGTACATAATATTCAAGTGACTATATTTATGCAGTAGGTAATAGTAAACGTTGCTGTCGTGGACATTGGGTAAGAAAATTCACGCGTTACATGCGTTTTTCACGGTCTATTTGTTCCCCAACAGCGTCCATGTTTGTATCGTTTTCGTTTTGTGCCGGGCGATAGCCGTGGGTATATTTATACGAGTATGTACCTACATATACTCACAGAGGTTTTCGTTTGATTTTAATAAACGCCAATAATTGGATAGTCGGAATACCTATATATATATATATATATATATATATAAAGGCAAATTGCACAGGCGTAGGCGGTTAGGTAACAACAAACACACACACAAAAACATAAAAGGCAAAACGCACGCGGACTAACTATTTTATTAGTTTGCAATGCAGCGCATTTGAGATTGAGAAATTGTTTCGTTTTATTGAGTATCATTCAGTCACTATCAGGTAGGTAGGTGATTGTCTGTCGAAAGGGTCGCGGATACGTAGGTACCTATTATTGTAAATATCTCTATTCACAAATCAGACATCAGGAAGGTCGCGATATAACGAAAAGAATTTGTTACATAGCATAGTTGTTGTTGTTAGATGAAACGATAAATAAACTACCTACACAACAATTAAATTGTCTGTTTAGGTACCAATCACATTTTTCAGCAGTAGCTTCTTAAGGAGTTAACATAATAATAAAAACAAAAGTGAACTCTTCATCAGTTGTTTACTTACGAGTTACGACTACAATTTGTTATAAGTAGGCGATTGTAAAACAAAAACCAAACAGATGAACCTACATAGGTACCTGCTATTGTTTTCTTTCTTTTTCTTCCTGAATTGCGATATCTGGTATACAATAAAACATATCTGACTTGGTAATGTTCAGGCTAGCAGATACATAGGTAAATTATGAAACAAGAATAATTTATTATGCTACAACAGGTTAACTTATATACCATACATACATATATACAGGGTTTTTCAAGTTGATGGGCTATTAGAAGTATATGAATTAGTAGAAGGAATTCAATTCTGAAACTTGGGCTCATTTGGTTATTGTTTATGCCGCTTCTTTTAAAAATATTTTCAAGTTCGATTTACATCGGGCTATAGCGGAAGTCGATACCAACTTTGTTATTTTAAATGGAATGGTATATTTTTTACGCTGAATTCGAATAAAACGTGTAATTTTAAGGTAAGTTTGATAACCAACTTGTACACCTATGACGATCGGTTTCTGAGTTAATTTAATTTATAGAGAAAAAATCGCTACCGCAACCCAAATTATAAAAAATCA
The DNA here is from genome assembly GCA_029378335.1 of Agrilus mali. Classification (NCBI taxonomy): domain Eukaryota; kingdom Metazoa; phylum Arthropoda; class Insecta; order Coleoptera; family Buprestidae; genus Agrilus; species Agrilus mali. The sequence continues at coordinate 1,302,360 of CM055663.1, read as the reverse complement.
TAACTTCCACAAAATACGACTTAGAGTGTTGAAATTTTTACTAGTATTAGCTGAATATTAGTGATAATGCCTTGACAAAATTGAATTAAACAATTTATACAGGGCGTTCAAAATAAAATTCTAAAATTGAAAAACTTCAAACACGAATTACCTCGTTTTTTCAAATGGCACCTACTATGTTTTATTTTCTCAATCGATCCCTTTTTTTATCCTCTTTCGATCTATATGGATACTTCCTATTTTATTTGAAAATTTTGGAATAATTTTGAATTATTACATAAAGTAGGAAGTATCCATATACATAGATCGAAAGAGGATAAAAAAAGGAGTCGATTGAAAAAATAAAAAATAGTAGGTGCCATTTAAAAAAACGAGGTTATTCGTGTTTGAAATTTTTCAATTTTAGAATTTTATTTTGAACGCCCTGTATAAATTGTTTAATTCAATTTTGTCAAGGCGTTAGCACTAATATTCAGCTATTACTAGTAAAAATTTCAACACTCTAAGTCGTATTTTGTGGAAGTTATGATTTTTTATAATTTGGGTTGCGGTAGCGATTTTTTTTTTCTATAAATTAAATTTACTCAGAAACCGATCGTCATAGGTGTACAAGTTGGTTATCAAACTTACCTTAGAATTACACGTTTTATTCGAATTCAGCGTAAAAAATATACCATTCCATTTAAAATAAGAAAGTTGGTATCGACTTCCGGTATAACCGGATGTAAATCGAACTTGAAAATATTTTTAAAAGAAGCGGCATAAACAATAACCAAATGAGCCCAAGTTTCAGAATTGAATTCCTTCTACTAATTCATATACTTCTAATAGCCCATCAACTTGAAAAACCCTGTATAATTTAATAATAATTTTACATAATAATTTTCTTATTTTTTTTTTTACTTAAGGGCACTTCATAAAATACGTTCGCATACAGAGGGGGGGGTCTTGCTGATTGTGACAAGATGTGACTTAGGAGGACAGGGGGTCTACGGCAACGTAACGTTCACCGTTCATCAAAAAATTTACTGAATTTTTACAGAATCATTGGACTTCTGATAAATAGAAATATTATTTATTTGTTCGTTACAAAAGATATTTTATTATGAAAATTTGTGTACCTATTATCAATCAAAATTTATCATGTTCAGGGGGGGGGTTGTGACGTAATATGTATAGGGGGGGTCACAGAAAGTGTGACAACCAGGGTGGAGGGGGTCAAAAAACTGTAATTTTAGGGTGACGTATTTTATGAACAGCCCCTTAGGTAGGTATATTGAAAGTTTCATCTGTTTGTCTCAGAATATTTAATGCTACATTACTGAATTATAAAAAACTCCCTGTCTTATGAGAAATGCACTACGTAATACCTATCTACATATATGGTACAATTTGTCCTTTTCCCTGTCCAAACCGCATTCTAATCGAAACACTCTCCTTCTTTATATCAGTGAATGCATTATGTACCTACATAGGTACACACAAGGTCATGGTAGAAACAGTACTTACCTACCTATGTAGTACGATATTTTGTGTGTGATTTATCTACCTAGGTACTTGTCTGCAACTTCTAATTTATTATCTATTAGACATTATTTTGTTGATTGCACAAATATTAATAATAAGTTGACACATATGTATGTATTGGTAGGTACCACTATATAATAAGGACTTAGTATAAGAAAAAACGAAATTAATAAATAACAATTTATCTACGGGGTACCTATTATAATATTTTTTGTTATAAATAATAAATTAATTTCGTGTACGTGAAGCATAATAATAATTATTATTATTATTGCTAAACCAATTTGTGTTGTTACATAAAAAAAAAGAAAAGTTGTAACTAAGTTAACGAACTGTAACAATTTCGTTTTCAATTAATTTTAAATAAAAAGTGGAGTCGTTCGTTCACACTTACTAGGCTATAGGTACTTCTACACGGATTGCTTGAGGTGCTGCTGGAAATATTTCAAGTGTAAACGGTCGGTATTATTACAGGATTTAAATGAAAGTTGTGGTAGGTATTTAGATCCGATTTGGTAACGCGCGAAGACCTTCAAATAAACAAGAAATTCGAATGAAATAACTAAACTAATTAAATGTAATTCGGTAAAAGGTGCCCAAAAAACTTCTTTTCCTTATTATGCAAGGAGTCTTTGGAATGTAATTTTGTTTTTTGTTTTAAACAATTGGGACATTAGTCGTTAAATATTCATTTGTTTTACATAAACAGTTAGGACATCATTACAGTCGTCTAATATTCATTTGTTTTATTTAAACAAATGGGACGTTAAAGCCCTAAAAATTTATTTCTTTTATTGAAACATTTGGTACATTTTAAAAAAGGCGTGAGAGCTTTTTCTTAAATTATATCTACGCTTACCTACCAGACGGCTATTATTGATCTGTTGTATTATAAAATAACACAATAGAAAAATTATTAGACCATGTAAGTTATGACATAGCTAATATCAACAAGTATTTTTGCAATAGCCTAAGCTCCCGGAGACTGTTTGTTGTATGTCGTGTTATCTGATACGAATCTAATATTTGTACCTAGGTAATAGTGTTAACCCACGACCCAAGGAACTTTAGCTGCCTGCCCCTGATACAGTTTCAGTTCAATCTTTACACATTACTGACTGCATTACGTAGATAAAAATTATTTGCCAAGCGAAAAACATTGGAATCCAATTAATAATTGAGTACCTATATTGATAATAATGGTACCTAATGATAATTATTTATTAGAAAAGTTTTCCCCCTTAAGATTATTATGTAGGTGGGTAGGTACTTGGCCCCTTGCGTTCCCAAAAGTCTCAGGCCATGTTTGCTAACCAAACTGATTTCCCTTTGATGCAAGAGAGTTTTAATCAAATCAGCAACGTCTGGGACGACGTTTAATTAGCAACCTGATATAGGCAAAGAATATTGATCACTTCGTTAACGACAGGACAGGAACAGGAACAGGAACGATAGGACGGTTTTTTGCTTTCTTGAGTAAACTTTTTATATAAGTAATCAAAAAATTCCAGATTTCTATTGCAAACAAGTGATTATTTATTATGTAACCTGGCAACATATTTTATATTATTGTATGTACCTACGAAAAACTTTTTACAGTTTACTATAGTCCTGTTTACGGTCCTCGCATTAGTAAAGGGTGACGTTTATGGTGCTGTGCCCTCGTTCGTCTTCGATGGTGGTTTGGACAACAGTTTCAACACTGACAGGGACTCACGGGCGGATCGGGGACCTGTAGTCTTCCCCCCAGCTCCGCCCGACAACGGGGAGACCAGCGGGGTTGTTCCTGGAGCGTCCGGGTACGGATTTGTACCACCACCCAATGGGCGTAAGTACCTAATACAACTTCTTAACTCAATTTCACCCAATAACCTTTTGTAAAAATGTATTAGTACTAGGGTTGGTTGGTACAAAAAGTGCCATTTGTATTTGTGTTGAGGGCAAGCAGCCCCTAGACAAAGGCGACAAGGACTCACTCCCATATATTATCCTTCAGGACGATAGGATGTAGTCTCGTAGTAGTTTGTCCATGTGCGTCGGTGACATTAGCTCGTATTTCTTCCCGGTTAGGTACGGTGACAATAATAACGCTCTCGTCGTTCTCTCGCAGAGGCTTTGAACTGAACTGGAAGGGATGATGGTTATGAATGGTTATTAAATTAAGCAGCGCGGACCTGGGGCGCTTGTTCTTCCCCGAAATACCGCAATAAATTTTACAGGTCCTTTTGCACACACTAGACGCCTGTCTTTATGGCTCTTCGAAAACTAATACGAGAACACAGCCCCTCGCCACCACCACAAGCCAGAAAATAAATGTTTTTTCTGGATGTTAAATTTTTTGGGGCGGTTCTGATACGTGATATGCTTGGTGGCGAAAGGTGTCTGTCCGTTGTCAGATAAGGCGCTCCGAAAGGGGTTGTCGCGGTCGACACCCGAACATTTCAAAGGCCCCGATTTAATCGTCGCGATTAGCAACTAAGTTTCGAACAAAGGAGAAAGCCCATCTTGACGACTATGGCACTATTGCAACGTGGTACATACCTACTAGTATTTTAGGTGGTGGTTATTGGGGCGCAAAGGAAACTCGAAGGCGACCGCAAACGGCTCAGAGGGGGGATGCTGACGGACGGACTTGCTTGCTTGCTTCTGTAGATTCTGTAGGGCAGGCGCCTTATTACTTAACTCTATTTAGTTGGACCAACTATGTATGTATTGTATGCCATGTACTGATTTTAATTAGCAAAGTTTCCTCCTGGTCCTAAATAAGGAAAGGTCCTCGACGCTATTAACTTGTAAATTGATTGTTGTTAGATGTTAGGTATTCGGATTAGAAAACGAGAGGAGAATAATTTATTGACATTGTACTTCTGCTGTCTTTTCGTTTGTTTCATTTTTCGAGATGACAAATGAATTTCTCAAACGTTGTGTTTTTGCACCGTTGCAGTCGCTTTTTATTCTCATCGTTTTGTGTCGTAAAAGAAGTACGAATTTCAAAATTTAATTTAATGGCTGATTAGCATTTCAATTGTTGTCTGCTTTCTTATGTAAATCTGGAGAAACTGTTGCCGTTTGTCACCGTACAAGAAGAAAAAAAATACGTCGTCGTCTCATTTCACGACGTACCTATCTATCTCTATCTAACGTGTTCGTTTGTTTGTTAGTTTTGTTTTGTTTTGTGTAATGCAATTGTTCTTTTCTTTTGTTTCAGAGAATTTCGGGCCGTTCAAGCCCTACTACTTGTAATAAGTAAACAAACGAGCGAGGGAAAACAAAACAGTAACCAAAATAAAAAAATTAGTCGAAGAAGAAGAGGATCTGATGATCATCTCATGACACAGAGCACCTTTTGATAAAAAAGTACTTTTGCCATACAACTTTTATTACATTTCATAGCATTTTTGAATATCATGTCTATTTATAACAAATTTATTATTATATTACATTGTCAGGGTGCCTTACAGTATACATCTTGTACATCTACATCGTTAGCTAAATACAGGGTCATCTTTTAAAGATATCTACATATTTATTTAAATAGATTGTAAAAATACAATTAAATGTTAATCAATAGCCAATTGTAATAAAACAGGTCAGGTAGATGTTCAATTAAATATGAAGTTTAGTAGTATTTAATTGACTGATAGGTACCTCTAACATACTGTAATTTATTTTTATTTTTCTGTTTCTCCCATTTATGCTTAATTTGTATTAAATAAATACATAATTATTTATACAATAACAAAAGAACTGTGAAAAACTAAATTCTTTTTTTTACGCCTCTTATTATTATTATTATTATTAAGAATTGTTTTTTTCGCAGTTCTTGTTTAGACAATTTCTCTTATGTATTTTGTTTTCTTTTCCCTTTTTTTTTTTTTAGATATCTACGATATATTTATGTACCTACCTACCTGAAACGAAAATGTGTACCGATTGATTTGTTAATTAACTATATTAGATATTAACAATTTGACAATTAACATTTTCGTCAAGGTTGATAGTCATCTAGGCTATATTATAATATAACTATGTACATTATTTATAAACGGACGTAAATAGCAAAGTTACCATTATTTTTTAAATAAATGTTATTTTATACTTTTCACCCTTGGCTCCATTTATTTACATTTAATTACCTAAACTAGGGTAAATAATTATATATTCTACCTAATTGAAATTAAAAATTACTAAGTAGATATTATACATACCTACAATCTAACTGGGTTTAAAGTTTTTTTTTATTTTCTCTTTAAAATACAGATAATCAATATTACTTTGCTGTCTCATCGATAACAAAACTTTTTTGATGTTGGCAAGTTCCAAAAAACTTGTTTTAGTATCTACGGTGTGTAACTGTAAACCTGTACGTATATATCTACCTAATAAGCAACAGGATCAATTTACCTAATCGAAAATTCGAAACATTTGAACATCAATCTTGCTACGTTGAGCACAAATCATCCTAAAACATCTGGTAAATAGGTACAAAATTTTATAATATTAATATTAATATTACAACACTGACATTCCCAATTATTTATTACAGAAGTGTGTAAAAAATAGCTGAGATAATTATATATATATGATAAATACGGTAATAATTTAGATTAATTCATAAAACAATTACAAAACAAAAAAAACGTCACGCTTTTGTTTATGTTAGGTATATAGCACGAGAAAACAGCTGCAAAACTATCTTTTGTTACTGTTTTTTGTTTTTTTTTGTACGTAAAAATTGAAAAATTGCCCTATCTGGCCTTAACAACTACAAATTAAATATTTTTTCATTTGTGTGCGGTTACAACTACTACTACGTATACAAGAAACGTTTTAAGGTGAACCTAATTGATGAAAGGGAAATAAATACGTACGTAATATAAAAGTAAGTGATTGTGTGAATATGTTCTGTTTTTTTCTGATATAAGAAAAACATGACAGGATAACTATATCACGGCCGTTACTCGTTCCATTGGAACGTTAAAAATCCGGCAAGGCTGTAACGTACCTACCGGATCTGGAAGTAGATTGTCATTTGTTGTTGCCGGTATTGTAAAAATTAAAAACGAACGAACCATACATAATATCAGACTGAATCATTGCTATTGATCGTGATCGTGGACCTTGAACAAAATGCACCATTACCAATTTACTTTTAGAACAACCAACCCCTAAAAAAGTAACATTTTTTAGTCTAAAACCTTTGCCACACATTGGGCTTCAAAACAAACAAAAAATTTTGAAAATGCCAGTTGTCATTCCAATCTTAACTCCGCACAAACAAACCAAAAATCTTTAAGCAAATTACTAGAAGTAGCGCTTTTCTTTTTTTAATTAATTAATTGTCGCTCTTTACCACAGTCCATTGGATGTTTCTTCTAATCATCTAATTGCACCATCATCAGACGTTTTCTGTTTAATTATCGGGGTCTGTGGTGGTGGAACATGTACATGTAGTTGTTTTTGTAATAATAAGAAGTCGTTAGGGGCGGCTTTCGGAACGGAATGTGTATTTTCTACGGGCTGTTTAACGTCAAGCGCACTTTAGTACAACTCTGTAAGTGTACTTCTGATCCACCTTAATTGAAAAATTTAATTAAGCAAGCAAACTGCTGCTTAGTTAGATTTTTTGCTACCGCTTTTTCTTATTTAGTCCTCTCTTTCTCTCTCTATCTTTACTTGGCACGAAAAATTAAATCTGACGTTTAATTGCAAAACTGTGTGTAGTAAGAGCCTCCAATTACAATAATAAATGTTGTATTCATAAAAAACATACGAATTTTGTCAATTGTTTCAATGTGCTACTTATAATAAGTAGTAAATATATAAACAAAATACTGTGCTCAATATTTGTTTCCGATGGGATTTTGTTAGTGAAACAACAAAAGAGTAAACCAAGTGATGGAAACAAAAAATAAAAGAAAAGACGAAAGAGTGGCGGAAAAACCTGACGATCTCGTCGGTCGGTCGTCAAAGTTCCATTACTCAGGGTAAATAGGGACTAAGACGAAAATCAATATTGTCTGCATTTTCAATTTGTAAAATGAGACGTCAAACAGCACAAAGAACTAATTTATTCCCGTTTTATGCTGCAAAAATACCGAGATACCTGTCGTCGTCTGGTTGTTTGTCATAAAGGACCGCGTCTACCAATCAGGAGCTAAACATATTGGTTGTGATTGTCCAAATATATCTCCAGACAGACGTTTCACCACCCATCAACCCTCAGAATTCATAAAAAGCTTTTACTTACTTACTCACTAACTAGTAAATACTTTTTTGAAATACGTAAATTGAATTTAAGATTTATAAGTCAATTCAACAAGCCTTTGCAATCAGCGGCTCTCTTAAAAGTAATTAATGTATTTTTAAAAAGTTATTTATTTTTGTTTTAAATTATTTATATCTAAAGAATGTTAATTATGAAGTTATGAGTATTTTTGGTGAAGGCGCCGGGACAAATTTTCGTTTTAGTGCTTAGGGGCTGTTCATAAAATACGTCACACTAAAATTAGCTTTTTTTTGACCCCCTCCCCCACGGTTGTCACACTTTCTGTGACCCCCTGCAAATATTTCGCCACAAAAACCAAACCCCCCCCTGAACATGATAAATTTTGATTGATAATAAACAAATTTTGATAGTGGAAAATATTTATTTTATTTTCGTCACGTTGCCGTAGACCCCCCCGTTCCCCCTTGTATGCGAACGTATTTTATGAACGGCCCCTTACCTATAACCTAGGGTGCTATTAAAAGATTAATTTTACGATTCCTACTAGATGATAAGTTTTAGCAACGTTTCGATTCGTGATGAGGTAATAATCCTCTCGATCGTAAATACCAGTACGTACGTATTTGATGGTGGTTGGAGTTATAAATTTGGAATAGGGGGATGGTAGGTTTGACCGTCCGTGGTATAGGTAGGTAGTAAATGTGGCTAGCAGGTGAAACATAAACTATACGAACAGGAGAGGGATGATAGTTTCTTATCCCACGAAATGAGAACAACGCAACGTATGGGAGAAAGAGAGACAGGGGGTGGACTAAAACGAGATGGAGTTTAATGCAGAACTAAGTTATCGTTCTTTGTTTTGCTGCCGATATAATCACCAGAGCGAGTCGTCTAACGTCTTAACGACATCATAAAATTTCCCCGATCTGCTTGCTGGTCATTCTTGTTCATTATGGCCTTTGTGCCCCCATCTAGAATGCGCAACGTTTCATAAAAAATAAATTTCAGGGACCAACGTCTCCTCTAATAAATAATTAAAGTAACGAAAATCACAATCTTCAAATTTATTAGTCAGTGCACTACCCCTTGGATAAATATTTTAATACTTAATAAAAATATCAGGGGTAGTTTTACAAAATTTGCTTAATGTGTTCATTAATAAGGAAAGTGTTCAATTTTCTTCTCCACAAACTAAGGCTCCACCCCTTCCATATCCAAACACTTTTTTGGTGTTGTAGAAGGGCATCCCTTGTCCAACCGCTTCTCCCACCGATAAGTATGTAAATAAGGAAAAGGCGGTATCCAACCCCCAAAGCTAAAAATTGCACGTTTATTTATAACTTTTTTTTAAGAATGAAATATTCGACTTTGACTGGAAATTTAAGAAACTTAAAAAGTAATAAAAATCTAAAAAATCTGTTATATTCCAACATCACTTATAAATCGTCTGTATAACGACAAACTGAAGAAAAGTTGTTGAATAACGATAATAAAAAATTTAATTCGAAAATTTACATTTTTTAATAAATGTAGGGTATCTATCTAAGAAAATCAGTAAATCATCCACTTTAACCCCTACAACCACCCTTGTGCGCTCTCTTGAGAATAGCTAGCAGAAAAAATATTCGTGAAAAACAAAATAGTAAAACAGCAGTTTAAAAATTCAAATGTTTGCCCATTTTCATTTGTTGTTTTGATTTTCAACTGTCTATATATATTGTTAACGACAGCAAAAAATGACTATTAGGTAATTACTTCATAATATAATCTACCGTAATGTTTTATATTATTTATATCTAAGTATAAAAGTTTTTCGTAATGTCGCCTTTGCATGTTGTTTAATTTTCTTTTCGTCGTCGTGGTTCGCTGTCGGTGGCAGACGTCTGGCAAAAGCAGCGTTCCTGCTTTGTCTCTCTCTGTTTTCGTGCGCTTTTATTATATTTTTTTGTTGTTTTACTTTAAAGATGCGCTCGTACTGTTCTGTGCCCGGGCAATAAAAATAACAACCGGGCGCGTCTACCGGTCTTCACCGAAATGAGCCAATTTTCTCCGTTCAAAGAGCCACCCCTATTAAAACCAAATGCGATTGCTGCTCCGGTTGTATTTGCTTTTAATTTTAGACTCCATAGTGACCAGTACCAAATTAAATGAAATGAGCTTTTGTTACAATATTTTAAGACTCAATTTATTTACAGGAACTGATGCGGTCCCAGCCACCCCCAAGTGTCCGTTGGCGTTGATTTCCTCATTTTAATGGTGAGTAGATTTTTTTATTCTTTTGGAGATTGACTTTACTTAATGTCCCCAAACTTCCCAAATTCTTATCGTGGAGAACATTAGCATATCGGTGGTAAATATTCGTCAACACACAGGGACGTACAAAGGTACTTAAGGGCGTCTCTTTTTGCGTTCAAGTATATTCCCGATAATATCTCTCGCATTATATATAACCCATTTAAAACAATGGTAGATTAACTCGAATGGCCCCGTTTAATGTTTCGAAATGGCACTTTAAAACCTTCCCACGGATAATTAAAATGTAACCGCGAGAGCTACGCCTTAAATAATCGTATAAAGTTTGCAAGTTTCAATGTTTATTAGTTTATGACGACCAAAGCGTGGTGCCCTCTCCCTCTCTCTCTCTCTCTCTCACTCTTTTTATTTTCTATGGTCGTTATAATTTTGAGCGGCGAAATATTCAAATTTGCACTATAAAACAACCCTTAAAAGTAAGTAATTCGTATCGTTTCGTATCGTATCGTATCGTTCACTGACTGAAATTCAAATTAGGTGTGGGCACTTATTTGCAATAAAAGAAAAAAAAAAATTGAGATACGCCAAAAAACACTTGAAATATAAAAAAACATTTGAGATATATAAAAAAAAACAGTTGAGATACTTGTATAGAAAACAAAAATGTAGATACAAATTGTGGTGATGTTTAATTGTTTTTTATTTTGTTTTAAACAAAAAAAACTAGTTCTCAGAATGCTCATTGTGACTAATCTGTGAATTTAATAAAAAAAAAAATTAAACAAAATTTGTTCCTTGTTTCAAGAAAATGTGCAATGGCCAAATTTAATTTGCTTTACTTACAAGGGGTTCGAAAATCCGGAAGGAAAACTATCTTTTAATTGACACCTCCCTTAGTTAATTTTATATCAAATTCTAATGTCAATTGTAATAGAAAAAAGTTATTTTTAGAAGAAAAGTTGTTCAAAATCGGAAAATATGGGGCTCATGCACAAAAAAATATCGTGGCGATATTCAAATGTTTTTTCTTTTGTTTTAAATGGCCCAAAAAGTGTTCCCAAAATGCCCATTGTGGCTAAACTGGAGTTAAACCAAAAAAAACTTTAAATACAAAATTATCTGGAATTGCCAAATTTAATTTGTTATACAGGGTGTTTCTTCATTTGATTAAAAAATCAATTGAACATCGCCATGATAATTTTAATTTGCATAGATAATAGCCTGATATTTTCCAGGTTTTTGAACTACCCTGTACTATAGTAAATTAAATTTGATAAACTTCTTTTAAAAAATTGAGATACACAAAAAAACACTTGAGTATAAAAAACATTTGAGAATATAAAAAAAAACATTGAGATACTTATATAGAAAACAAAAATGTAGATACAAATTGTGGTGATGTTTAATTGTTTTTTATTTTGTTTTAAACAAAAAAAACTAGTTCTCAGAATGCTCATTGTGACTAATCTGTGAATTTAATAAAAAAAATTTAAACAAAATTTGTTCCTTATTTCAAGAAAATGTGCAATGGCCAAATTTAATTTGCTTTACTTACAAGGGGTTCAAAATCCGGAAGGAAAATTATCTTTTAATTGATTTAGATTTTATATCAATTCTAATGTCAATTCTAATAGAAAAAAGTTATTTTAGAAGAAAAGTTGTTCAAAATCGGAAAATATGGGGCTCTCATGCACAAAAAAATATCGTGACGATATTCAAATGTTTTTTCTTTTGTTTTAAATGGCCCAAAAAGTGTTCCCAAAATGCCCATTGTGGCTAAACTGTGAGTTAAACCAAAAAAAACTAAATACAAAATTATCTGGAATTGCCAAATTGAATTTGTTATACAGGGTGTTTCTTTATTTAATGAAAAAACAATTATTGAACATCGCCGCGATAATTTTTTTGCATATATAAAGCCCCATATTTTCCAGATTTTTAACACCCTGTACTATAACAAATTATATTTGACAAACTCCTTGTAAGGAACAGGTTTTTTGAACCACCCTGTATCTGTAAGTACTTAGAAACATCTTCAGGGTAAGAATTCGAAAATGTTATTTTATTGTAAATGGTATGGGGGTGATTCGTCTTGAAAACGTCTTCCTTTTCGGCTGAATTATCTGCGGAAAGACGTATCAACATAACGTTCGAGGCAACACATGTTTATTCGCACTGGTAGCCGCCTCGGAAGTGAGTTTATGACCCATATTCGAAAAATAAATTCGTAAACCGTTTCCATTTTGATGCCTCGCTCGTCATTGATTACGTACCTACCTACTACATAGATACTACACGACGCGACGTCCCTATCATGTAAATTTTCGTATCCTACTTATCTATATAAAGAAAGAAAGTTGCGCCCCCAATTCCGACTCACACCCCCGTCGTACAAACACAATAAAAAATTGTATTATATCGAACGTGAGATTTATGACGCGACAATAAAGGCCGTGTTTATGATGAACTGCGGGGATTTTTATGCGTCGTGCAAGAAAACGATAAGTCGTCTCATTGTTATTATTTGTTGTGTGAAATGGAATGGGGGACGGGGAGGGCACCTTTTTTGTGTCAAATCGTGCGTACAAGAAATATTTATTTTTCTACGGACGAACTCCTGTAGGTATCTATCTAAATAATGCAAATGTTCATGTCATTTCCATCACCAATAGGTAACTGGGAAAGCTGTTGAGGAATTTACCACAACACAAGTCTAAGGGATTGCAGGTTCTAATTAATTATGAGAGATGTTATTTTGATAATTTGGACCTCTTTAATCCCCTCGGTGAGATTTAATGAGATATAGAGAAACTCTTCCATCCCCTAAAGTGAGATTTAAAGAAATTGTGAAAAATTTTTCAATTAAAAAGTTGACGTGAAATTTTCAGCGACTCCCCCTTTCTTTAAATGAGATTTTTTCAGACTCTTACTCCCCTTTTGATCTCACATAATTATTAGGAGCCCAAAAATTAATTACCACCAAATTTTTTAGAATTTGTGGGCACCCCATGGCAATTTTAAACACCCTATAACAATCCCAAAGACGCCTATTATCTAATGACAAAACAATTATTCCTGTGGGATCGATATTTTTTGAGCTAACTCCTCACAAACAATCAAAATTAGCAAAAACGTCAGTCCAGTGACCATAACGCAATTAAAAAAATCTGGAGGGTTCATTTTGGTTTTGATACAACCATTATTGATAAGAGTAACCTCTCATGACCATAATTATTATTTCGCCATCCCCCCTTTTGAGGTACAACAGTTCTAATTGTCTTAATTTCCTCACCCCCTTAATTTTCATTTTTGAGTCGTCCTTTATTGTGTAATAATTTCGAAACAAGTCGTCCGATTGGAACGCGGTTTTCACCAAAATTTTTTTAAGGCTTGTGACTTTAAAATATGTCCAGAGACTCGTCCCTCTACGACGTTTTGTTTAGGAGCTACAGCCGTCAAAACTTTTCATTCGACTAAACATTCATTTTTACAATCTATGGGAAAACCGTGTAAGATATCGAGAATTTTTTTTTCACCACTAAAAAGTTCATATTTTTTTGAACAAAATAGGCTAAATAAAAAAAAATACGTAATACAAATAATCGATTATTATCTATTAAAAAGTATTTTGTATTTATGAAACCCCTGCTCCTTTTTCTCACAATCTGGGGGTGAAGGTGGGGAGAACCTTATGAAGCCGAATTACCGCCAAGTTTCGTGAATGTATTTGTTTGAAAATAAGAAGTTTCCGGCGAGAACACGGCACAACCCCTCGGGCGTTCCAATCCTAACTCAGGAAATAGACGAAAGGGAAGTTTGCCCGGGGGCACTTCTGAAATACTTATTTCGAGGATATTGCCGATCAGCGAGGCACTTTATAACACATCTTGTCCTACAATTGATCCTTTATTCGGGAAAAGCGCGCGCGTGTTGACTTGATTGGTTTCGAAATTGAATTAGAGATCCTTGAAGGATCTTTCTTCTAATAATAAACTTTTTGAAGAAATTTGTCATTTAAAAAATTTCAGACGAATACAGTGTAGAGAAAGGGAGATAGATGATAAGTGTTGTGAAACGAAGTGGATTTAAGCGGGATCGTATAACAACAGTTCCTGCTGTAAATCAAACGACATATTAACAGGAGTCGGGAATAAGAACAGTAGGGAAAGATTGCAGATTGACAATGATTCCCTTTTTATGCCCCTTTTACTGATGTTTAACCATAAAAATGCGCTTTCGAGAGTAAAACCGAAGCACGAAAGTAAAAACTACCACGATCACGACACATGTACGTACCTACATACGTATTTGTGTGTGTGTGTGTATATATATATAGGAGAGAGAATGGTTGGGGAAATTTGATCGTAAAGCGCAATAGTTTCGACTGCTTTTTTATTACAATGGCCCGCTTTAATGCCTGATAAAACGAAGGTAGTGCCGAATGCAAAACGGCGCTATCTTGCGTTTTATTGGCCACCTTATTACCCGAACCGAAACGTTGCACTCAAATCCCAGCCGGTCCCGGGAATTGTCTCGCGGATATTCTCACGTCTGGCGACCTTTAATATTAATGAATTTTCAACAGAAGCTTCTTTTCCGGACAAATCACTACTAAAAAGAGCATAATAGAAGATTTTCTCACACCCCTAAGAACAGAAGTTGGATAAAGAAATAATTATTTGTCTACAGATTTTATTTGTGTAGATACTTGCCACCCTATTTATATCACACTCTATATATATAGTATACGTTCATCAATTTTTCCTACTTTGTTAGGTACACACTCATTTGTTTAACTACCTTACTAAACAATTGACCAATTGGTACGTTCTTTTTCTTTTGTATTTTCTTTTGTTTATAGCGCCTTCGATTTTTCTAGACTTTTTCTCGACCATTTCCCATTAAATCTTGTCATACATTTTTCTCTGACACCCCTAGAAACAGAAGTTGGATAAAGAAATAATTATTTGTCTACAGATTTTATTTGTGTAGATACTTGCCACAATATTTATATCACATTGTATATTTATATAGTATACGTTCATCAATTTTTCCTACTTTGTTAGGTACACACTCATTTGTTTAAATGCCTTACTAAACAATTGACCAATTGGTACGTTCTTTTTCTTTTGTCTTTTCGTTTGTTTATAGCGCCTTCGATTGTTTGAGACTTTTTCTCGACCTCTTCCCGTTAAATCTTTTGTATCCTTTCTTTTGGTGATTATTTCCTGTTACTAATGGAAGGAGGATGCACTTGTGTTACACGAGGTTAATTTTGTGCACTGTTTTTTGTTTTAATTTCGTCACACCCCATGCACTAATTCACCACGGAATTAATGTAGACAGCTTACATACGTGTAATAACGGTTTCCGATAATTTTCGACGATAAGGCACGGACGGAAACAGGCCGGTAGTTTAAGTTCTCCGTAGGTACTGGGACTGCACCCATCGGTTCGTTAAAAATTCGGCAATTAATTCGGTGTTTAGATGTTATCCGGGACCCTTTTCCCAATAAAAGATGCGATCGTGTCACGCAACTTAGTCAAAAAATAAGGGAATGATTTAATCTGATGTCATTTTAAATGGGCCGGGATTAAGATCTCTTATCGCGAAACGTTGATTTCAACGAGAAATTGATGATACAAACACAAACTTCTTCAGGAAGAGATCGAGAAAAATCTGGAACAATCAATAGCGCTATAAACAAAAGACAAGACAAAAGAGTGCATCGCATTTAGTCAACTGTTTAATGAAACGAAACAAAGTAGGTACCTGATATCAAAACAAGCGACTCTGTATCTACGTAAAAATAACTAAATTGTTAAGAAGATTTGTGTTAACTTAGTTTTTCCTATAAGTAAGTACCTTCCGGAAAAGACAAGTGTCAGGTAGGATGTGGATGTGTTATATATTGAAGATAGAACTTTTATTATTAGACCGATCAGTCGTAAAAATCGCCGAAGACAAAAACAACAAGCGCATTAACAGCGGCAATGAAGATATATATCTTTAGGGCCGATAAAAGGAAAAGGAATTGTATTGGGTAGATAATAATGTGTTACTTTGAGAGATAAATTTGATGGGAATGTACAGTGGCTGAAAAAGAAATAAAAATGACGTAAAACATGGATCAATCAGGAGCACTTACCTTTGTAGGTACCTACATAAAAGAGTAGATTACTTGTAGATACTTATCTGATAGATAGGTATTTAATAGTTTAAAAAATTGGAAAATATATTTTTTTTATGTGTTTCAAACTTGCTTACTTCAGAAATCTGTCTTGTTCAGTTCATTTCGTCGTGAGAAACACCACACGTGCTCTTGCTCAAGTTCTCGAAAACTTTTCGTCTGGATCTTTTAGATATGCATGACACCGACCGACATCGTAACACCATAAAGATTAACATCTCCTTAATCCCAAAAAGCACAATTTAGGTATATAAAACTGCTTTTTAATTCAACAAAATCCTTTATAATAAAAAAAAAATTGGACCCTCTTAGGGTTTGTACTATAGGTACTTGTCGTTGTTTGTTGTTGTTGTTGTTGTAAGAGAGTTTAATCTCAAAGATTTGTTGGATACTTTTTTGCCGGGATAAGCAGGGGGATAACGACGTTAAAGACCCTTTCTTCCTGGTCTTAGAAGACCCGTCGCGTCGTAGATAAGTAACTAAGCAGAGGGAAAGTCGGACTTTGAATACTCAATGATGTTCGGTCTGCATCCAGATTTAAAGTATATCCGAAACTTTTCCTAATTAACAAATATCTAGTCTTTCATAAAGTCTTACGTACTTCTAATTTTGCATTTTAAAAGGCTCAGTTAAATATTATGAACAAAAAGGTCTTCTTTCTTATTGACTTTTTGTATAGTTGCAATAATAAAACCTTCAAGACTAGTGTAGAGTTTTGGCTGTACGATTTTGATTGTTTCGTTCCAAGAATTTTACGTCTTATTACCCTGACACAGGTGTCTGTCGTCTAGGAAAGTCGTAAAAAAAGTAATACTTACTTAGGGGTTGTAGACGTTTTAGGTAGGTAGTACATTGTTTGCTGGGCAAAAAATAAAAATACGTAAAAAGTAAGTAGTAAGTACATAGAACCCGTCTGAGATTACAAATTCAATACATCCTGGATAAAGAAAGGACCTTCTACTCCTCCTCCTACTGTGTCCTCTTCAATCAATAAACTACCGTTGATTGCATTTTCTTGGTGTGGTCCTTTTTTATTTTGTGGTTACTAAACGATAGAGCATACAACAAAAGAGTGTTAGTTACTAAACAGAAGAATGTTAGTTAATAAACAGAAGAATGTTAGTTAATGAACAAAAGAGTGCTAATAAGTAAACAGACGACTGTTCTGTTATTTAGTAAAGAGAAAAAAGAGTGTTATTTAGTTGCGTTTTTCTTTTGTCTGGTCCAACTAAAATTACCTAAAAGGACGTTTCAAGATAATTGTGCAATCCCTGAAGGGTAGCTTTGTTTACGACTCTTCCAAACACACACCTGCGCTCCGAAAGGACATAAATGTTCCTTAATGAAACAGGATAAATAAAAGTCAATGTGCTGTTAAAATTCTTTTTATTGTCCTTTATTTGCCTTAGAGTCAAAAACATAATTAATAATAGTATCTATAGTAATTAATTACGTAAGAGATCAATAATTATATCAATATATAATTAACCGTTGTTTTCTGTCGTAATCGGTTTTATAATTTTCTCGTTTAATTTCTCATTAACCAACCCCAACGTTCCCGGTTTTGCTCGGGGAAGGGCTTTCAATTTGAATGACACAGGGGTACTGCGTTCCTCAAGGACAACGAGTGCCCTCCGGACGATCCTGTTGCCATGCGGAATTTACAAATGCAGAATTACCTATGTACATTTAAATACTCGCCGAACGAAATTTTGGTGGAGGCGCCGGGAACGTTATTTGGTGGAGGCGCCGGGAACGATAATTTTTCCACAGGTATATTTTAAGGGGTAGTTACAGAAACTATTTACCCTATTCTACTTTCTAGAAACTTTTGGGGTTTCAACCACCCTATTAATTTATCGATTGCTTTAACAGGGAAAGTGCATGAACACGAATACGAATGAATGCTCGGCCGGCATCGATTGTTTGCAAATTCGGACGACAAAAGGGGGTTGTGTGTGATATGCAGTGTGCAGTAACCCATTACGGTTACATGTTTATAACAGGGTGATAACGGTGATGTTGCTTGTTGCCAAGCGAAATGCAATTTTCTACAAATGTCGCGGGACAGTGTATGCGATCGGTCGTCAAGGCCTACTACGCCGCACCGCCGAAAAAGCGGCATTGGTTGACCTTGAAACACGTTGCCGGAAAATCGGGGATGGTTCGATAATTCGGGAACAGCCAACGGGATGATGAGAGGGAGAGAGGACGCGTGGGGGAGAAACGGGAGAATTGTGGAGTACGTACGTACGTGGAAATTAAATACATCATCTCCCCTTCGAAAAGGGTTGATGATGTTGATGACGATGACGGCGGTGTGATGCATTCGAATTAAAAATTTACTATGAGTACTAAAGGGGTACTAAAAAAAAAGTTAATAAATATTTAAAAACTCCAATCCAATGGTCGACACGTTTTAATTTAATAAAAAATCCTAAGCTTTCTGTAATTAAAATCTGGAGAATAATACAATCCATCAGGACACGATGCGACGTCGTGTAATAAAAAATAAGAAGCAGAACGGATGAATTGCCTTATACTTACTTAGCTTAGAGGGAATTACCGCGCATGAATATTTAACAAAAAGAAAGAATAAATCGCCAAGGAACGCCGCCTTTTAAGACAACGAAATAATTTATGAGCTTTTAGAAAAATAATTAAGTTCTTGTACTGCCCTAACATTGATTTATTTCGCTACAAACTCTCATCAAACCTTCAGTAGGAAGATATCGTTTGCATAAGCGAATTTTAATAAGTCTAAAAAAAAACAAACGACACAAAATAGTTGAAAAACAAAACAGACACACAAGACAATGAAACAACAATAGAGAATACGTAAGACAAAAGAAAAAACGCAAAACAAATGTAAACTATTCTAACAAAAGGCACAAAATAATTGAAAATCATTCTAACAAAAGCACACCCGAAAAGTTCCCGTTTTTTTTAACCCCTTTAAAGCACTTACAATTTATTTATCCAGATCAACCAACCAAAAACATTAAATGTATCATAAATTCGAACTAATTTCTTAATTACACCCGAGTTGAGCGTGGAATTTGGGGGAAGCCCTAAGCAAAAAACTACCTACCTACCACGTATTGGGACGTAAGGGATGGTTCCCAATTCCAAATAGGTTCCCGAAATAATGTTCCTTTTGCGTATAAGGGAGCTTTAATCTTTATTGCATCCCGTTGTATATTATTATGTTGACCACCGCATCAGGACCGGGTGGTGTGATGCGCCGTCCGTTGGTCACACCACGCAGTTATGTCCAAAACACGACCAATTCGAAATAGTCCGAACTCGCCGACCTTTCCTTACTTTATGAGGGTTGTAATTGCTCTCAGAGGGTCGGGGACCTTTCATTTGCAATACAATATATGTATGTAAGATGTTGCAGCAACAAAGCAGCCGTGACAAAACTACCCCTTTATTAATAAACTAAAACTGAATAATATTACGGAAAACTAATTTCGGTTTTTATAATTCCTGAACGTTTAAGGGCGAAATAACTTTATTATGTGCCCCCTAGTTAACTTGCGCCCATACCCGCATAATATTCTGGCAATATGGATGTTGATGTTGTTATTTTATAATAATGATAAAAGTCCCAAGACGGTAGCTGTAATATCTCCGTAGAGTAGGTAGCAAAGAGCAAGCGAGCACAACGTTTCGTTTCTAGAGAAACATACTTAATGTGACCCATGTTCGCGAATGCATTTTCATGATCATACTCAACATGCTCGCTGTTGAAACCACGCCATTTTAATTAGAATGTATGGTATCACATTTGAATACAATGCGAACCTACAACGTCCTTATTAGAAGCCCCATACATATTTATCATGAGTCGTTTTGCTGTTTATTTACTTCATAATTTCTAAAAAACAAAATAATAAAAAGAGAAGCATACCTAACTTAAATTTCCCAAAAAGTTTCTGAGAATTAAAAAGAAAAGTTCATAAAAACATAGGTCAGTTTGCACTACCATGACTCGTTTATGGTACCTGTAATCTTAAAATCGTTTGGATAGCTAAAAAGAGCACATTTTGAAGTATGAAACACATAATTTTGGTTTCCCGGAAACAATTGTTTTAAGTTTATAATTTGAATATCCCGAAAACCAATTATTTTGGAAATTTTTGAAAATTTTTCATAGAAATTCACTCTATCCCGACGAAAAAGACACGGGCCGACTGCTGGTGAAAAAATTTTTTCGATATCTCCAACGGTTCGCCAGATATCCTCTCTTATAGAGTTTCGAAACATGTCTCAATTGTGACATCCTGCAAAAACTGTCGGCAGTGATTGCTCCTGAACCATAAGTGGTAGGGGGATGATTCTGGGCTTATTTTAACCAGGGGTATCTCTAGAAAATTTTAGTCTCTGTACCATGCGAATCCGACTATCCGTTCCGTTGTTATCCGGTATTTTCTGAAGTTCGAAAAACGCATTTTTGAAAGATTGGGTAAATGCCGCGAACGGGGAGGTCTCTAGCTCCTGGCGGGACTGTCCGATTTGAGTGCGGCTTGCACCAAAAACTTGCCGCATCCTTCTAGTTTCGACTGAGCCCAGGATCGGTCCTGTAGGACTTACCGTTTCTGAGATATGATTTTTTAAACGCCACCCTGCTAAAAAAGTGCCTCTCTCCTGAAATGGCCCTTAATTAAATCATAACTCGAAAACGGTAAGTCCGATCGAAAAAAACTTTGCATCATCGGAAAGCCCGTCAATTTACACACCTTATGGATATTTCCGGTTGAATTTGGAAATTTTAGAAAATTAATTTTTGAAAATTTTTTGAAATTTTTTTTCATCGAAATTCACTCTATCCCAACGAAAAAGACACGGGCCGACTGCTGGTGAAAGAATTTTTTCGATATCTCCAACGGTTCGCCAGATATCCTCTCCTATAGAGTTTCGAAACATGTCTCAATTATAACACCCTGCAAAAACTGTCGGCAGTGATTGCTCCTGAACCATAAGTGGTACGGGGATGATTCTGGGCTTATTTCAACCAGGGGTATCTCTAGAAAATTTTAGTCTCTGTCCCATGCGAATCCGACTATCCGTTCCGTTGTTATCCGGTATTTTCTGAAGTTCGAAAAACGCATTTTTGAAAGATTGGGTAAATGCCGCGAACGGGGAGGTCTCTAGCTCCTGGCGGGACTGTCCGATTTGAGTGCGGCTTGCACCAAAAACTTGCCGCATCCTTCTAGTTTCGACTGAGCCCAGGATCGGTCCTGTAGGACTTACCGTTTCTGAGATATGATTTTTTAAACGCCACCCTGCTAAAAAAGTGCCTCTCTCCTGAAATGGCCCTTAATTAAATCATAACTCGAAAACGGTAAGTCCGATCGAAAAAAACTTTGCATCATCGGAATGCCCGTCAATTTACACACCTTATGGACTATTTCCGATTGAATTTGGAACAATTTCTAAAATTTATAATTTTTGAAAATTTTTTGAAATTTTTTTTCATAGAAATTCACTCTATCCCAACGAAAAAGACACGGGCCGACTGCTGGTGAAAGAATTTTTTCGATATCTACAACGGTTCGCCAGATATCCTCTCTTATAGAGTTTCGAAACATGTCTCCATTTGAAACCCTGCAAAAACTGTCGGCAGTGATTGCTCCTGAACCATAAGTGGTAGGGGGATGATTCTGGGCTTATTTCAACCAGGGGTATCTCTAGAAAATTTTAGTCTCTGTCCCATGCGAATCCGACTATCCGTTCCGTTGTTATCCGGTATTTTCTGAAGTTCGAAAAACGCATTTTTGAAAGATTTGGTAAATGCCGCGAACGGGGAGGTCTGTAGCTCGGACCGGGACTGTCCGATTTGAGTACGACTTGCACCAAAAACTTACCGCGTCCTTCTAGTTTTTGATTGAGCCCAAGGTCGTTCCTGTAGGACTTACCGTTTCCGAGATATGATTTTTTAAACGCCATCCTGCTAAAAAAGTGCCTCTCTCCTGAAATGGTCCCTAATTAAATCATAACTCGTAAACGCTAAGTCCGATCGAAAAAAACTTTACGCATCTCATGGACTATTTCCGGTTGAATTTGGCAATTTTAAAAAATTAATTTTTTTTGCCGAAAATCTGCAAATATAAGCAGATACTTCTCAAACTTCTCTGATTTTTTTATTATTTACTGTGTACTTTTTGTCTGGCAATAAAAGAAATTCCATTAAAAGAATAAAATGTATAAATTTCCATCGGTCCGATGAGCTTTCGCTGCTAAAGCTTTCACTGCCAGGAGCACAACGATCGCCGGGTTTCATTCAGTTCAAAGAGATTAAAATTCCCGAACTAGAAATAATTGAAGCTCACATATACATTACGGGCAGACGGGCGGACGGGCAGGGTGCGCGCATTTCGCTTTTTAAGGGAAGAATTTTAATGGCGAAATTAACTTGCATCGTACGTACGTTACGTATTATACATACGTTCGTCGGGTCTTTTCTATTCGACAATTCACTGCCCTTTTCCAGTTCCACCCAAACATGAACCATAATGTACAAAAATAAAACAAAAAACTATCGCATAATAAAGCTACATACATATATTTTACTAATATGTCATTTTTGTTAAGTATTAAATGTTTGCCATTTTGGTACCTACATATTCAATTGTTCTTAATGTCTGTCTGTCGGTTATTTTGTTTTTACTTCAATTGTTATTGTTGTTGCGATTGTTCTACTTACTTAAAACCGAGTAGGTAAATTTTATTACGTGTGAGTTTGACAAGTTATTGAGATGGAGTTGGACGTGTGACATGTTACATATGTTGGTCGCGATAAGGGTAAATCAAATTTTTGGAGGGTTGCCGGGGATACGCGCGCGTCTACCACCTTGTCCTTATATTAAGCGTTAGCAATGACCGTTTCACTTCATTAAGTCGGATCAAAGACCGTACGTACGTACGTACGGTCATTCGTAATCCGATTAAAACCTTTTCCAACCCCCATTTTCAATTAGCCCGCAAATTTTACCCGCTCGATTTATGTTGTGTTACTTGCTCTCGAATCCCTTACTTACATTTATTTAGTTTTAGACGCAAAAGTGGCTCACAACAAAACAATGATTGATTTTTTGTACAAAATTTTGTTAGGTATTCGATTGTCGAAATCAATAAAATAAATTTAGTGAGTTACATGGAATTGTTGAGGGGGAGATGAATTAAAATTCCGCCCATGTTTCGAGCGGTCATTTTGCATGTATTGGACAGGGCGACGACGTTCCCTTTTCGAAGCTCGTCATCGTCAAGACGTTTCTGAGTGTTTTAACTCCTCGTCACGTGGCCGAAACGTCCAAAGTTTTACACTTGATGGACGTTACGCATCGTCTTATTTCTCTAACGCACAAAACCGCCCCTAAAATTTGCATAAACCAAGAAACCCCATGGACCCCACATAACAAGCGATAACAAATCTACAGAAACACGTAGAATAGTTGGTAACTTATTTTATTTACCTACGACTATAGAATAGTAATGATATAAAGAAGAAGAAAAAGTTCTATTTTCAATTTATTGTTATTTGCACTTTTAGTAAACTAAACAAAACTATTATCAATTAATTAGAATGGAGCCCAAGAAAACAAAAATTTTTAGTTCAATTGTTATTACAAAAGGGCCCAGGAAAACAATATGTCATGGTACAATTGTTTTTCATACAACTTTAGAAACGTCACAAAAAAAACAAAAAATTAGAATTCATTTGTTTTAAACATACCTATATTTACGTACGTTTTTTAGAACAGGGACAAGAAAACAAAAAAAAACATGATTCAATTGTTACTTATAGTTATTTTATTAGAAAACAAAATTTAATACCATTTTCTTTTGTTACAGATCGTGCCAGTTACATACATACGTCGACGATGATTTACCACGTCCTTACCTAAGAAAATTAATTTTTAATGGACTGTAAATTGTTTGTGAGTGATTATATTAAATTAAACATTTACAGAAAATAGTAGATAGTAATAATAATTTGTCAATTTAATTTCTAAAGCTGTTTTATAATATTTATATTTATTTATAGACATTTACTTATTTGTGCTTACTTATAAATATTTACGTAACATTATATGTCCTATTTATAAATGTAAGGTACATATACTACATATGCACCATATTTATAATAGAATAGGGGTTACTACCCAAAATTTAATCTTTTGTACATTTATATTTTTAATTAATTAATTATAACACGTTATTGTATCTGTTAAATATAAAATATTGTACGTGTAATTACTTATTTAAAATATATTGGCCTTTGTAAAATATTTATATCTATTATATAATAGAAAACACTCACTATGTATGCTAATGTATATTTTTGATTGATTATTTAAAACAAATAAATACCTGATTGTAAATATAATTACGCATTTTATTTCATTAAATCCACTTTTAAAAAAATATCTCATTTAACTCATGTTCTCCTAATACAAAATTAAGAATTTTAAATTAAATAAAATACTTTCAAAAAGACCCTTTGTAACTTATGCTCTCC
The DNA here is from genome assembly GCA_029378335.1 of Agrilus mali. NCBI lineage: Eukaryota > Metazoa > Arthropoda > Insecta > Coleoptera > Buprestidae > Agrilus > Agrilus mali. The sequence continues at coordinate 1,277,633 of CM055663.1, read as the reverse complement.
TGATACAAAATCGCGAATATTTAACATTTACGATTTTCCAATTATTTCTTGATTACCCCTCGTATAAGACCAATTGATGGCAAAAGTTCGAAATTTCCGACTTTTGTATCAGGAGAGCATAAGTTCGAGGAGGTATATCCGATTATTTCCTGATTGCCCCTCGTATATTTCCGAAAAATTTTCTTGTCGTATACGAGGGGTAATCAGGAAATAATCGGATATACCTCCTCGAACTTATGCTCTCCTGATACAAAAGTCGGAAATTTCGAACTTTTGCCATCAATTGGTCTTATACGAGGGGTAATCAAGAAATAATTGGAAAATCGTAAATGTTAAATATTCGCGATTTTGTATCAGGAGAGCATAAGTTACACATGGTCTTTTTCAAAGTATTTTATTTAATTTAAAATTCTGGTTTTTTTATTAGGAGAACATAAGTTACAGAAGATCTTTTTAATAATATATATATTTATGTATTTTATTTTACTTACCTCCAATATTTTTTTCTTAGATAATTGTAGATACGTAGAACAAGTGAAGGGATTTTTTTTATATTTGTAAAAACAAAATAAAACACAAGATAAAAGACAATGGTTATATTTATTATGCTTTTAAAAATTTTATCTCCATTATTACTCTTACATATAAAAAGCCATAAAAAGCTTGATCATTATCATATAATAGTAATAATATAAGACTGACGTATCAAATTTGCACACTATTCGTATAAAAAAACACCAACATTCACACTGGCTGGTCCAACTGGGGCCTCACATTTTATCGCTTTAAAATAAGTAGGTAGGTAGGTACCCATTGTTTGTAGGTATATAAGTAATAAATACTTACAACCCTCCACCCAATCGGTTTTAGGGTCTGTCTGATTGACGATAGACAAGGGGGCGCCCAGTTGAACCAGCCGAATTTTCATAGCCTAAAGTTATCATTACGAATTAAAACTTTACAAAATTTAACTTTTCATCCCTGGAGCTCATTCTTTTTTTAGAATATATAGGTACTCTAGTAGTTTTCAATTGAACCAAAAAATACAAAAATCTTTTTCTCTTTTAGTATCTAGATACTCTATTATATTACGTATGTGTGTATTTATTGTTATTGTTGATACTATGAGAACATTTTGCAGCGTTTGTTTGTTATCGTCGTGGCTAGCGCGAGACTTACTTAACTCCTACCCTTATATTAAAAAAAATATTTCAAATTATTGCTTTGGCATTCCGTTACTGTCAATTTCGTTTTCTGGGCCAAAAAGAACTCAACCCTTCATATGTAAATTATAACTTATCTTATTATATCTACATACACAAATTAATTAATTAAGTTGAATACAATACATTTATTACGAGTCTAAATTTATAAGATAAGATAACAATAACAGTCTTATTGATAATTTTTACGTTTCGCAGCCCTACTTCAGTTTTGTCTCTATTCTGATTGGCCCAATAACATCCATCGCCACAAAATATTCCCTTACAACTTACATAATAACAACAATAAATAAATACATACATAAGAAGCAAATGAACAAAACAAACGGCGGCAACGAAAAAAAAAATGTTTAGTTTAGTATATAACAATAATACCATAGATATAGATACGTAGATGACATAAAATAAAAGCAAGGATAATTAATATTGCTGCTGAAGATAAAAGTTTATATTTTTTTTTTGTTGATAATTTAATAGATAATTATTGTAGATAATAAATCGGGGGCCGAGCTGGAACAGTTTCTTTTGTACTCAATCAGATATCACCCAGTTGTTTTGTAACAATTGCGAAAACAGTGCAACCCCCAGACGACAGACAACTGTCGAACGACGCATCATATCAACAACTCGATGCAAAATATATCCCAAATAAAAATATCGCCACAACGTTTCACTTATCGTTTTAGGTACCCAGTATCATCATTTAATTAATAAACTCTATCTTCAACTACACAACAAACAAACAAACAAACAAGCATCATTCACTCGTCGTGTATAAAATTGTGCGTTTTGCGACTTTGACGATAACGCGCCCTTTGACCTTTCCCGTTTTTATGGTAGATGGTGGTGACACAATAAAAAAAAAATAATTAAAATTCCGTGTGCCGTTGTGGCGATAGATAGTTCGGGAATATACGCGTGCACCAACTGTTCCAACCCCCCGGCCCCGCTACTACAGTACACTATAATAAACATAAATTTCCATCTCAACGTATAACACTTCAAATATTTAAATATATCTGTAGTAATATATGTTGTATAAATCTACATGTAATTGAAAACAGCGAGGGAGCATCCAACTAACTGATGGGCTACTCTCTACATTCAAAAGACGCCGTACCCCCCCCCCTCCCGCCCCTTTGAAGGGGGGAGCGGTTTACGCCGTCAGAACTACAACACCAATATAGTATGTACTTTACTTAGTAAGTGCGAAAAATTCAGCGATATAGCGGTGTGACAACATATCATCAATGTATAATAAATTTTTTTGTTTATTTGTTTGTACTTTGAAGGGGAAGAAAGCAGGGCAAATCCTATAGATATTTGTTGTTTGTTATATGTGTGTTTATGTATAATTTGTTTTTTTTTGTTTCATAGGGCGGGGTAAAGATAAAGGGTAACAATTTATTGAATAACGCAGCGCTCTGTAGGAGGGAGTTAAAAATGTAGGGGGTTGGTGAAGGAGTTGATTATTTACTGACGGTTGGGTTTGAGGAGGGGGGGGGGTTATCAAAAATTTTGAAAATTGCGCGTGAAAAGCAAAGAAAAGCAAAAACAAAAGAGCACACAACCATGAGCAAGACGCCACTACACCGACATAATATAATTTTGTTGTAACACTTAATCTTACTAATAATAATAGATAAGTATATATTACGTTTATGTATCTATAGGTATAATATAATAATATAATACTAATGTATGTAAAGAAAACTATATTATAAAATATCGTAGTTTCCATCCAAATTTCGACTCTAAACCTAGGTAAATTACTATCACTGGCAATATTGTATTACTTTTTAAAATCACACTTGGAACCAGAATCGAGTAATGTAGTAATGACTTTTTTATTTATTAATTTTTTTTTTTGAAGATAGATGATTGATTTTGATGATAATATAAAAATCCCGATTCCAATACATGGTAAAAAACTTACGCGTACGTCTACACTCAATTTGTCTTTTACTTTAAAGCCAATCGTATAAAAAATATATATTATAGTATTTTATCGAATAATTTCAGTACAAAAACACTTAAATGCAGTCTGTACAATTACGAAATTCTCAAACCTTAAAGCGCTACAATACAATACATTTGTTTGCTTCAACTTTTTTTATTTCAACTACTTTGTTTCTGTTACTATTGACTGTTTCGACTACTTTTATTTTATTTCAATTGCATTTGTTTCAATAAATTTTGTTTTCTCAATTTCTTTTTTTTTCTCATGGTTGGTGACAAAAGCGGTTTAGCGGTTGTTATATGGCGTAAAAAAAGCGAAGAAAAAACAGTTGACTGATTCGACAAGCTACCTATAATATATTTTATACACTCACTTATTAGAAGAAATAAATTCGCTGGTGCTTCTCGTTTTAATTATTCACGACCTTTTACCCTGATAGCACATGCCAATTTCTTATCGTTATATTACTATAGGTACATACTTATCATATCATATCGTATCAATAATAATATCGTATCTACAAAATGCCCTCGCGTGTAACAAAAATTATTTAAAAAAAAGTTTTATGTTGTTGTTGTTGTTGTTGTTGTTATTAGGCCACACCGTTTTATTTAATATTGACATAAGTGATAATTAAACTGTTTACGAATTTTATTTTCGCGGGGCATCAACAAGACAGGAACCGGAAATACATTACATTAAAATCAATACGGAGCACTATGTTTATGTATTTATTGTTAGTGTAAAGCTCCAGACGACTACGTAATCGTTTCTTTTCATTTCAAAAATAAAAACGAAAACAAAAAGGAAAAGTTTGTTCCGCACACCAGCGCAGACGTGTTTCAATCGCTTTTTCGTATTCTACCTTAATTACGATATTATTAAATAATTAGTACAGTAAGACTAATTTAATTGTATGTTCTAAAACCTACACTTACTGACTGACATACACCTATAGATATCAAATTTAGAAAACGGTACGTTTTTTAATAATTCGATTGGAAAAACTAGTATTAGGTATGTATTACTAAATGTTTTATATTATTATGTATTTATATACACAAATTTCGATCGTCAAAAAAGTTTAAAAAAGCTCAGTATACAACATCGTAAGTAGACCGTACATTCTTATTAATTATTATCATATAGGCCTTGTTTAACAACAAACAAACAAACATCGAACATCCTTTCTCACTCGAGTCCATAAAAAAAAAAAAAAGAAAAACGAAACAAAAACCTAGGTCGAAAAGATTGCCAGACAAACGAAAAAAAAAAAAAAGATAGGTATATCACAATCCTAAATAAAGGTATGGCGTCTAGTTCTAATAACGTAAGTAAAATATATTTAATTAAATAATATGGTACAATTTTTTTTTAATTATTTTTGAGACTACATAATATGGCACATTGAGAAATTTTTTGGCAAATATGAAAGACGAAATTAATATTCGAACGTATGTATTTATTTTAGAGAATGAAGAGAAAACATTTGACAATTGTTTGTTGTTTTTGAGACTCGAGTGAGAGGGGTGTTTCTTCTTACATATTTAATTTGCAATGGGTAGGTGGGTGAGTCAGTGGGTGCATGCAATCTACCTAAAAATACGTTTCTTTAAGCTACAGGGTAGGATGATAATTGATAAAAGATATACACTAGGTACGACACTACAATATAATTATCAGCGGCTTAAGCTCACACATTCCGATTCGGTCGATGCGTTTTTGTTTGCTATTTTTCATTTTTTTTTTTTTTTTTAATAATTATAAGAAAGGAAACATATGAAGATGATGATAATGATGCAAAAGCCCTCGTGTTGGTAGGTAGTTCATTTCTAAATAATCAACTAGAGAAAGATTACCAGCCCTGCCATGGGATATTATTGTATATCATAATACATAACCAACAAACGTATTAATTATAGATTAATAATAATAATAGATATAATTATAACACCGTATTCTTTAAGTATCGTCTCATATCTTTTTTTAACCCTTGCCTTTTTCTTTTGTTTACTACTGTGAGAGGTAGCAATGTAGAGAAATTTATTTAGATTGATTACAGTAATAATTAATAATAATAATAATAATAATTAATAATCCCTTTAAATAATATTACCTATAGACTTTAATTTATTTTATTATCATTAACAGAACGAATATGTTTCTAGAGGATATTATAATGGCAGTTGTGGTTAATATTCCTCGCATTATCAACGAAAATAACTATAATATTTAAAGTGGAACTTGGAGGGGGGTGAACATTCGGCTCCAACTACATTTCTTCATTATTTCTTTGTTTAGAGAAAATATTACTTGACTAAAATATTTTTTTTTTCTTTAAGGGTAGTTAGTGCAATTACAGTTTCTCTTTTGTTTTTTTATTATTTAGTACCTATTTTTGTTGGTTTTGTTTGCTAAATGTTGACCACCGTCAATGACCCCGTCTAATACTTAGAATTCCAAAGAACAAAGACTAATCCATTGAGAGGAACTAATTTAACAATTACTTATATGATTTGTATAAAATTTGCAAAAGTAACGGATTTTGTACTCAAGCAATTTTCACTAATATCGCCACTTACGTCGCTCCAATAAATAATAAAATTATTATTTATTAATATTACTAATTCCCACTCTTTCTCGTCTATATATGTATACCTATGTTTGTATGTATGTATGTATGTATTAATTAAAACTGAAAGAAATAATTAATATCTAAATTAATGAAAACGCTTAAAATATTTTTATAATATAGAAAGAGTGGTAAAAACTGAAAATTTATTATAAAAAGTTGTGATAAGAGAAAAAAATTGAATAGCAGACGAAGTGGCAGATGTTGTGGCAGGGTAATCGACCGCCTTTTTAATCCATCTGAGATTTTACGTTTTGACACACGCACGCTATCCATTTGCACCCCCGGGTACGCACCAGCATCCCCGGGACATCCACTCCTATCACTAATTATTGGGAAACAGCAACTCGGGAGAATTTCGTCACAGATATTAATTCATTCACGAACTTTTTTTTTTTTTTGTTGTATAACATTGGCATTATTTTGTTTCCGTATTATTATTGGGCATTCTATTCAATTGTTTCTGTTTTATTGGCATTTTTTGTTTCTTAACTATCAGATTTTTTGTTTCTTTATGATTAGCATTCGTTTGTTTCTATGTAATTGTAAGTCACATTCAAATGTTATAGAAAAATAACTGACGATCTGTATCTATTATTGTTTTTGTGTGTTTTATGGGGTTTTCTGTTTAGATAAAAGTCGGTTGATTAAATGCGAATGAACGAACTCTGTGTCCATCTCACCTTATTTCACAAATAATAATAAATTCGTGATTCACATATAATAAGAAACTGGGATTGCTTCTCAATTTTCAATAGACAATAATAATAGATATTATTGTAATGATAGATAATAAATTCAATTCAATATAGCTCCTAAATAAAATGTTCTCGAAGAAAACTTAAAAGTTAAAAGTATTGTACTAAATCACAAACTTTGAATAATAATAATAATATGATAATAAACATTTAAGTGATTATAATTATACTAAATGCTAACACAACATAATAATATACTTCTACAACAATAAAAAAATAAAAAAAGGTCAAACGCCGCGACCTCTGGATCCTTTTTTCATTTCGTCGATAACACTTACCTTACCTTCTTTTATGTACGTTATTAAGTAGGAAGTTTCCAAGAAAAAAAAAAAGAGTCAAGTCAAAGGCGTTCACCGTGATAACGAAAAACTGGATAAATGCCATAAAATGCATAACAACTTAATATTTAAATAAGAACTCCTCTGTTCATTCTTAATCCGAATCGTTTTTTCTCTTTTAATTATTACATAATATAGGTATTATGTACTGTATGTAATAATATAGATAGATCATCTGTGTAGGTATTTAAGGACCTAAACAACCTCGAATAGAACTAGTTTTAGAAAAAGCACCTATCAACTATCTAATTTAACGATAAAAAAAAGTGTCTCTGAAAAAACAGAAATTTGGATCTCGAATGAACTCTTAAAAATAATAAAATTATTGATACTTAGATAATAAAAAAAAAACAACAAAAAAAAAAACAAAACCAATTCTCCTATTACTTTAAGAAATATTATTATATGTAATAAATACTCAATTAGACTAAAAGATTAAACCTATTAAAACCTACTACGATACGCGTAACGTGTGCATTTATATGGGGGGTGGTTACGGTTATCCACCTGAGTTACCTAAAAACCTGTCACCGTCACTGTAATTAAATTTTGAAAACGACGCAATTAATTTATTGTATGTACGAAAAAATATTTCCTAATAATCGATTATCAGGTGGTTTTCGGATTGAGAATATACAGAGCGTCACACATTCGTAATAATAATAACAATAATAATAATAATAATAATAATAATATTAATAAAATGAGAACTACAAGAAGTTTGTTTACCGTACGCGGGTGGCGAGCTGGATCCGACAGAACTCGTCGAGCCGAAGACCGGCCAACTCCCTCCAGAGCATCCCCAGATCCAGGTCGTAGGGGGATGACGTCTCCGGAGGGGGCGGTGTACTCGTTTTGTTGTTGTTGTTGGTGTTACGCGCGGCCTTCCTGTGGGGGGCCGCGGGCTATGCCCACAGCGACAACGATCGCTGCATGGTCTGCTGTCGCGAGTAACAGTAACCTAACGCTTTCACGAAGTGCGTGTCAACGGTACGGCAATGGGGACACGACACCATGTGACTGTAATCGCTGAAGAAGTTTAGACGCTGAGTGGGATGCAAAACGGGCTTATAACATGCGTTACACTGGAACAAAAGAACACCGTTGTTGTTGTTGCTTCCGTTTTCTATATACGTATGTACCTACCTACCATAGATAGGTAGGGGATGAAAAAAGAAAAGTTGTTTGTTTGAGACTTACCTTGATTCGTTCAGTGCAACACGGCATGGCAGCGAAGATGTCGTAGGAGTACATGGTCCCCAAAACGAGCGAGGATCCGTCCCACTGCTGACCACAAAAACGGCACCTGATGGCACGACCTGGGGCCCTTTCCAAACACCCCATGCAAACCGCTGTCAGAAACTGCGTACGACCTTCGCCCTTAACCTGGAACAATGGAAAATCACCCTTTTACGACCCCAACAATATTTTCATTAAATTTCGAAATTAATGGAATTTCTGATTAAGGGGGTGACTTTCAGGTACTTGTACTCACCTCTATGCAACTTTTGGCATGTTGTCGGGGGCTAAGAAAGAATGTTCCATCGACCAGGGGGTACCTGTCGAAAACGAGCATTTGCTCTTCGCAAAGTACGCAGTGGACTTTGTTGCGTCCCTGAGATGCTAACGTGGACAGAATGAAGCAACGCGTGTCGTCGTTTCCGTGGTTGCCTTCGTCTTCCGTCTGAAACAAAAGAAAAAAAACATTAAGCATGTAATAATATGTAAAACAAAAGATAAATATTTAAACAGTAAAACAGAAGACAAAAGACCGCGTCGTATCAGGCAAAATCTCAATTTGTCAGTTGTTATTTTATAGTTAAGCCCTCGAAGTGTTTAGTCTTCCTACCCTCCCTCCCTCCCGCGTTTTGTGCAAACAGATATCAGCAAATTAGGAACACACTAAACCAAACCAAACCACTTGTTGTGTGTGCCCCCCGTTTTCTATTTGTCTATCTGTCTAATATTAGAGACAACTTTCTTGGGTAAGCATCAATCGTTCATTATTAAAGTGGTCGTATAGAGAGAGAAAGGGAGGTAGACCGGGGGAAGTTAGTTTATCACTCACCCATTATTATCAACAACTGTTTGTTTAAGTGTAATCAGTTTCGACAAACATACCAACATTTCATTAATCCTACATTTGTTTGCAAAGACCTCTCTCTCTCACTCTCTGCAAATACGTTTCGTTTCATAGATTCCTGCCCGTGTTTACATAGGACACAACAACCGCAGAAATTATCCACCATCCACCAATCTATAAAACAATCATTTTTTTTTTACAAAAATTAATTACCATATTTTGAATATGTAATGTAATAACCTGAAAGGTCTTAAAATTAAACTCTGAAGTACCCAAGTACCCAATCATTTGCCTAAAGTCCCTCGGGATGAAAATCCGAACTCAATACAAGGGTCAATTCTTACTGCCCATTACACGTTCCCCAATCCGGTGCGATGCCCTGGGGCTAGCGGCACCACCCGGTCCCATTTTCTGATTAAGCGTTCGAAAACAAGAAGCCGATTATTATCATAACTCCCGTTTCCATTAACGTGGACCCATTAACGTCTTCTTACCGAAGCAGCAGCACAGCCTCTCCACTCCACTCGGCATACGACCGACGGCCAAGTGAAACTATTAAGACCCTTTACACGACGACGAATATTATGCAAATCAGTAGATTGTGTAAATTCGCAAAGGGGATCCCCCCCTGGAAAAGCTCAAGTACAAACACGTGAAGCGAGTTAATGCACGAACAAGGGTAAATTCCACACACCACCATTGCACTCAATGTCTTGAAGGACAGAAAAGAGGAAATTCGAATGTCCACATAGCCTTTTAACTAATATCCAGAAGATTTTTTTATTTTGTTGCTGAAAGATTCATCAAAGGGAAATCCATTGAAAAAACGTTGGAGATCGACTAAAATAAAGACCGTAAGTGTCCAGAGAGTTTGTTGAAATCTTTTCCTCAACTCTCTCCACTTCCAATGTTCTGGAGGGCAGGAAGGAGAGAAAGAGCGAGTCCAAACAGTCTATGGACTAATATCCAGAAGATTTTTACCAAAAGAAGACTGATTCTGTGACTGGAAGATTCATAGATGGGAAATCCATTGAGGAAACACTGGAGATGCAGTAAAATAAAGACTCTAAGTATCCAGAGAGTCTGTTGGACTCTTTTCTTCAATTTTCTCCACTTAACAATGTCCTGGAGGGCAGGAAGGAGAGAAAGAGCGAGTCCAGACAGTCTATGGACTAATATCCAGAAGATTTTTACCAAAAGAAGACTTACTCTGTGACTGGAAGATTCACTGAAGGTAATATCATTGAGGAAACACTGGAGATCCACTAAAATAAAGACTTTAAGTATCCAGAGAGTTTGTTGGACTCTTTTCTTCAATTTTCTCCACTTAACAATGTCCTGGAGGGCAGGAAGGAGAGAAAGAGCGAGTCCAGACAGTCTATGGACTAATATCCAGAAGATTTTTACCAAAAGAAAACTTATTCTGTGACTGGAAGATTCACAGAAGGATCATCCATTGAGGAAACACTGGAGACCCACTAAAATGAAGACTCTAAAAGGGTATTGATTCTGTTACTGGAACGAAAATCAATTTAGAAAGCACTAGAGATCCACTAAATAAAGACTGCGAATGCCCAAAGAGTTTGTTGGGACTCTTTTCCTCAACTCTCTCCACTTCACAACGTCCTGCAGAACAGGAAGGAGTAAGGAAGCGTGTACAGAGAGATATCCAAAAGAAATAAACACTGAAATGAAGAATGAGAACATCCAGAAAGTTTGTAGAGGTCTTTTCTCACTCCAGAATTAATTAATATCAGGGTTGCTGACACACTCCCTTTAGACTCTTTTCCTTTTTGTAAGAACCTGCGTTGTCGTTGTTGTATTCAGCAAACGATGGAAGATAAATGGGAATTACGCGAGTTGATAATAATTTACATGGGCCCATGAAGGCGAAACAATACTTCGGTCGGTCATTAGCAAACTCTCTCGCGGAATATAGGTAGTCGTAAGTTACAGACACAAGACCGTGCAACTGCGCCACATTATATTGTATGTAGAGTCAATAGGTCGGGTGGTATGGTATGGTGGTGTTTGTTCGACGAAGTTATTACATCCGCTTTCGTCTTCTGATTAAGCCTTTTGCCGGATATTATGGCCCGGAGTAAACACTTGCTAAGCACGCATCGGCAACCGAAAGGAAACCCTCTTTGGGCCAATAGTGCGAAATTTATTACGACATTAAACGGTTGCTTTTGCTTCCTTGCTTGCTTATCAGCAAAGAGTGCGAAAGAAAAACACCAAAAGTGTTACAAGTTACTAATTAAAAGGCTCAACACCAGGGGGAATAATTAATTCAATAAAACAGAGCCAATATTTTATCCATGAAAGTTAATCTTATTGGGAGGGCGCAGCGTGTCCAAAAGTTTAATGACTTCGAAATTGTTGATCAAAACATTTGGTACACACAACACATACCTTTCGCACGGTAGGCAGGCGCTTTTGGGCTTGGCGGCTCCGGTTGTTTCTTTGCTGTTTAAGATGAAAATTCGCGAAGTCATTATGCAAATCCCACTTTATCCATCATAAGGACGTGAGTAAATGACAATGACAACGAGGCATGACTAAGCTTTTATGCTAATTTGCACTACAAAGCTTCCCAAATTAGCCTGTCACAAGGAACTCGAGCTACCCCCTACCTACACACGCCACACGTTAAGTACAAAAGTCATACACATACACAACAACTACTTTTACTGAAGTATCAGTCACATCAGAAATGCCTTTGTTCACTCACTTAATCCCTGCTCTGTTATTGTAAAAAATTCAAATAAAACATATTTTTAATGATTTCATGATTAACAATTTCGTATTGTAGGTATTTCGTGCTTGTTGACAATTGAACTTCGAAATAGTTGACAACTATAACAATTTTAAAGCGTTAACAGAAACAACTGTACAACTAAAAGTAGGTACCATTTATTAACAAAAGAGAAATTGTATTCAACTTTTCTAAAATTAATCTAAACAAAAGTTGTATTCGTACAGGGGATGATGAGGAGGACCTTTAGGTCCTGAAAAAATTATCATTCGACAATACTTTTGGTACACGTTTCGGAACCTAAGTAAACATTGCGTTAGCATACCGACCGACGGACGTTTCGAAAAAGGAAAACAAGCGTTCCGCACGGGGCGCAACATTTCAAATTCATTCAGTATTCCTCGAAATATAATCAAACAAGACAGACAATTTGTTTGGTTTGTGTACAAGGGGGTGGGCTGCCTAAGCGACCGACCGACCGACCGACCGACCGACGGACGAACAGACAGACAGACAGACAGACAGGTCGATAGTTGGGTAACAACGGCAGGTACAGAACGGTACCAACAGTCAGTTTAAATATTTACACTTAGTCTGCCTGCCGCTTCTTTTCGTCGTTATCATAATTTTTCTTTTTCTCGTTCTTTTTTATCCCAGAATGAATTAACGAACGTTTTATGCGAACGGGCATTTCAATTTAAAAGCACGTACCTACCTACGCAACGTATGATTGCGTTTTCATGCAAAACAGCTAATAAACAATTGTTTTCGTTTTCGATTGCATTTGTTAAATAACAAAATAAAACAAACGAATTAAAATAATTAGTTTGATGACGACAACGATAGGTACTTTTTTGTTTTGATCAGTAGACAGATGATTGATAGGTATTTGTTTCGATTAGGATTGAAATGTATCGGTGTCGCGTTGGCATCAAAGCCGCCGTTTTCCATTTGGAGATAAACTGTTAGTGAAGCGTTTTCGAATTCCCTAATGAAAACCTCAATTTCGTCGACGGAGCTGAAGCAAAAACGTAATAACAGAAAGCCAATTTCCTGTTGACAAGCTGCGACGTAATACTCTGACAACGTCAATCGTCCCTTTCCTTTGTATCCACTTTATTTCCGATTAAAAATCTCCGAAAACAGCCGTGGCATGAAAAAAGGAGGAAACAGAAAACTTTTACTTCCTTTCTACTACTGGCTTTCATCCACCGAGAGATACCAAAAACTACCACCCGAAATTAATTGCTTGAAACGGACAGCAACTGAAAGAAACCGTGAAAATTTGATGGAAAACTCACAAAACAATTGTAAATAAACTTCTGATGTAGGAAGTGGTGAAGAGCATGCTAGTGCATATAGGTAAGTAATTGATGGCTATTATGTCCGAAACGTTACTCGTTCTTTTGTTTCTGCCTGTCGTTGGCACACTAGCACATTTTACACCCATTAAATCCTTAAAGAATCTCCATACGAAGACGAAGAAGCTAATAAAACAAACACCCATTACTCCATAAACACGCTTACGATTGCGTTTTCTTTTGTTTTATTCGTCTTTTTTTTTTACTTGTCTCATCAGACAACTAACAACTGCAAGCGCGACCGACGCTTATTGCTTGTTTCTTAATATAAATCAAACGGGAGGCATTTTTAATGCTTGCGGCCAGTACCTAGTACATAGTTTTTTCGTTAAAAATATATGGGCTATACGACAAGGTCGCCCGTTTCTGGCACGTGGGAACATAAATATCCACATCATAAAAAAAATGTGGTGACGTAAGAATGTTAAAAAATACTCACTCATACGCAACTCTGTAGAGTATTTAATAAATAATATTACGTAAGGGTGGTTTTTTTTTTCTTTTTGAAACGCTGCGTGCTAATTAAGTAGGTATATAAAGCGGGGTTGAAAGCATGTGTCTATGTTAAGATTCTTGGCGCCAGCCACTGTTATTACTAGATTACTAAGTACGAACTTTGTCTCCCCCCCGGAAGAAAAGTTCTAACTGGAATAAGTGTAAGTGTGAGAAGCGTCGCGGCGACGTGCGACATATCGGCGTCGAAGATTTGACAGTGAGAAATTTTGGATTAAAAGCAGCGTTGCCGATTAAATCACAGAAATCGTAAAAAAAAAACAATTGCACATAACATTTGAATGTTAGATAAAACAACAGCTTTGAAAACAATTGACAAATTAAATTAAAAAAAAAGAGAGATTGATTGTCTTTATTTTTTAACAATTGAAACGCGTTATTTGAATTTTTTAGTAGAACGAACTCATATAGGTAAAAGACAAATGAAAATATAAAACAATTTTATTTATTAACTAGTTGGTGATTTCTTGCTGAAAGTTGACAACACTGTTTGTTGAACTGGAGTAAGTGCTTATGAGGGATAACAGAACGAAGAATAAAGGACATGGACGTCACTCCCTTCCTTCAGCAACAGGGAGAACGAGAAGCAGTAGTAAAAAACAGAACGTTTCGAAATGTAAATGGGACGATAATTTGATTCTCTCAAAGACATCTCCATTTGTCAAAGAAGAAAAGACAGAAACGCTTTGTTCGTTTTGAAATTGATGACGCGAGTTATTATTTGGACCGATGGATGGAAATGCGCTCGCTCGCTCGCTCGTTGACTGACTCTTTTGCGGCAGAGGGAAAATTATGAAAATTGATGCTCTCTCTCAATCAAGTGTTTTGGGAAAGAAACGTCGTCGTTTTATAATTGAATATAAAGCGAACATTAACCACAGATAGAACCTTTAAGGGTTTATTTAAATTACCCTCAAAACCAGTTTATTTATAATGTAGATACGCCACGCCACACATCATCATCCCCCAGTAATTTTAACACTGATGTAATATTCAATTTTGTTGTATCCAAGATGTTCTTTTTTTTTTTCTTTGGTAGCCACGGGGGATGGGATGGATATATGTCGGTAATCCCGGCAACATTCAAAGACACAAAAGGAAGAAAAACTGGACAAACGCCTTCGGGAAATATAAGCATGATCCGTACATAGATCTGTCGAAACAAAGCCACGCGAAAAAGGGGACGCGTTTGCGGACTTTAGAGGGACTTTTGCCTAATCCGGATTTAAAAATACATAAATTTCGGATTTGGTCAGGCAGTGGACGACGCAAAATGTGGAAAATTCAATCCAATAAAATAATACCAATGCAACATCCCTTAGACTTTTGTGTTCCTGTATAGATTATTATTTATTTAAAATCGATTTTTGCTGTTCAGTTTCGTAATACTTCACAACTTGCACCCTTCAGCCCCCGATCAAATTTGGTTAATGTGCAGAATCACTTCCGCAATTTCGGGATAAAAGAGAGAGAGAGAGTGGCGACTTCCCTCTGCACCCCTTTCCAATAATTTCCACTAAACTCGAAAACGGCATTTTTGTCACGCTATCGCCCTGGGATATTTACAACCGCAGATTGCGCCCGAGATTGCGCCTTCGGGGGGTCGGAACACGACCCCTTTCCGGTCGACGTATAATGTATATATCAATTGAGTCAAGGGTGTAAGAGAGGTGAGGACAATTCTTTTATTTATGGGTTGACATTCTTGCCTGCCTGCCTGCCTGCCTGCCTGTGCTGCGTCGAGGGGTGGTATGGTATATACTATAGTATAGTATATGTATAGGAGGAGGAAAAGCCTTTTCGCGAAAATATAACTCGCGTCATAAATTCGCCCCCAGGGGGTGAGTTTTGTACACATTTCGTCATATGTTCACCCAGCAAATCTGCACATAATGTTTGATACTCCACTGGTCCCCGAGTCAGTTATGATGATTTACTTTGTTACATGTTTTTTTTTTTTTTGTAGAAAACGATACGATACGCATTCCCCTTTTTGTATATATCTGCCACTGGCACCGGGGGGTGGGTGGGAAAGTTCCAGCCAGTAATCCTGCTTTTCTACGGTTAAGGGTTATCCCAATGACTCCTAAATAATTCCCTACACAATATATTAACCATGTACATACTACTACGAGTAGTATGTCGTAAATAATTCTTTTTTGTTTCTCCCTCCTAAGTTCGAATTCGAACAGTTGAATATCAAAATAGCTAACAAAAACAAATAACAATTGCATATGAAAATAGCTGAAAATCGCAACAGCTGAATATCAGGATAGCGATCTATTTGCTACTGTTTTTCGAGTAGAAAACAAAAGATGACTTACACTGTGAATAATGCACGTTTTGGTTTATTGGAAATGGCACCTCTGGGCGCTTTGGGCAGAATAGTTCATAAATAAAAGAGTTTTATGGATGGTAGGTGAAATAACAAGTAACGCATCTCGAAGTAGCATGCAGAATTTATTTCCCGCCAGACAGCGATAAAATTGCGAAAATGTTAACATCCACGAGATTAAAATTTATGAAATTTACCCAAAATAAACATATTATAGATATAATTATAGTAAGTTTCGAACATACGCCGAATCGAATGGCAAATACATCCAACCATCGTCAGCACAAAGTAAGAAGATTAACGTTGCCTTTAATATTTAATTAGAAACAAAGGAGACGCCGTCTGAATTCACGCTGATGCGTCGTCCTGTCCTCCCTGCTTGCCTTACACTTTCCATGGATTACAGGGGATTTACCGAAAACTTATAATTAAATGATTTAGCTAGAATTACCACTCCGATTGTTCCTGAAACGTAAATCCAATAAGTAAACTTTAAACTTGTTAATGATGTTGCTTGCTTTGCTGCTTGCTGACAAGACAGAAGCGCATAGGTACACTACCTACCTATATACACCTATCTGTTTTTCTTCTTAATTAAAACGTATCTATCTACCTATACTTTTCTACAAAAACAATTGAAAAACTAATCTAGTTATTAGTAACATGGCGCGTTCTTCAAATGTTAACAAATAGCAACCGAAACAACAACAAACAAAACAAAACAAAATTTTAAATATATACTTAATAAAAACATCAGAACAACGATGTGGCAGCAGGCTTTCTTTTATTTATTATTTAAATATGGCCGACAGTCAAGCGTTTCTAAGTGAGTGACTGAGTGAGTGAATAATAGCCCACCTGATTAATTTTTTTAAGCCACCAAACAGAAAGAAGCGCCTGTCACATTTCTTTCCGTGGCATCAACAAATATAAAGATCTGAATGGAATTGGCGTTAGAATAAAGGAAAGGGTTTTCCTCCTGCCCGCTTCTTTTTTATTGCTGCGCAAAATTAAAAGGCAAACTTTTGAGTCCATTCTTCCGTTAAACGGACGTGACGGTTTGAAAAGTTTTCAGACAAAACAAGGCGAGGAATGGCAGGCAGGCCGTAGCAATAGCAATAGCAGTAACTTGCGGTTTACTACCCATCCAACTGTGTGGGTGGGGTGTGTAAGTGATTTTTAAAAGGGCGTCGAAAAGTGAGTGAGTTGTCAGTCAGGTCATAATTTTTTGTTCGGTTTATGCGCGAAGAATGTGAAGAGAAGGAGATTGATGTGATTTTTGAAGAGGAACAAGTGATAAAGGCGAAAGGTTTCGAATGAGCTGAAAATGAAAATGCTCCCGACGCCGAGCGTCGCGCAATTCATTCGTATGGTAATGCAGTGCATGTTAAATAACTGTCTGCCTCTTTAGCGGAGGTTCTCGAATTAACGGGCGCCTAAAGGACCTGAGGACCCACCGCTTTCATTCGAAATCGCAGTTAATATTCAAACGACTCCATTCGAAACGAAATGGTAGTTAAACGTCAAATGCAAAATTACCACTTCTCTTTTTTTTTTTTACTTTTTTCAAACCAGTCAGTCAACTTTACAAAAGCTTTTTTTTATACTTTACAAAACATTTCTTTTTTTTTTTTAATTATACAACTGGGCCTCCATAAATAAAAAGAAACATATTACATTAATAAAAAAGTTTAACTATCATCTCCACCCCCTAAAAGCCTGTCAATCTCCAAACACTTTTTACCCCAATCCTTCAATCAATCACTTTGCCCCCCTTTTCTCATAACTAACTGATAAAAGTCCACAATCTCACAATTTCAATTTTACTTAAATTGAGTTATGGGGCACAAAAAGCTCATTCTGAAGGGCAAGACGTAAGCTCAAATGATATTTTGTATCTAACCCCCGTAACTAAACATGTACGTTTATTTATAAAAATTGCTCACCCTTTATGAACTTTTCGACTTTAACTTTAACCATTGGAATAGGAAATAAAAATTTGAAAAAAATCTACAATATTCTAACATTCCTTATAAGTCGTCTGTAACGATGAAACCACGAAAAAGTTACTAAACAACCCCAATAAAAAATTAAATCTGAATAATTACATTTCTTTAAATTTGGGGGTGTAGAAAGTATATAAAAAAAATCAAGGTTCTTTGTAATAATTATGAGTTAAAAATCCTAAACAACAACAATTTTAGCCCGCTACCCCTTTAATTATTCCTTATTAACCATCCTATCTACAACAATATTAATAACAGACACGTTTACCCTAATCTACCCCGTTTTCTATCATCAAACACACGTAATTTACATTTTTACCCCATTTTGCCCGCATTCTGAATTTTATTTTAAAAAATTGAAAAGGCGTCTTCACCTAACTGAATAAATTGACGATAACGGGATGTGTGCTCGCGTTCAAATCGAAATTGAATATCGACGATTCGTCGCCTTGAAATAGACAACAAAACCAGGGTGAATTTATAAACTACACAAAGTAAACCCAAGTGCAAACAAAGTTTGAATGATATTTCAAAAGATAGAAAAGAAAGGCAATTCTGAATAAGGATTCAACTTTGCTACTACTACGACAGACATTACTGACACTAGGGAGGATTTGCAGAGCAGACAAGCTTTAAATTATTTTGTGATTCGGAAGGGTTGATTGAAAAGGTGCATTCATTAACCACCCACATGTCTACCTTCTACCTTTATTTTACTAACAGGTACTTGCTTAACTGACTTCACTTTTGGCACACGACCGAAATATCCCACTAATATTATAAAGGCGAATGTTTGTGAGTTTGTGAGTGTGTATGTTTGTTACTTTTTCACGTCTAAACGGCTGGAACGATTTTAATAAAACTTGGTATGAAGTTAGCTGACACCCTGGATTAACACATAGGCTACGTTTTACGGCGGGAAAATATCTTATTCCCATGGGAAAATCGATGAAAATGAATTCGCGGAATATTATAAATGCGAAAGTAACTCTGTCTGTATGCTACACAATCTCGCCTAAAATTTACTGAACCGATTTAAATGAAATTTGGTACAGAGATAGTCTAGAGCCTGAGAAAGGACATAGGTTACTTTTTTCTGCGAAAAAAGGATTGTAAGGGGTTGAAATAGGAAAGTTTGTGCGGAAATTATGTAATTTTTAATAATTTTTAGGCTTTTGATTAGATATAAATAAATTCGACATTCAATGTTTGTAAAAATTTTACCCTAAAGGGGATAAAATAAGACGATTAAAGTTCTTGTGTAATGACGTCGTCCAAAAAGCTTACGGCCCAGAAAATTAAAATATTAAATGTAAAAAGTTATAGAGGTTTTGTTTATTTGGATCAATAAAAGTAGTTGAATACTAAGCTATATATAAACTATTTTAAACTATAATTAAACTATATTAATCTATAATATATTATAAATGCGAAAGTAACTCTGTCTGTCTGTGTGTTACGCAATCACGCCCAAACTACTGAACCGATTTAAATGAGAATTTGGTACAGAGATAGATAAGTAAGTAGATATAAAGCTAGAGGCTTGAAACTAATTTTTAGGTTTTTGATTAGATATAAATACGACATTTAAAGTTTGTAAAAATTTTACCCTAAAGGGGGCAAAAATAAGGAATGAAAGTTTTTGTGTAATGACGTCGGCAAAAAGGCTTACGGCTCAGAAAATAAAAATATAATGCTCCCGAAAGTCACTATTCCACGCGGACGAAGTCGCGGGCACAGCTAGTATCTAATAAAAATACATTCTGTTAAATTATTTCATCCCTAATAATTAATAGACTGCTAAGCTCTCACCTCTTTAACTACTTAATTGTAAGTAAAGATACGTAGGTAATATCTACAGTATGTACAACAAATTTTCATTTTTTTTAAATTTTATTAACGTATTTAATCAAGTGGAGCTAGTGGGTGAGGGTGAAGGTGGGGGTGTGACAGCCAGCAAGCAAGTAAGTAAGCAAGCAAGCTAGTTTAAAAGTTTTAATTTAATTATTAAGTCATCAGAATTGGTTCGTTGGCCGTTTCGGAACCGTTCGCGCGCGTTCCGCTTAATAGAGGAAACAAAATCGGGAAGTTCTCGCGCTAATTCTGACTGACAACTAATTAATATGCCATTATGACTTTGCCAGCCAAACCAAACCACTTACTAATAACGTTCGCTAATGATGAAGAATTATCCGATGAACAACTGCCAACCTACCCAACTTTTGATGATGAGGTTTTATTAATCGGAAGGACGGCCGTTATTACCGTTTCATCCCCTAATAATAAAGACATCATTCCCAACAGTATACCCGATTTTGCTAACTTTTACTCCCTTTTGCTTTTTAGCGAAGTGTAACGTAACAGCATCTTCTTTAATATTACTGTTCATTTTCTTAAAAAAAAATCATTATCATTTTTTGGACTGTTGCTGGATAAAATCAATTTCCACTCGCTCTGGAGACGACATAAGTACTTAGGTTCCTACTCGTAATTTTGTGGATTTTCTAAATCCATTTTCCTCTAGAGCCAATCTGGTTTTGACAGCAGAAATTTTCGAATTTTATTGCACCTATGTAAGTATTGCTTTGTATGTTTGTATTTCGGTTTTTTTTTGTGCTCGCCATAACCAACCAGACGACATTTACGTTACGTTACGGTGGTCACAAAGAGTAAAAGTGCACAAAATAAATAATAAAAAAAATTAGAGCGACAACGAACGGTCAATTGAAACCTGACGTGTGTGTGTACCTGCCGACGACAAAATCAATAAGGCCAAATGTATTACGTGTATTTTATTTGGACGACTGAATTAATCAAAAATTTATTCATACGTCTAGCCACCACTCTACTGCAAAGGGTTAATAACACAAAATACCTATGTGTATATATATATAGAAGTACTTAATAAAACGGCAAAAATGTCAACGATTGAAACGAGGGATGTTTTTTTTCGGTTTGGTTTGAAGTTCAAGAACATGGTAGTAGTAATAATTGCCACGAAAACAATTAATGTCACTAAAACTGTGCTTTTGTTTTGCAGTCTTTTTCTTTTTAGGGTTCCGCACCTCAAAAGGAAAAAGCGAAACCCTTATAGGATCACTTTCTCAGGAACGCGTTGAGGTATCAAGCTAAAATTTATACCAAATACTCAGGTCTATTGTCCCTTGGAGCTGTGAAAAAATCAAACTTCTAAGCCAACGCAATCAAAAGATACAGCCGTTTATGCCGCAAAATTCCGCAAATTTTCGAATCAAAACCTACAGGGTACTTCCCGTGAACTCAGAATCTTGAAATTTGGTACGAAGCAACGTCTTATAGCACAGATAAAAGAAAAATTGCGGAAACTGTAAATTTTTAGTTACATCATATAATAAAAATATTTTTAATAATTTTAAAGTTATTACCCCTTTCCTCATGAACGCGTCGAGGTATTAAATTGAAATTGATATCAAATACTCAGGTCTATAATACCTTTAAGCTGTAACAAAATCAAACTTCTATGTCAACGCAATGAAAAGAAACAGCAATTTAAGCCGCATATTTTAAAACTCGCAACTACTTGCAAGGGAATCAAAACCTAAAGGGTACTTCCAGTCGATTTAGAATCCTGAAATTTGGCATGAAGCAATTTTTTATAGCACATATAAAGGAAAAATTCCGAAAACCTTAAATTTTTAGTTACATCACATATATAACTACAGATTTCTACGGAACCCTCGGTGCGCGAGTTCGACTCGCACTTGGCCGGTATTTTTATTTTTAAACAAACGAACAATTTTACCAATTGTTACGTAAGTACCTACGTACCTGTAAGTTTTGCTTTTGTTTATTTTCAGATTTTTTTAACAAAAGAACTAATATGTATAACTATTTGCTTTCTTGACCAATTGTTTTTATTAAACTTCGATGAATGGAATCGGGACTATGTGGTATCCGATGGTCATCTTAAATCCTTTAAATATTTTACGCACGCTTCATTTAAAAAAAAAAAAAAAATTATATAGTTTCTCGATCATGGTATTACAAAATTATTTGTTAAATTTTCTGATAGCTTTCTGAATATTTACTTGCATTTTACATGAGTAAAATAAACTAAACAACCACATATTTTTGGTTTTAAAATGTGCTGCTGTTTGTAGGGATTGAATCTCAAGTTGTGTCAAAATTTATCAAACATTAGGAAATTATAATAAAATTTGGGTGTTTTACGTTTTGTGAATTTTTCATGAGTTTCTAAATTTTCTTACACAAATTATTTTCATTTTTGTTGAGCCTGAGAACTACAAAATTTGAATTTATCTTTTCCAGGTTGTTTTTGATTTCATTTTATTTGAAAATTTTGAATTATATTTACAACAATTTCTTATTGATTATTTTACATATATTTTATTCTATTTTTGTTTTATTGTGTTTTTACCCTTTTATGTGTATTTGTGTCCCCTGATTTCTATGTGTTTTATTGAATTTTATTATTGATTGATTATTTTTATGTGCATTTTATTTTGTGTTGGTTTTACCCTGCAATTACTTGTTTTACCTGATTTTATTTTTGCACTGGATATTTTGATTTTTATGTGTTCTACTTGATTTTATTTTTTTGCATTGGATATTTTTTTGATTTACATGTGTTTCACTGGAACTTGTTTTTACCTGGATATTTTGATTTACTATTTTACTTGGATTTGACATTTTGATTTACTTATGTTTTACTTGATTTTGATTTACCTGTGTTTTACTTGAATTGATTGTTACATTTGATATTTTGATTTTCATGTGTTTTTCTTGAATTCTTTTTTTTGCTTTTGATATTTTCATTTAAATGTTGTTTTACTGGAAATTATTTTTTTTTATATTTGATATTTTGATTTACATGTGTTTTTCTTGAATTGATTATTGCATTGAAATTTTAATTTATTTGTGTTTTATCTGAATTTATTTTTACATTGGATATTTGATTAATATGTGATTTATTTGAATTTGATATTTTGATTTTTATGTTTATTTGAATTTGTTTTTTTTAAATCTTTGAGTGGCTGAGATCGTGATTTTCTCTGTCAGGCTCTTTTTCCACGCTAGCCACAGGCTGAGTCTGACACTCTCATTTCCAAATTTACATTTGATTTTGATTTTGAATTAAAAAGTAGGAATGAATTCATTGTCTTTTATTTAATCTTATTCTTCTAATGGTAAACCCATACCAGAGTACAATTTGTCATTTTTGGCGAGACCTGGCTTTTCAACACAACGAAGCGTAAGAAGTTTTTGACGATCACGTTGGCCTAGGTAAGTTACACTACAACTATTTTGTACAACAAAAATATGCAACAAGCAAAGGTGATTTAATTGTGTTTTGCAAATAATTTACTATACTTACATTTGCATACCTATCTGTATTTATTTATTACATTCATTGGTCATGGAATTATTACGTCGATTGTGCATTTATTCAAACGCCTACCTATATATTCATACATACATACATAAAGGCACACATACGTAAATAATGCATATTCTCTATAATAGTGACGGATAATCAATTGTATTTGGTTCTATCTATAGGTGGCAATTAAAACATTCAATAATATAAAATAACCGTTACGTTACCTTACCTACGTTAAACGTTATGATTACATAAAAAGTACATAATAAATATATCGTGTGTGTTTGTGTACATACGTGTGTTTCGATATATTACATATATCGCGCATTCATATTGTTATTATTGAGCGCGCGAAAACATTATTTTTAGATGTCCTTGTATTCAATAAAGTGCAGCCATTATTTGTGTTTGTAGAATATATCGGCGGCGGCGACGGCCGCGAGTTCATGGGAGGACAACGTCGTAAACGTACCTACACCTACAGAGGCGGATTCGATAACAATTTCTTCAATTTAAACCGCAAATCGTTGAAAAATAACGACATCCGGCTCGAAGGACCACGGCGATTTTATGCTCCGAGACGCTGCGCGGCGCGAAGCTTCGCCGTATCGCGCAAAATTATACTTTATGATTTTTTATCCTGTACGTGAGTGTAAAAGGAGTTCGGTCCTGTACGTACATATATAGTAAAAATGCTTTTAATTACGTACGTAAAATAATTATAACTAACTAACTAACTGGTAGTTAATTCTCATGTCACCCGGCATGCATAATAAAAAGCGCGATAATTAGATTGGTTGGTACTTAATGTATTTAGCGAAATGAGATCACATATATACACACACACATACGCACAGACAGCACGCCATACATAAAATGCCGCGAAATAGGGTCAGGTGGGGTAATTGTGAACGACTTTGGAGGTTTGACTTTTGAAGCTCGATGTATCTTAGATGAAGATTAAATTTAGACGATTATATGATTAATTTAGGTCCTTGTTTGGTTTTAAGTGAATTTCTGTTGTTAAATATGCAAATTCGGTTTTTTTTGCAAAAACATAAGTTTACAATTACCCCTTCACTTATCTTTTACAACAACATTTTTACCTACGTATTTGCCATCACTCCCGACGTTGCTTTTTTGATTTATGAAAATCCTGGAGTGTATGTAGGTACATAAGGAAACGTATCGTGGAAGAATAAAAATAAAAAAAACAAAATAATCATTACAAATCAGCATATGTAAATAAGCACAGCCTTCGAAAAAAAACCAAAACAACAACAACAGCTATGATACGTTATGCTTGAGATTCCAAGAACGACGACAAAGGAGCCTTCCTCATCTCATAAACTGCAGACCCTTTATGGACTTGACATTATTTCTGGCTCTTGAGGATCAAAAAATTATCCCCTTAAAATTTTAGGTGTGCCTTGAAATTCCTTCATAAAAATTGACCTCCTGGAACGTCTGCCACTCTTGAAGATGCATGTGGAGTCTCAAAAACCAAAAATCCAGACCCTTACAAGTGATCCTGAAGATCCCCGGGACAACTCCACGTAGTTTACAACATTTAAATAGCAGATATCCTTTGGAAATTATAATATCCTTAATATTCCTTACAGAATATCTAACGATGAGTGCACGAGCACTAGGGTCCTTGTGGAACATTCTGAAACCTGCAGCTTATTGACTATAGTCCCATCATCTCCAGTTCCTGTGGATTTACAAGCTGAAGGTGATCCTTGTGGAATGTATGTCTCACTACAGACTTCTCTTGAAATCTTAGCTGTCCCATGGAATTCCATTCTACTAATTGACACTTCGTTGGACGTCTGTCTCTCCAGAGAATTCATGTGGGACTTCATAAAACAAGAATTCCAATCTAAAAGTGACCCTTAAGGACCCTGACAAACTCCACGTAGCTTACTTACAACATTTAAATATTCCCTATCTAAAGCAGTAATTACTTTGAAAATTATCCTTAATATTCCTTACAGAATATCTTCTAACGATGAGTGCACGAGCACTAGGGTCCTTGTGGAAAATTCTGAAACCTGCAGCTTATTGACTATGGTCCCATCATCTCCAGTTCCTGTGGATTTACAATCTGAAGGTGATCCTTGTGGAATGTATGTCTCACTACAGACTTCTCTTGAAATCTTAGCTGTCCCATGGAAACTCCATTCTACTAATTGACACTTCGTTGGACGTCTGTCTCTCCAGAGAATTCATGTGGGACTTCATAAAACAAGAATTCCAATCTAAAAGTGCCCCTTTAAAAGGCCCTGAGAAACTCCACGTAGCTTACTTACAACATTTAAATATTCCCTATCTAAAGCAGAAAATACTTTGGAAATTATCCTTAATATTCCTTACAAAATATCTAACGATGAGTGAGTGTACGAGCACGAGGGTCTTTGTGGAACATTTTGAAACCTGCAGCTTATTGACTATGGTCTCATCATCTCCAGTTCCTGTGGATTTAAAAGGCTGAAGGTGATCCTTGTGGGATGTATTTTCTCCACAGACTTCTTTTGAAATTTAGCTGTCCCATGGAACTCCATTTTACAAAATTGACACTTCGTTGGACGTCTGTCTCTCCAGAGAATTCATGTGGGACTTCATAAAACAAAAAATTCCAACCTAAATGTGATCTTTAAGGACTCTGAGGAACCCCTCGTAAATTAAGACATTTATGTACATATCTGTTATGTAAATCACAAGGATTCCTGTGGAGCTCCTTGCATTGAAAATCTTCTCCATATTTCCTGTCCATCAGGATGATTTTTAAGGATCTTCAGAAAAAAACACTACGATACGACATGAATAAAGTATTGCAAACATAACAACAATAAATTTGTTTAATTAATAATAATAACTATAAGTGGAACCGACGACTGCCGACACAAATTCATTTTGCCACATTGCCCCTACCATACCATACAACACCACTTCATCATATACATATGTACCATATACTTTACTACTTATTATAAGAGGAAGAAGGACATCGACCTGACCTCCTCCCAAAGCAATGGTGCTAACTAGTGAAACAGAAAAGCCTTTTATTTTTAGCGTGGATCAAAAGCGTGCCTGTACGTACAATATTCAGTCATTATTCAGACGGGGGCACGTCACAGACCAGACGATTGTACATAAGAACTATGTACTACTAGTATACAACAATACGCCTTATTAATATTGTTGTAATTGCAATTTTTGCAGTTGCATGCAAGTAAAGCCATTAAGTTCCGGGACCTCTCTCTCTCTCTCTCTCTTTCTTTACGACCATCATACAACACACACCACTCCATCATCCATTAGCCGGACAGGGCATGTCATGTAACGGTCCCATCAATATTGTTTTCCAAAAATATCTTTACAACTAACTATTTGTTGTTATTAGTGATTTTTGAATTCGTCACAAATCTCTAAAGAAAATTAGAAATTTATCTTCAACATAAAACAGTTGAAAGTAGCCCTCACAAATAAACAATCACCACTCGTTTTGTTACCAATTCTTATGTTTTTGTTTTTTTTTTTTTGTTATTTGTCAGTGTTTTATTTTAATTTTGTTTCTTTATTGACAAACGCAACTAATGAATGCCTTTTATTATTCAATTTTCCAGGTCAAAGACAAAAACACATTTGTTTTTTTATTTATGTAAATCGGTTATTGTTATTGTCATTGTTATTGAAAGATAAGTGCAATAAATATCTTGCGCTTTTTATGTTTTTCATTCGTATGTCTTACGAAACACACACATTCGTAACATGGCCTGCCTCTTCTCTTATCGTAAACTTACTCCATTAATTTATTGAATGGGATGTCTTGTTGTTTATTGTGTTTTTCTACGAGGAACAACAATGACACTTCTCATCATTCATATGTATGAATTATTCATTAATCTGTTTTAGTAAAAAACAAAATAAATTATAATAAATAGAGTAATAATTACAGTTGCTTTGTTTATTAAAATAAGCCCTTTCAGGGGTTGTTTAAATTAAATGTGATAACTAATTTCAATTTCTAAATCCTTTTACATAGTGTGCCTGAGAGTTTTTCGTTGTTGCACTTCAATTAATTATCGCATGTTGCTGTTTGTTTAAACATATTGTTATCAACGCGATTACGATACTAAAAATAAACCGTTTTAATGCAATTAAGTTTATTATTTATAAACATGTGAGTGAGAGAGAACATTAATAAATTGGACTAATTTTAATCTTGCACAGATGAGCCTCCTAGCATGTGTGTGTTTATCGTTTCGGTCATAACCCTAGCATTTTTTTTTACGAAGCACAATTGATTAATTGCACAAAATAAAGTAGTTATTATTACTTCAAACCACTTGAAGCAACAAAAACAACCATCCCAGCAATTACATAAATTATATCATGAGCACACCGAGGGTTCCGTACCCTACCTACCTACCTCAAAAGTTGTTAATTTTACTTAATGATCGCGAGCAAATGTACCAGCGACAGAATATTTATTGTTACCATTACTTACACGCGTTGTAGATACATACGTATTTGTAGATGTATGTGTGTGTGTATGTATGGATACCGATCGCTTTACCCAATGGACCATGAATGTAACATAATGCATCTGCAACACCGTTACAAGTTTCCTTTTTCGGTATATATAACGTTCGAACATATAGATACAATATGCTAAATGCTAAAGACACGTACATACAAATGTATCACGAGGATCTACAGTAACAAGCGAAAGATTTGACGAAAAATCGTATGTAAAACAATCGATCAAACAACTGAACAAAACAATCGATCGACCAAATGAAGAACAAAACAAAACTGAACAAAATATTCAAGAGTATCAAACGCTCGATTGTTTTGTTCAGTTGTTTAAAAAACAACTGTTTTCTGCACCTTTATGTTATGATGTGCAGTAAGTAGCTGTTTGTTTTGTGGAAGACTGTAGCAAAGTTTCTTTATTACAAATAAATTGCGAGACGACAGACTAGAAGCGATTTTCTAGCGTTACTAGACACTTCTATTTATCATCCTAATCGGAAGCAAAAGCTGGATGGCTGAGCAGGCTATGGATAGGTCATCGCGAGCTTGCGGCTATGTCAAGATTGATTTTACAAGAAAGCTGGAACATTTGCAGACTTACAGCGAAACCGCTATTATAAGTCACCTTTAATCGACCATTATTACCCTGTTTTCCATTATATTGTCATGCTCGTGCACGTTGAACTCAAAATAACAGAAGTGGACAAAAATAGTGGCTAACAGCAACTTTTATTTTGCTTTTTCTTGTGTGCCAGGGTGTATAAAAGCTTAATACTCAGTGGCGACTAGCAAATGTAAATACCCCCAATATATATCAATATTTGAGAGAAGGTAAGGTGATAACATAAGGGAAATAACGAGGGGGGGTGACTTAAGGAAAATAGAAGATTCCAGATATAGGGTGGGGATGAAGTAATTTCTGTGGAGGTATTGACAGGGAGACCTGGTGCCTAGATATTTAGAAGGAGGGAGGAGTATAAGTATGATGGCTAGATTAAGAACAGGAAATTAACGCAGAGGGTGTAAATTTTGGTATAAGTTTAGGTGGAATACCTCGGGCATGTAATGAGGGGGGGTGAGGAAAAAAGGTCTTGTTCCCTTGTAACCTCGAGGGGTAACTAATGGTAAAAATAAGAAATAAGACATTCCATTATGTTGTATTTCACCCTTGAGAAGTGTTAGCCGTGACCAAAGAGCGAGAGAGTTTTAATAATTTTAAACTTCAAACGAACTGACGATTTATTACAACTGGAAGAATTTCTGCACCTGAATATTTGAACGTACATACGTAAAATGCGCTCGTTCGTTATTATAACGTTTCGAGATAGCAAATAGTGAACCATATAACAACCAGCAGCGTCGTTGGTGGTTTACGTAAATCTTTCACTGTCAAGCACAAAACAAGCACACATACATACATACATACACTTACTTAGTAAAGTACACTACATACTCGTACATCTACCTCTCCTCGAGCAGACACATCTGGGGACCAACATACCGCAATAATATTACTACAACTCCATTAATATGAACCATCATCATTAGATTTAATAAATAAGGAGAAAACAAAAGAAGAATGAACCCCAAAAAGGCCAACATTAGAAGACCACAAACAATCAACCCTTTTTCATAACAATGTCGATTGAAAGAAAGAAAATATTTATTGATCTTCAACCAACCCCTTCTATGCCTTCTCTCAGATAGGTATCTACATTTCGTATTTTGTGCAGAGTTCGCAACATTTCAATCCATCCACGACGGTCGCTAACTCACAGTGACAGTCCACAGTGAATAGCTAGATAAGTATTAAAAGACGGACTGTGCAAGAATTAATTTACTCAATTTATGACGTTTTCACGGAATTCATCTTTATGACCGCCCGATTTTACTACCTTCCCCGTCCTGGCACGCCCGAATCGAGAAACGTTCCCGAAGCACGAAACTACTAAGTATAAAATGAAAATTAAAGTCGTCTGTCTGTACCGGTTGTAGGTAGGTATAATATTAAAGGGAAATTTTCGTCTGTCTATGTACTTGTACCCGCTAATGTAATAGGTAGCCTCAAGATTTAAAATTCTATGCATCTGAGGCGCGACGAGACATTTTCCCTAAGCTTGCAATTAAAACGGTACTTACTTACTCAGTCGTAACTGCACTACTAACTACCATTAGGTATTATGGACTCTTACCTAAAACAAACGAAAAAACAAAATTAAATTAAATTATTACGAACAACAGTTGATTTAATAAAAAAGTGAAAATGATAAAAAAACAGCTGAATTAAAACAGTTGTATTGAAAGAATTTTTGGTGAGGTTGAAATGAAAAGTATTTTTGTGAACTGGTCTGCATCAAAAACAGTAAGTACACGGTGGCGATCGTGAATAGACGATGATATTACACAGATATGTGTTTAGGTCTTTAACGTGTCATGGTCTTAATTGAAACTTAACGGCGCACTTGAGGAAAATAAATAAAGGCAACAAAGAAAGAACTTTTGCTGCTACTGCTACTGCTACCAGTCGTTATCTATAGAGCCAAAAAATAAAATAAAGAATAATAATACTGTCTGGACAGAAAGTAAACACACACTGAGACAGACGTATGTATTACGAACCACCTGCACGAACAAACGAGGGATCCAAGTAAGCACTTTGCTAAATTAATGAAGAAAAATTCGTTTCTTTATGTGAAACGGACTGTATATATATGTACATAAAGATATGTTACAACTAGCTATGCCCGCGACTTCGTCCGCGTGGAAAAGTGACTTTGGGCAGCATTTATAATTTTTTTCTTCTATATTTTTATTTTCTGAGCCGTAAGCCTTTTTGCCGACGTCATTACACATAAACTTTCATTCCCTATTTTTGTCCCCTTTAGGGTAAAATTTTTACAAACTTTAAATGTCGTATTTATATCTAATCAAAAACCTAAAAATTAGTTTCAAGCCTCTAGCTTCATATCTACTTACTTATCTATCTCTGTACCAAATTCTCATTTAAATCGGTTCAATAGTTTGGGCGTGATTGCGTAACACACAGACAGACAGTTACTTTCGCATTTATAATATTATAGGTTAATATAGTTTAATTATAGTTTTAAATAGTTTATAAAATAGCTTAGTATTCAACTACTTTTATTGATCCAAATAAACAAAACCTCTATAACTTTTTACACTTAATATTATAATTTTCTAGGCCGTAAGCTTTTTGGACGACGTCATTACACAAAAACCTTCATCGGCTAATTTTATCCTCTTTAGGGTAAAATTTTTACAAACATTGAATGTCGTATTTATTTATATCTAATCAAAAGCCTAAAAAATCTTTAAAAATTACATAATTTCCGCACAAACTTTCCTATTTCAACCCCTTCCAACCCTTTTTTCGCATTAAAAAGTAGCCTAGGTCCTTTCTCAGGCTCTAGACTATCTCTGTACCAAATTTCATTTAAATCGGTTCAGTAAATTTTAGGCGAGATTTTGTATCATACAGACAGAGTTACTTTCGCATTTATAATATTCCGCGAATTCATTTTCATCGATTATCCCATGGGAATAAGATATTTTCCCGCAGTAAAACGTAGCCTATGTGTTAATCCAGGGCGTCAGCTAACTCCATACCAAATTTTATTAAAATCGCTCCAGCCGTTTAGACGTGAAGAAGTAACAAACATACACACTCACAAACTTTCGCCTTTATAATATTAGTGTGATAGTGTGATGTACATAATTGTACATTATTTATTTAGACCTTCAGAATGCAGAAGCCAACAACGGAATGCCCAACCAGTAGGATAATGTAGCCACCCAGGACTGATATGGATAGATATGATAGATATCCTTCCTTCGCCACCTACCTCTATGGTGCAGCAATATTCGCAATCAGTAAAACCCCATCATCTGTCTGTCTGTCTCTTTGTCATCGTCTTCACTTCAATAGGTATTAAATTTGTTATGTAATAATATTACGTAGGTACGTAATAACCAACCACCAGCACAACCAGTGTGACCAGTAGACCGTATTACTTACTGATAACGCCCTCGCTCCTGTATATATTCGCACAAGCAGTTCCATGTTACAACGACCCCCAGCTAGCAGGCACCTCTACCTAATAATACCGACGACCTTATATGTAGGTAATAATAAAACACTATCGTATCTGTCGGTCTGAACAATGCGTTGAACCTTGCCATTATCATCACTTAAACCTTCATTTTTTTTATCGTGATAAACAAATTTTCAAGCCTATTTATTGTCCTCTACCTACGTTCCACCATAGATAGATAATATTCTTTTTCGCCTCGTTTTTTATAGGAATTGTAATTCCTTTTGATTTTTTTTGTCGTCTAGAAAATTAAATTCTACCGCCATCGAACGGGTCTTATTAAAGAGCACAGACATCATCATAGAGATTATTCCCTCGTTTCGACGACGACGACGACGACGACGTGCAAAAACCAAATTTAAACGGTAACGCTACAACTGCGAATCTCAACCAACGATTTACTTATCTTTCTCGTCCTGAAAAATATTCAAATCGCTTCTTGCCAGGTCGCGAGAGTAGGTACTAACACTGTACAGATACATGTACGTTGGGATTCCCCAAAAAAATTAAATCAAAAACAAAACATAATAATTTTTTCCCTCGGTAGATATTAAAAAACAAGTGAATTAAAACACTCGAGAAACGCTTAAAAACATAAGAATACCTGCGTTTAAGACAAAATCTAATCAAGTTTCGTTGTTATACGTACCTACTGAAACAAAAACTGTCAAAGTGCTTTTCACTTGTTTCGCTTTTTTGCATAATAAAAGATTCTAGACGACTTTAAATCCCTATTCATTCCGTTCGCCACCACACCTACCACCATCAAGTCGGTGCATACATGAATACATTTAGTACATAGTAGTAACTACCCCTGCCTGTGGTGTATCTATTTACTATTTTGCGCGAAATGACGATGTGATGTTATGTGTATTATTGTCTGTCATATGGAAGTATGTAGGTACATAAGTCGAGGAAAATGCTTCACAAACAGATAGCGACAGACAGACAGACAGACAGACAACGTTGAGACTCCATTTGCCGAGTCTATTTCCTCTAATGTTATGGCACACGATAAACTTTTGTCGTGAATGAGTTGGGCGCGTTGCTCTGCTCCTCTTCTTATTCTTATCGTCATCGTCGTCGTCGGGCGCGAAGAGCATTCACGTCGTCTACAGATGCCATTTCAAGGTGTTTTACCCGAGATATACGACCTGGCAATCAACTACATATACACACATCATCCCCGTTCAGTTTCCACCACTCCACAAATTTTACTATCGACACCTGAAGAAGAACGAACATTCGACGTTTCAACCCAGACATATTTTAACTTTAACTGTAAATAACGAATAGGTTGTCAAATTTCTAGAGGAAATTTTACAACCCCTACCTACTTAGTACAAAGTTAAAATTTTGTTTTAGTTGCATTACACTTTGTCCTGTGTATTTATATATACGTATATAAAGTTTATTTATATTAAAATGCAACGAACAAGTTGTCGTCGTGATGTCGATGTCGTGGCGATTCTGTGCTAATTTTTTTGCGGGCAAAGAAATCAAGTAGCTCTCTTTATATGGAGAAACAAGTGATATGAGTCGAAGATTTGCGCGAGTAAAATAGTAGCACACGACCGAACCAATCAATCGCTTTCGAACCGACTTACACTTGTCTCTCCTTAAATCGACGAACTAATGGTTCATTGGAAAATGCTGAAATTGCAACTGAATGTCGTAAATTTTATCAAACAGATGATACACAAAAACATCTGATGTTAAACAAATGAATCCTACTATAATACACTTTCATTAGAACAATAATTGCAACCCGTCCGTGTGTGATGTTTGGATGTTTTATCGTATTGTTTCTTGAACCGTCCCCGTCCGTCAACTGTTAAATGTCGGGGGTTGATAATTACGCGTTTTACGGTTAACATTAGATTGGAGGAGATAAATTCGGAGGCGTTTTCTTTAATGGATTTACTTTAAAATTTCGTGCCTTATTACCACGTCGCGTCGCGTCGGTAGTAATCGTATCGTTTCTCCCCTTTAGAAAGTCGTGACCAAGTGCGACGTTGAGGCCGTTTTGCGTCAAGTTAATGTCAGGAATTGCTAATGTCAAGAGTCGAAGTTAATTTCAAACTACATTGCGGAAACAGGTGCTTTTCATTTATGACGTGATTTATTGGTTTTCTTTAGGTACGTACGCGATAAGCATTCTTCATTAAATTGCACATGTTATTAGTAAGGAAGTACCATAGTAAGTATTTGTAGATAAATACGTCTCGTTTTTACAAAAATAAAAAATCTTCTATATACTGCCTTTCCATAATATGCATTTCTATTGGTTGGTATTTGCTTATTAAACGGTGAAGACACTTTCTAAATAATAACTATGGTGGTTACTGAAAATTCTTTCACCTTTCACATGAGTTTCCAATTTCTATCATATTAAAAAAAAAAAAATATATTTTATTTTATTTTTAATTTTTTTCTATGGTTAATTGGCGCAGCTGGCAACCCTAGCTATGAACTATCAAATATTTCCCGTAACCTTAGACAATTTTCTAAAGCCGGAGCGCCAGGCAGTTTGGCACTAGTACAAAAATTAAAATAGCAACTCCATGACAAACTAAACAACTAAGGAAATTGAAAGGGTCAGTTACCTTTTCGTTAAATAAATCTTCAAACGAAAATTGCCATTTTCTAGGGAAAAAACATACACACACACACACATACACATACCTCTCTCTAAATTTCATTTATTTGACTGATTTCAAATGTTCGTAATTGTTTTAGCATTTTGTTTTGTTTCAAATGTTTCTATTATTACAAGCATTTGTTTCATATGATATTAGATTGAATTTGTTTTAGGTTTTTGTTTTATTTTGTTTAGCTTTAGATGTTTCTTTTCCTTTTTTTATTGCCAAATGTTCAAAAAGTTGAATATTTTATCAAAACATTCAGGTTTAGTAAAAGTTTTCTGTTATGTATTTGTATAGTGAAGCTTGCGTCACTTATAGAGTGCCCTTAGCCGTAAAGGCTTAATATTGTATAAGATAGACGAGGTCAGCTACCTCCCGTTGGCGTTAATCAAATTATTCTCACTACCTACCTACTGTTGATGCCGTTGCAAGCAAGCTACATAGATATATGTATAGTATAGTATTATATATTGTATAATTCAATCTATGCACTTCAAGAGGGTGTGCTCGAAACTTAAAATATGCACAGATAGATAGATGAACTTCAACTATTTTTCCCTCTACATAAATATGCACCTAAATACCTACCTACCTATATGTAATGCAGAAATATTTCTGTAAATAAAGTAAATAAATAAAAATAAAATGAGATCAAAAAAGAAAATTGCCACACAGTCATCACATCAGTGTTTAGTGTTCGCATTGGCAGTGATACCATGTCCGGTAGCCAACTTCTTATTAGCATTGCAAATTTAACGCGACATGCCAACACAAGCATACTTTTACACAAATATTCCAGCATCCAACATGCACAGTGTCACGTACCGACGTCTATGATTAATTTAAAAGAAACCGGTGGATAATTAACTAAATAAAAATATCTAGGTACATAATATCCATCCATCAGAGAGCAGAAAAGAGTCAGTCAACAACACAACATTGTAGGGTTGACTACTATTTTAATATTTTAATTCACGTT
Organism: Agrilus mali; assembly: GCA_029378335.1. Lineage (NCBI taxonomy): Eukaryota > Metazoa > Arthropoda > Insecta > Coleoptera > Buprestidae > Agrilus > Agrilus mali. Next base: position 1,242,008 of record CM055663.1, on the reverse strand, counting down.
TATGGTAAGTTGACCTGGGGGGGACTGAGTGGCATATGTCGAATTACATAGGTATTAAAATTTTTTTTACTATTTCTGCATGTATTTGTTTGTACGTATGCAAGTGTACGTATACTGCCTGTCCTCAATCGCAAACAATGAAGCTGTAAATGTACATGATATACGGCGATTAGTATAGTAAATAGTAGGTTGTTAACCTTGCAATTTATGGCAAGCAAACATTTTTGTCATTAGTACAAAACTTGCAAGTATATTGTGTGTATATGTCGGTGTGTGTGTGTGTGTGTGTGTGTGTGCCCCCTCCATTCCTACTGCCACATGTACATAAGTACGTGTGTGTATGTTATAATATAAAATAGCAACGCGATAGACTTCAGAAAATGCCAACGTCTCTGATCGAGATCATGGCCGAACGGATATTTTTTTTTTGACAACCAACGAAAATCGTTTGTTTCATTTCATCAGGTGTTTCATCTTCATTTGTTTATCGTAGTATATAATATGAGGTGACAGACAAACAAGCGAGTGGTGCTGCTGCTGTATTGTTTTTTCGTCAGTCAGTATTTTGTAAAGGCAATTAACACGACGTCGTCTACGATAAGGATCAGACTTGACTTCTTGGTGGCAATTTCCCGAACATTTCCCACCTAATTCCAGGGCGACATAAACCCTCGGTCGTAAACCAGAGAGAGCCTCCTGGCACTGCAAAATCTAAATTAAGATGGAAGAAAGCGAACGACGACGACGAGAAGGACAATTTTATTACAGCAGCACCAGCAGTGCCTCCTCCTCCTCCTCCTCGATAAAACATAAAAACGCAATATGCATCAAAACGAGACGACGACATCTTGCAAGATACAGGGAGGGAGGGACCAAGGGAAGATGAAGAAGGAGAATAAGAAGATCCTCGTTATGCAAATTAAGACGATATTAATTACACTGATGCTACTGCTTACTGGTGCTGCGTGCTATCAAATAACGAAGTAACTAAAGAGGAATTTCGCACAAAACAAGCTGTTTGCCAGAATATTATCGTCTTCGAAGCTCCTTTATTATATTATAACGTACCTACTACAGATATCTACTACAATGTAAAAACCCATTAGGTATTTCAAGTTGATACCATAAAAAGGCGCCTTTGGTACATAAGTACGTGAATTACACACAACACACACACCTCACGTACTAAGTCTGCATGAATATTATGTATTTATTTTTAAGTAAATGTGTATTTTCCTGATCAAACAATTCTGTCTGTCTGTCTGTCTGGCCAGAATCTAACAAGCAAAATGCTAACGATAGATAGATAGATAGATAGATACAAAGTTTCGCCCTAATCAGCTTCCTTTACGTTTACACTCTCAGGAGGGGGGCTCTGGCTGTATTATCTATGTACTATGTATTCTCATTTTGCTTCGCATAGCACTCAAGTCACTCGCTCACTTACTTCAAACAGTAGACGAAGAAACTGAATTCGCATTTACCGACGATAATAATTGACTTAATGAGCAAATCTCACGTTTCCATGATGTTACGCGTATTATTACATTACGATTCGTACTTCCTCCACTAAACGTCTTCTCATCCTCCTCCTCTTGTTATTCAGAATACAATAGATACGAACAGTAGGTGGTATTATATTGTTTCGATTTAATAAAAATTAAAAAACAAAAGGGTACCTACCTAATGTAATAACAAATGCAACAAAGTCATAAAATAGATAGTTGAAGGTAAGAATAGTGACAAATGAAAATAACGTACTAACAACAAACAGTTGAAGGCTCAGGAACATTTGAAGCTTCGTGTCTGTTTGTGCCATCATAACTGATTAACTAATAATCAGATTTTGATCCAGTTTACTTATTTTGACGAGTGCTTTGAAGTATATTTTGACAGCTAGCCATAGGAACCTAATCAAAATTTTTACTAGATGAATAAATTTAAACTACGTCATACTTAGGAATCCAATGTTTTTCCTTAAGTACTAAATAGTTTACCTTGGCGGCATGACTCACGCCAAACAGACACAAAAATTACCTACTGTATAATATAGTAATTATATCACGGAAAACAAAACCTATTCCCACGAGCATTTTTTTAATAACAATAGAACGGCGGCGAAATAGCTGAAGAACAAGCGCGTCCATGACCTCAATCACGATTTTTATATGTACGTATTTTTGTTGGTAGATATGTAACTTTTTATATTATTATGTGGGCACAAACGATATATTCCTCAAGGAAAATAATAAACGTAACATACTACCATAAACGAGATACTTTTCCGCGATTAAAATAAATAAAACTTCTTATGCGTGACATGCGTTCGTCTACTGTTCGTTTCTTTTGTTAAACATTCGCTTGTTGTTTCTTTTATTGAACATTTAATTCACATGTTTCTCTTGTTCAATATTCGTTTGTTTGAAGCACAAACAAATGCCATCCATCGCCTGTCTTTTGTTGTATCTTCAAAATCTTCTGTTTTATTAATCATTAGACTCAGTAGATATAATTCGCATTTTAAGCACAAATCTACAAGTACCATCACTGAAGGAAATGCACCAACAAAAGGAACTACCTACTACAATGAGTGTGGATTGCATACATACATAGTTAGTGAATGCTCGACTCAATGACCCTAGAAGTAGACAATTAAAGTCTATGCAGAAGAGGTTGGTGTTGGTCCTTGTTGCTTGTTACCAACCTACGTACTACCAGTGTTTCGTTCTGAACAAGAACTTAAAGAGATAAGGATTAATTTGCTGTTCGTTCATTTCGGCCGATGCGATGCAAATCTGGAGGTCAAAAAGAGAAACTCTGTCGTCTGGTCGTACGTTACAGCCTTCGAAATTAAGGACAATGCGCCTTAATTTGGGAACATCATCGTCATTGTCATCGGTGGACTGCCGAGGAGTATTCGGAGATGCAAAGGATTTTCCGACAATTTAGTTTTAATCGCCCCATCGCGGGCTCCATAATGAACCCTTTCGCCTTCTTCTTCTGTCGACGAGACAATGGGGCGCATCCCCTTGAGCGCTAATAAAGACGAAACAGCAATTAACAAATTCGTGCGTTTTGTTACCACCCGGAGCGGTCTTTTGGCACGTATCTGGTCACATCCCCTCCCTTCCAACGTCTAATTATAATCTATAAGTAGAATCCCAATATTAACACCTTATGTGTTTTTTTTTTTGAGGGGGTAGTTTACCCTCGCCGCTTTAGGTGTCATCACCAAAAACTCTTAAAACATAATGAGCCAGTTCGCATGCAGCCAAGTCTCTAAACTTGGACCGTTAAATAGCAAACACCGCAATAAAGACGGCAGCAGTTTAGCCCTTTAAACGAGGGCGCACACGGGGAGCAGCAGTTCGCGGGAAACAAACGCGAGCAGAGCATCGAAAGGGCGGGAATCCCTAAGAAAAACATTCGTCAGAGATTATGGCCGGGAGAGGGGGGGGGTTAAACTTTGTGAAAACAAATTGCCGCAAAAATTGTTCCTACCAAAAGGGAAGGGTTGAAGAAGAGCAACCCCTTTAAAACAACAAGGCCTTTCAAAATAATAAAGATGAGAAGGTAAAGGGGTTTTGGCTGGCAACCCCCTAAAATTTTAAAAGAACATATCACTGAATAATTAAATTTCTAGGGGTTGATATATGTTTATTATTATTTTTTAAAAGATTTGAAGGACTTTGTTTTGGACTACTAAAACGTGATAAGGGTCGCTTCGGAGTGTCTTATGTTAGTTATTTATGGAGTTATTGTCGTAAAATAAAGTCGAAAATAAAGCCAAGTAAACGCCGGAGAAACAACATCGTCATAAATAACGGCTTTTGGACGGTGCAAGCTCATGGCCCGGAATGTAATTTTGTGATCAGCGTTTTCGAGCTTTCAACATCCATTCTCGGTTCAGCATCCGGAAGAAAATTCTATTCAATCGTTGAAATTTCTTAATGTCGCCCGAGTTGAAAATATGGCCCAACTTTTCCGTTGTCCAAAACAATTACCGGAGTGCCCCATAAACCATAAAACAAAACGGTAACGCCGACACTAACGATAAATATAAAAATTCACGACTCAAATCGAAACTCTCTATATCGATATTTTTGTTTTTTAAATTAAAAAGTTACGAAACAGATGCAACATGACTAACATCATATAACAGTAAAAATAAACGAGTATCGGCCATTACATTAAACATAAATTTGAACAAATGACAATTGCCAATCATTAAACAGAAAACAGATGAAAAAAAAACGATAGATGCTTAATATTGACAATAGAGTGTCGTCATTGTTCGATTTTTCGAAAGGCAATTGTCACACAAAGCTTTACTGATACAATCTCCGAAAATGTTTTCGATACAAAAGCACAACGTATAATTATTTACGGTAATGTAATGCCACGCACGTTCAAATAAATAGATACCTATAGTATGTCACAAAATTAATTTCTTTTAAGACTGAAACCCTTTTAATAAATAACTTGTGAGCGGTTGAAATAATTTTTCAAATATTTTTTCAGCCCATAAAATAAAATTGGGTGTGAAAACGTGTACCTAATAAATAATTAGTGAGTAACTGTAACAACGTAAATTTACTTCGTCATTGATAACTACATACATAACTAAGTAACTGAACCACTGAAGGTAGAAAAAAAGAAACAGTTGCGCAACGAGTTCTTTTGTTTCATTCGAAGAATAAGTACCTACATACGCATTCCCAATTATTAATGAACGAAAGAAAAGCGACCCGAAGAAGAAAGAAAGAAAACGGGTTCGTTCAGAAAACGAACACGAACCAAACAACAGGTGGGTGGTGGTATTGGATACTGGTACCTTTGTTATTACGCAACCAACGCAATAATGGATGGATGGATGGATGGATGGATAGTGGTAAGAGACCACCACCGACCGACCCATCAACCTCGTTCTTCCTTTTTAGAAAATGCCGATCGCAATAACGAGATTTCTTGTTTTTTCTTACGTTAATACGGTACTTTCTTTTTTTTTATCGTACATTCTTGTTTTAATTAGTGTGACGCGCCGCGCGTCTGTTTCGAAATATAAATCTACCTACCTACCTACCTACCTACCATAAAAGCGAAGATGATGATTACCTACTACAAGATCGGTTTCTAAAACGGCCCAAGAGTTGACCCAACAATTACTTAATCAAAATAATTCTGGTTTTAAGTAAATCAACTTTAGAGGTGTTTCTTGCATCATGTTCCGGACTTAATAATTTTTGAATTGAAAATATTGTCACACATAACACCCTAAAATTATTTAAGTATTAGATATTACATACTTTACTTTAGGTACATTTATATTCTTGAAATTATAAATTATGTGCCCAAGAATTCTACATAGGAGTTTAATTATTAAGTAATTCTCTTAAAACTTTCTACCCCCGCCACACACCACCATCCCTACCGCAGCCTGTTAATTTATCATGAGATTGTGGAATAAGTACAAACAGATTTTGAGAGCACCCCATATTATATTACTTACGTAGGAATACTTTCACGTAGAAAATGTATGTACCTTGCCATGCATGCTATGGGTTGATTTCTCTTAAATAAACAAAGTCTTTGAACAACGTTTTCGTTCTCGTCCTCTTCTTTGGCTGGCGGCTGGCTCCACATACGTATGTACATATACGTGTATTATGTAAATTACGAATTTGTTTAGGGTCCAACAAACAGGCAGCAAGAACTTTGCTCTTGTATAACATCTATCTGTTTATCTTAGCAATTAACCGACGATGCATACTAACCAGCAGCACACCACCACTAAGGGGAAGATTCTTCTTAAAAATTAAACCAAAGAGTATATTTGGGGCCAGTTTTTTTAATGAATGAAGTTTTACTTGCTTTACCGACTCATGGGTGGTAAGGTAATTTGAAGCCATTAATTTATTACAACGACCATCGTAATAAAACGAAGTACTCAGTGAAAGGGGTGCTTAGGGGTTTTTAAAAAAAAAACGTGCTATTTACATCTAAATCTAAAAGATTAATATCTACACGGTCGTCGAACGTAGAATTTGAAATAAATTTCACGAAAATCGAACGTAGCTCTAGCGCGGTAAAAACTACAAAAATTTATGACGTTCGTTTACCAAAAAGATTGCCTTATAATGATCGTAGCTACGAGGAGTATTTGTGCCGCCAGTCATTTGTTTGTCCAAAAAGCTACGTGATCATCACTTGTTTATTTAATTTGTTTCTATAAAACAGATGCAAAACGTTTTTGTTTTTTTGATAGAAGTTATGTTTAAAAGTAGGTAAGAACTTAATATATAAGTAGCAACCAACCAGGGGTAGTAAATAAAACAACCCCTCCAAAACCATAATTAATACTAAATACGTAATCCCTAAATTTCTTTAGTGTAGATATTCATTTCGAAAGTTTTATTGTGTTACGTTCCCAGAAGAAATCCCACCCATGATGAAAGACGAAGACATTTGAATGGATGACTGGATTTGATTGATGGATTTAACTGAATTATACCTAGATATATACATACTTGTACATAACAACCGTCCGTCCGTATAATATGTATAATAATCCATATCATTATCGAAACGACTATTGCACCTATCCAAAAAAAGAGTCGTCGTTTCTCGGTACGGCCCTGGACGAAACTGGTTGTTTCGATGGATGGATGGATGGTCCGATGGTTGGTTGAGAAAGAACAAACTCAATAAATAACCGAACTGTTATGTGTACCAAAAGTCTGTTCGTTATTACGTCTTGAAAATGAAAAATCTCTCTGTATGCACTGGACCGCTATGTACCTAGACCTACATACATACATACACAAGCGTACCGTACAAATATAAAAGCCTGAGATTGGAACGCATTCTACAAACACATTACACATAAGTACCAATACTAACAGGTAGGTACCAAATTATTGCCCCGAGGTGAACCAAGATATTAAGAAACCATCTAATTGTAAGTATCTATACGTAGGTACCATCAAAAAGTATATATATAACTGCAGTTAATATTATATAACATATTCATGACAGACAGTTATGTTATGTAACATTTAACTCAATTAAAAATATGTACCTAATATTATTTATATAGGTATCTATAAAAAGAAAAGCAGTAGATTATGCACTTTGACATTGGGACAGATCCATAAAGTAGTAGTTTCATAAATTAAAAAAATCAATGATATGATTTAATTAAGGGCCATTTCAGGAGATAGAACTTCATTAGCAGGATGACATTTAAAAAATCATATCTCGGAAACGGTAAGTCCTACAGGAACGATCTTGGGTTCAATCGAAACTAAAAGGACACGGCAAGTTTTTGGTGCAAGCCGCACTCAAATCGGACAGTCCCGGTCCGAGCTAGAGACCTTCCAGTTCGCGGCATTTACCCAATCTTTCAAAAATGCGTTTTTCGAACTTCAGAGAATACCGGATAACAACGGAACGGATAGTCGGATTCGCATGGGACAGAGACTAAAATTTTCTAGAGATACCCCTGGTTGAAATAAGCCCAGAATCATCCCCCTACCACTTATGGTTCAGGAGCAATCACTGCCGACAGTTTTTGCAGGGTGTCACAATTGAGACATGTTTCGAAACTCTATAGGAGAGGATATCTGGCGAACCGTTGTAGATATCGAAAAAATTCTTTCACCAGCAGTCGGCCCGTGTCTTTTTCGTCGGGATAGAGTGAATTTTGATGAAAAAAAAATTTCAAAAAATTATCAAAAATTTTAATTTTCTAAAATTTCAAAATTCAACCGGAAATAGTCCACGAGGTGTGTAAATTGACGGGCTTTCCGATGGTGCAAAGTTTTTTCCGATCGGACTTACCGTTTTCGAGTTATGATTTAATTAGGGGCCATTTCAGGAGAGAGGCACTTTTTTAGCAGGGTGGCGTTTAAAAAATCATATCTCGGAAACGGTAAGTCCTACAGGAACGATCTTGGGTTCAATCGAAACTAAAAGGACGCGGCAAGTTTTTGGTGCAAGTCGCACTCAAATCGGACAGTCCCGGTCCGAGCTAGAGACCTTCCAGTTCGCGGCATTTACCCAATCTTTCAAAAATGCGTTTTTCGAACTTCAGAAAATACCGGATAACAACGGAACGGATAGTCGGATTCACATGGGACAGAGACTAAAATTTAGAGATACCCCTGGTTGAAATAAGCCCAGAATCATCCCCCTACCACTTATGGTTCAGGAGCAATCACTGCCGACAGTATTTGCAGGGTGTTATAATTGAGACATGTTACGAAACTCTATAGGAGAGGATATTTGGCGAACCGTTGGAGATATCGAAAAAATTCTTTTACCATCAAAAATTTTAATTTTCTAAAATAAATCACCCTGTACCTAACAGTAGTCGACTGTTTCATTTGTTAATAAAATAACATCGTTTGTCTTCTGTTTAAACAGCATTGGATAATCGAAAAACAAAAGACGATAGTTGAAATAAAATAAACAATTGTTTTGTTAACAGTCGAATTTACAGTTGTTGAGTTGCATAGATACATGTCGTATAAAGTACATACATAGTAGTAAATAGTCTACGCGAACGGTCGGTCGCGGTCGATCCCACATACAAAACAAGTATAGGATTTATGCATCTCCTTAATTTTGCAAATAAATTGTTTAAAAGGAATGATGTCACCAGCTAAATTTACAAGGTCAGCTGTGCTCTGCCACTGCATGGCCCCGATTTGGACAAACGAACATCGCAGTTCCACCGACGAAAACAATCTCACATCCTCTCACACTTCAACAAAAAAACAAATTCGAAACGATTCCATTAGAAACACAGAAACAGAAACAACAAATGAAACATTTGCAGAAAAAATATCGTTCCAAAATAAAAAAGAAGAAAAAAATAGGAAACATTTGAAAATTGTGGATTAAATAACATACACAATAATTTAAACAAGTAGGTACATCTTTAAAAATTTATTTTTTTTATGGAATTTCAAATCGTTCGTTACAACAAAAATAACAACAAACAAAACATAATCGGCGTCTTACAGGCCCGATGTTTTAATGTGGGCTCGCAAATCTGAATACAAATGGTGGCATTAATTCGACAATAAATTGTCTCTTGTATGCGATAATTGTGTAATGAAATGAGTTACGAAACGTTATTTAAAATGGAGATGTGTGTGGAAACATAATGTACATAATATCATATATATAACATGTGTAGTGTACAGGTTCATTTTGTATCGTACGACACACGATCTTTTAAATTGATTCGCGCTGCAATAATGTCGCATCTACTTCCTTACTTTTATACATACTACGTATAATGAAAACAAATTACCATAGATAGGTATTTCTCATATTGTTTCTTGTTCAACTGTCTACAACAGCTAAAGAAGACTGCAAATGTTTTTGATGTTCTGTTGTTATATAAAGTACCTACATACATAAAGTAAAACATCTGAAACACAGTTTTGCGCACGTTTATACTGAAAATCGTCAAATAATAACAAAACGCTGCAGCGGTTGCAGCTCCGCAGACTGACTGATTGTGAGATCGGGTTGTTGGTCGTCAATAACAACAATAACACAATCTTTTGCGTGTGGGTTTAAATAATAACAGTAATTTTTAACGATGATAATAACGGGTAGATAGTAGGTAGGAACAGTATCGAGATTAATTTGACATTTATTACAGGTGTTCTCGCTGCTTATTAATAAATTTATACTACACGAGTACATGTTACGTATGAATAGTCAGTCGAATGAATGACATGCCGCGGCGGTCTAGACATTTTGTAAGACGCCATTGCGAGGTGAAACCTTTTGGTATTCCGATCGTAATGATTTCTCAGGGTCTTATTACATACGTATGGAATAGAGGTACATACATATCTGTATGTAAAGAGCACGCATTTGATTCTATTTCACGCCTCGCTGTTCCTGGAGTCGATTGTTTAATAGCAAAGTGCATAATTTTGCGTTAGCAATTTAATAATCTCGACTTAGGTGCATACAGAAACGAAATTAGGGCAATTAAATGCTTTCGGGTGCTGGCCGAGTAGTTACCCATATAGGCGCCACTTGTGGGTCGCTAAAAAGCCGCCTAGTCACGGTCGGGTCAAATTCGGAAGGCGAAGTCGACACTGATTTCAATCTGAGAGCTTTTTTGTGGAGTTCGTATTACTAATCTGACCCATTACTGTTAATGAGTGCCCTTAAAGGTCTCACCAGTCAAATTGATGCTGTTGTTGTAAGATCGCCTTCCTAATTTGACCCAACTACTCCTCTAAAGAGTAAATTGCTGTTTTTTACTAGCAAATGCAAAAAAATGAGTTTGGGATGTTAGTAAAAACATTCAAGTATTGGCTAGGATGAATACAGAAACGGAAATTGGGTAATTAAATGCTTTCGAATGCTAGCCGAATAGTTATGTTTATAGGCGCCACTTGTGGGTCCCTAAAAAGCCGCCTAGTCACGGTCGGGTCAAATTCGGAAGGCGAAGTCGACACTGAATTCAATCGGAGAGCTTTTTTGTGAAGTTTGCCTTCCTAATCTGACCCATTACTGTTACTGAGTGCCCTTAAAGGTCTCACCAGTCAAACTGATGCTGCTGTTGTAAGATCGCCTTCCTAATTTGACCTAACTACTTCTCTAAAGAGTAAATTGCTGTTTTTTACTAACAAATGCAAAAAAATGAGTTTGGGATGTTAGTAAAAACTTTCAAGTATCGGCTAGGATGAATACAGAAACTGAAATTGGGTAATTAAATGCTTTCGAATGCTAGCCGAAAAGTGATGTTTATAGGCGCCACTTGTGGGTCCCTAAAAAGCCGCCTAGTCACGGTCGGGTCAAATTCGGAAGGCGAAGTCGACACTGAATTCAATCGGAGAGCTTTTTTGTGAAGTTCGCCTTCCTAATCTGACTCACTATTGTTACTAGATACCCTAAAAGGTCACATCAGTCAAACTGATGCTCTTGTGGTAAGATCGCCTTCCTAATTTGACCCAACTACTTTTCTAAAGAGTAAATTGCTGTTTTTTACTAGCAAATGCAAAAAATGAGTTTGGGATGTTAGTAAAAACTTTCAAGTATCGGCTAGGATGAATACAGAAACTGAAATTGGGTAATTAAATGCTTTCGAGTGCTAGCCGAATAGTTATGTTTATAGGCGCCACTTGTGGGTCGCTAAAAAGCCGCCTAGTCACGGCCAGGTCAAATTCGGAAGGCGAAGTCGACACTGAATTCAATCCGAGAGCTTTTTTGTGAAGTTCGCCTTCCTAATCTGACCCACTATTGTTACTAGATGCCCTTAAAGGTTATACCAGTCAAACTGATGCTGCTGTTGTAAGATCGCCTTCCTAATTTGACCCAACTAATTCTCTAAATATTAAATTGCTGTTTTTTACTAACAAACGCAAAAAAATGAGTTGGGGTTTGTAGTAAAACTTTCTCAGCAATATTTTTAGGTGTATATGTATTATATATGGGTAGGTATTATATCGACGTATCGCATAGGGATTTATAGGTCAAGTAGTGGCACGGCTGTTAATCTGCAATAAGATTAAAACCACAACACATAAGTATCTAATACATCTGCTTGCATGGTTGCCGTGGGATTTGTGAGAGTTATTATCATAATGAAAACGCGGCATAACTTCTTATGTAGGTACTACTACAACATAATACAGATACGTACGTACCATTTACAGTGAGTGGTGTGATAGGAGATTATACAGGATTTATGAAAGGCATAATAAACGTCCGTGATTGTTTTTCTTTCATAGCCACCTTTATAATACCTATGTTATGTATATATACGTGAACTCGTGAACAGAAGAGCAGAGGCGTTTGGTCGGTCGGTCGTTGTATGTATAGTGAGTGTGTGTTGCCTCGCCCCGAACGAACGGTCCAAAAGGAAAAACAAAAAAGAAAAAAAAAAGCGAACAACTAGTGCAACGTACCTATGTACGTGTACAAACACACACACAGGTATGCGTTCATTTATCTATCGGTGCTTATACCTACGTATTGGTATGTATGTATCGTACGTACAAAATGCGGAAATGTTCTGGGAATGAAAGCAGCAACCAACGACTACTTATGGCAGGAATGGGCTAAGCAACTTTCCCGAGTCTACTACTACAGTGGGTACTGGTACTACTTATCATACGTTTAACTACCAACTTAAAAAAAAATTAAAAACGCGATCTTACTTTATTATTTGTTATTATTACTGTCTGTATCGTCTCTCAAATTAGATACTTTAAGATTGCAAAAGTGACTAAACTTTAAACAAAGGTTTGCGGTGGCAAAACGTTGGTATAGAGGTTCTGGGGGTAGCAGGTACAGAACTCCAAACCTTGCAAGGGGTTTCCAAGGGCCTTAAGAATTTTTAAAAAACTACGATACCTAATTTAACTTCTCATCCTATATATTTTGGGGGTGGCAAAATATCGAATTGGATAATAGCAACCCCCTGCTGCTGTGAATCATACCACTGACTAAATTTGTTTAGCCACAACTAATACAAACCACAAACCAATAAGAACTTCTTTAAGAATTGTTAAAAGGGTTGAAAACAGTTGAATTGCCATTCATTCCTCTTAAGAGCCACGAAATGGTGGTGACCAAAACTTGTTGTGTGTTCGTTTTACTTCCTTGTCTTGTTCACATTGATCACATTGCTCCCACCACCTGCCCTCATCGTTAAATTAATAAATTGTGGGCCCAAAAATGTCACCAACAAATTAATTATGTACTTAAATATTCCCCCTCATATTATAAAAGCAATAAAATAGCAGGTGTGTTATTTATCAAAATATTTATGAATATATATATATGGTATGGAGGGGTGGTTATTTCTATTATCCTATAGTTTTTTGATGGGCCTTTAAATATTTTGGTTTATTTATTTACGTTAATTAAGTAGGAACATCTGCCCATAATAATTATTGGGGTGGACATATATATATATGTCCATATATATATATATGTCCAATAATTATTATGGGCAGATGTTCCTACTTAATTAACGTAAATAAATAAACCAAAATATTTAAAGGCCCATCAAAAAACTATAGGATAATAGAAATAACCACCCCTCCATACCGCACCGTCTTCTTTCTTTTCCTTTTCCTTTTTTTTTTTTTCAGAAACCCTTCGCAATATGTATTTTTTGCATGACAAAGTGACAATTTCGTTTGATTTCTACCACCCCCCTCCCTTCCATTATTACCTACTATGTCGCCCTTTTTAATTCCACAGGTATCGTCACCTTTTCGTTTCTTAATGTAAAATATATTTATATGCTTTGTCATCTTGGTATAAAAATAATAATAATAATAATAAGGAATCGTTCCCAAAAATAATGATTCATACCAACCAACCACCCATTCATCCGAAAGGCACAATAATAACAGGCCGGCGTCGTGTGCCTCAACCTCGATAAGAAATGGGGGCGTAAGCTAGGCCTACGCAAGCAAGCAACATCACATCCACGTTTCACAACGTTGATGAATGTATGGGGGTGAAAACACAGCTTGGCATTGCATTCGTCTTAGTCAGCACACCGTTGCCAAACATACAGGAGAAAAAATTTTGGAAAAATAATATCTAAAAGTAACCGAAAATAAAGCAGCACAATTACACACCCACAAAAAAAAAAACACTAATTGCACCCCCAACCGAAAACAAAACACTAATTACATACCAAAAACGAAACACTAATTACACATTAAAACCGAAAAAAAAACACTAATATTACACCCCCAACCAATTAATTAAAATAATTAATTTTAGCAAAAGATCCACCCCTGGACTCATTCGGGGTTTCTTAAAACATTCGCCTCCAGGACTCATGGTAAAGTAGAATAAGGACATAAAGTGCCCCCCCCCCAAAAGGGGGTAATTACGAAAAAAAATTGAACTACCCTCTCTTCATTCCCTCATAAATTTACACAATCCTCTACTTTCCTAATAAATATAAAAGTTTGTAGCTAGGTAATTAACTAATAAAGACTCTTGTATACGACATAAGTTTCGTTGACAATTGAATTCTATTAATTAAGAAACAAAAACAAAAAAGTGACAAAAGAGTTGCAATAAGTTTGTTTGTTTTCGAAACTAAAAAGACAAAAGACTCGTAACAATTTCTTTTGTTTTCTAAACAAAAGACTTGTAGGTTTGGTACGAAGTTCTTTTTTTTTTTTTTGTTTTCTATACAAAAAAAAAAGAAAAAGACGATGTGGCAACTGCGGTAACTATTGATCGTGCCTTTCTGAGAGTGAGAGAGAGAGCCCTGGCCACCCTAACCAGGGCTAAAACGATCTGCCTTAGCCTACTGCAGAAAGCAAGTCATTTTCAGGGCCTCGAGCGTCACTTCACTTCACTTATTAGGGCCTAACCTTGGCCCTCGTTTACGAGTGAGTTTATTTGCCTCCTTTATTCCGTTACTCGATATATAAACACATACACTACAAAATAATTACATTATATACGTAATTAAGTACCACATATATATCTAGATATTTAGTTAATGTAAGATTATATTAAAAAAAAAAAAAAAAAATGTGTGGCCCGTTTGTAAAAGGATTTATTTAATATTGTGTTAAATAAGCACTAATTTTTCTGTCATGTCATCTGCATTGTGTAACAATTTTATTAGAAACGCATTAAAAAATTAGCGTCACATGAACCAAGTACATAAGTCAAATTATTTTCACTTTAGCAAACACAAATTGGTGTCATGTTAGTTACTATTAAAGGTGGCTATTGTTTTAAATCAAATTAAACCAAAAGTTGTTTGTACATACTTCCTAAAAAATTTCGAAACGTCTCTTCTCCTTATAATTACCTATGTACATAAAGATCACCACTACGACGACGTAAATATAATAAGTGTCATAATTTTTATTATGTACCTATATGTTCGTGTGTTATTTGAAAATATCTAAGTGGCGTCGGTCGTCTACTTTGTCCTCTGTATCTACGATATGCACTTCACTTCCTTGCATAGATTATAATAACAATAACGA
The DNA here is from genome assembly GCA_029378335.1 of Agrilus mali. Classification (NCBI taxonomy): domain Eukaryota; kingdom Metazoa; phylum Arthropoda; class Insecta; order Coleoptera; family Buprestidae; genus Agrilus; species Agrilus mali. The sequence continues at coordinate 1,226,994 of CM055663.1, read as the reverse complement.
TATTTTTAAATTAATATTATAAGACAAGAGACGTATGTAACGAACAATAATAATAATAAAAAAAAGAATTTATGGACGAGCAGCTGTCAACGAAGGCTGTGGAACATATGCCGCCGGGTTATTGAGTTATTATCCAGCTTTTTTAGAAGACTCTCTATCCCGACGACAACAAACAGTAGTAGTATCGAGACAGTTATATGACTTCTGCTGCGTACAGTAGATATTTTTGTGGGAAATGGGACGTTCATCGTTTGTTTTGTCCCTGTTCAGCTTCTGTTTTGTTTTATCTACAGCGCCACCACGGATCATTTAACAACACGAAAACAAAACAACAACTTTGTTCCTTTTAAACTTCACTACAGACACTATATACTGTAGGTATATATATTTGTATATAAAAATAACAATAAGGAAGTAACCGATATAAATTATTTTATTATATCTAATCTTCCCAAAATAGTGAGTGTAGTGTTCTATAAATTAATTCAGTAATATGTCCGATGTCACGAACATCAAAACAAAAAACGGCTCAAAAACCGTGTAATTGTCAATTAATTAACAGTAACAAAGTATTTTAATTGGATTCTCTATTAAGTTTCTGTCTTTTACGAGATCGATTTCACGGAAGCATGCTCCTCGAGTTTTTCGCGTCAATGAAAGAAAGTTTTTGCGTGACAACACGACAGAAAGACGGACGGACAAACCAACAACCTGCCAACCAACCAACCAACCTACTTAGTATTCACGCAGTATGAATTGTTATTTTCCTAACCGTTGGGAAATGCAATACGCTTTAACCGCAATTTATCCGTCTAGTATGCAAATTTAGGGGTAGTTGTTCTCTCTTCTGTACCGCATCGTACCACCGTACCGCACCACCCGCCATACTCATATTTTGCACCACCTTTCAACCTACCTACCAAAAATTTATAATACCTGGGTAAGTAGTTGAAATAAAATCCTAAAGGAACAGAAGAAAGATTCTTGAAAAGTCCGTTTCATCCCCCAATTTCACGTTTAAAAGTTAAATTTCTGAAAGATAATGCCAGGCAGCAAGCAGCCTTTTCCTTACACTTTACTACTATAATACGATCTACTGGAGGGGTGGTGGCTCAGCTGGTGGAAAAGAACCCGAACGGGGATTAAGCAAAGCTACTTGCAAATTGCGAATTACGGCTCGGTCTATCTGATTGTCTCTTTATTTATTCTTAGCGGCAGCAGAGACTGTATAGAAGAAATATAAAGAAAAAAGTGCTCGTATCTACCTACTACTGCAGTAGGTAGTTAGATCCCCTTTTATCGGGTCCCTAACAAGTAGAAAACGCTCTCTTCAATCTCCTTTTATAATACAACGGAATCCCCGAAGTGTCGCTCTCGCAAAAGTGCCCTTTAACTGAAAAATTCCCCCGGATATACATATATGTAGATACAATCCTAAACACTAATAAATTTAACGCAAGTACAATACATACGTACATACATGCCATCAAAAAGTTTGTCAAACAAAAAGAAAAAACAAATGATCGCCCTTTTGCCTTTACACAGTCTCATTTCAATTGTTATTAAACAATATTTTAGATGTCTATTAAAAAACAAAAGCGTCTTTCTGCTGTTCTTTTTGTCTAAAACAAAACGTCTGGCGGCGTATTTTAAAATACATATTGTACTAATTTAATTCTCATGCGTCTTCGTATTGTGACGTGTTCGGTCACGGAAAACACAATTAACAAAACAAAACAAAGAATTTATTTAATTACTAAAGTTAATTTCACTACACTACAGTTATAAACAAGTCTACACAATTTATTTCACTAAAAGTCTCTTTTTCCGCTCGCTTCTACTATAAACACTACTTGTCGCTCGGTATACCATAGACACTATGACTTCTATCGCCTGTTGTTCGCCTATCGATCGCTTCACTTCCAAACATCAGCTGTTCACTGTCAACTGTCAACTAACTCGGTGTGAGTGTCTCGTCCGCTTTTATAGTCTTCTCAGCCTTTTTCTAGGGTATTCTACAGCCGTCTAGTATTCCAATTGTTTTCCCATTGATCTTTGCTGGTGTTTTCTAGATGTGTCAGGAAAGCCGAGAATATTCCTTATGTAATCAGGGAAGATGTTCATTAATTATGCTCACACCAACTTAATTGGCAAGTACTCGTAACACTGCCCCCTTCTTAGAATTGATCGTCCCGATCAATGTCTTGACCTTTGTAGGGCGCCAGGCGGTCCAAGTGTACAACTTTCATCTTGGCCTTTGGTCCTCTCTGAATACGGTAGACCACGTCATTCAGCCTTCTGACCACAGTGTAAGGTCCTTCCCAGGCTCGCTGTAGCTTCGGTGAGCGTCCTTTCCGACGGACAGGATTGTAAAGCCACACCTGGTCCCCTTCTCTGAATCCTGTGCTGTTGGCTCTCCGGTCGTACCTGGTCTTCATGCGGTCACTCCCTACTTGGATTTTGTTACGAACGGCTCTATGGATGGCATCGAGTCGTTCCTCTAGCTGCTGTGCGTAGTCGGTAGCTGAAGGTCGCCGATCTTCTGGGTGTCCAAACCGGATGTCCATCGGTAACTTCAGCTCTCTTCCAAATAAAATGCTGGCTGGTGTTCTGCCGGTGGTCTCATGAACCGCACTTCGATAGGCCAACAGGAACAAAGGTATATGCTGGTCCCAGTCTGTCTGATGATCGTTAACAACCATTTTCAAATTGGTTTCTAGCGTCGCGTTAAACCGTTCGACCATTCCGTCAGATTGTGGATGTAATGGAGTGGTCCTAGTTTTCTGTACTCCTAGCAGCTCACAGACTTCCCGGAATACTGCGGATTCAAAGTTCCGTCCCTGGTCAGAGTGGATCTCCATCGGAACTCCATACCGGCTGATCCATTGGTTGACCAACATTCCAGCGACCGTAGTAGCTTCTTGATTTGGGATTGCGTACACTTCGGGCCATTTGCTAAAATAGTCCATCACTACCAAGATGTACTTATTGCCAGCAGCTGTTGTTGGGAATGGTCCTGCTACGTCCAGAGCTATTCTCTCAAATGGGGCACCAACATTGTACTGTTTCATTCGCCCTCGGCTTCGAGTCTGAGGTCCCTTGGCTGACGCACACGTTGGGCACTTCCTACACCAATTTTCGACGTCTCTTCTACACTTTAGCCAATAGAATCGCTCTCGCACCTTCTCCAACGTCTTTGTTACTCCGAAGTGTCCTCCACCAACACCTCCATGGACTTCTGTCAGCACCTCGTTGACTCTGTTCTTCGGGAGAACTACTTGATGTCGAATTTTAGTTCCGTCAGGGCTTTCCCACACTCTTTTTAGTACCCCATTCTCGACGATGAGTGAATCCCATAAGGCCCAATAACTCTTCGTGATGGTACTCGTACTACTAACATCTGCCCAGGTAGGTCGTGCTGTTCCTGCCTTTTTCCACCGCAGTATCGGTTTAATGTCTTCGTCGTTATCTTGGTCTTTCGCCAGGTCTTCGTTCTGCCAGTGTTCTTCAGGTTCCACCATCGTCTGACAGATCCGTGCCAAGTTGACTGGTTCCTTCTTTTCGGCGGCCATGCAATGTTTGCAGTTCTTCGAGCATGGTCTTCGCGAGAGGGCATCAGCGTTACCATGTTGTTTTCCAGCACGATGCTCGATGCTGAAGTCGTATACTTGTAGCCGCTGTAGCCATCGAGCCAGTTGTCCTTCTGGGTTTTTAAATTGCAGCAGCCATTTCAGGGACGCATGGTCTGTCCTTAGCAGGAATTTTCGTCCGTAGAGATACTTATGGAAATGTTCGAGAGTTTTGACGACTGCCAGCAATTCTCTACGGGTCACGCAATAGTTTCGCTCCGGCTTTGACAGTGCCTTACTGAAGTAGCCAATGACTTTTTCTTTTCCTTCCTGCATCTGCGACAGTACACCACCAATTCCTACATTGCTGGCATCCGTATCGACAATGAAGTCTGTGTCGAACTGTGGGTACGTCAGTATTGGGGCTTGAGAAAGGGTAGACTTCAGTGTTTCAAAAGCTTGCTGACATCGTTCTGACCATTGGAAAGGGACACCATCCTCTGTTAACTTGTGGAGCGGTCGAGCTATATCTGCAAATCCCTTTACGAATCGTCGGTAATAGGAACACAGCCCCAAAAAGCTTCTCAAGTCGTGTTGGTTCTTCGGGACAGGCCAACTTCTCACAGCTTCAGTCTTGTCAGGATCAGTTCTTATTCCTTCTGAGGTGATAACGTGGCCAAGATATTTCACCTCCTTACAAAACAGATGGCATTTCTTGGGACTGAGTTTCAACTTGGCTGCTGAAAGCTTCTTGATCACTTCTTCGACATTCTGGAGGTGGTCTTCGAATGTCTTTCCCAGTACTATCACGTCGTCTAGGTACACCAGACAAACCTTCCAATTGAGCCCTTGTAGCACATTTTCCATAAGTCGCTCGAAGGTGGCAGGAGCGTTACATAGTCCAAATGGCATAACGTTAAAGTGCCACAGCCCGTAACCAGTCGTGAATGCGGTCTTCTGCTTGTCTTGTGGATCCAGTTCCACTTGCCAGTATCCACTCTTCAAATCTAACGTTGAAAACCATTTGGCACCAACCAAGCTGTCAAGGGTGTCGTCGATTCTGGGTAAGGGATAGCTGTCCTTTAAAGTTACGTCGTTGAGCTTCCTGTAGTCAACGCAGAACCTGGTCGATCCATCCTTCTTCCTAACCAACACTATCGGCGAAGCCCAAGCACTTTGTGATGGTTCAATTACCCCCTGTTCTTCCATGTTCTTCACCAGGTTGTTGACTTCTTCTTGCTTAGCCCATGGAACTCTTCTAGATGGTTGTTTAATAGGACGAGCTGATCCCGTGTCTATACGGTGGTATGTCAGATTCGTTCTCCCAAAGTCGTTGTCAGAGAGGGCGAAGACGTTTCGATACTTGCTGAGTAGTTCTTCGAATTTTCTAATTTGGTCGCTGTTAAGGTTTGTGGCCGAACGCTGCACTAAGTCTCGAAGAACGGTTGGAAGTGGTTCGCTCTCTGCCATTGAGGGTTCAGCTTCAACTTCGCACTGGAGGATGGACACCACGGGTTCAAGGACTCCTACTTCCATTCCTTTACACACTTTTTGCTCGAAGTCCTTCAGATTGACCACTCTGACAGATGCGTTCGGCGTCCCAGTTCGAATTAATGTTCTTCCTATCAGTATGGCTTTCTGTGTCAAATCCGGGTTTTTGGCTTCTACTATCCCCACCAAACCATCCGCACCTTCGCCGTCGATGTTTATTTTGAGAACTACCTCGGATCTAGCAGGTAGTAATCGGTCTTCTGCTACGATGACCTTTCGAAGACCGTACTCTTTGGTGGGGTTTGTCATCACCAACTCTTCCTTGCCGATGCGTAAAATGCCGGAGCCCAAATCCAGATTAATTTTGTTTCGTTCAAGAAGATCCAATCCAATGATCACGTCGTCGGCGACATCGGCTACCAGTGCCCTGTGTCGAAGGCATACTTCTCCCAATCTCAATTCGATGTCGCATTCTCCTCTAATCGGCGCTGTTTCTCCGGTAACCGTGGTCAAACGTAGCTTCCTCTGCAGGGGACGGATTCTCCACTCGTTAACGATGTTCGGCCGGATTATGGTCTTAGAAGCTCCCGTATCGACCACCATTCTAACCTTCTTGTTGTTGATGTGACCTTCGACGAATAAGGACTTGCTTCCGTTTAGTTGGGAAACGACGATTTCTGCTGGGGCTTGGTGGGGAGAAGCCAACTTGCGCCCCTCAAAGTTGGCTGATCTTAGTTTCCCGACTGCTGTCGGTCCGCACGGCGTTCTTCGGCCGGGCAGTCTCGCCGTAAATGTCCGTGCCTTCCACATTCCCAGCACCTTGGTCTTCCTTTGTTTTGGCCACAGTCTCGGGAAAAGTGACCGACCTTCCCGCATTCCCAACATTTGGCCGATTCTCTCTTGTCGTTGATGGTAGTCTTCTTGACAGTTTCGACGCATTCTTTAATCAGCCTCGCAACTTCATTCTTGTATTCGTCGTCTTCAACAGCTGTTTGGCGTACACGCACGTGGCCCTTGGAAGCTTGTTTTGCAGCTTCGAATTCTAAGGCGTGCGCCAGTGCGTCACTCGCAGTCTTATGGCGGGCCAAACGGAGAACTTGCTGTAAGTCGGTGTCCCTCACGCCATTGACGAATGTTTGGACTGCTAGCTGGTCTGCGAAGTCCTGCGGAGCGGTAGGATAGGCCAATCTAACTAGACGTTCCACATCGGCCTCGAACTCCTGTAGATTTTCTGATGTCCTCTGATTGCGACACTTTAGTTGGGTTTGGTACACTTGTTGTAAATGTTTGTCGCCATATCTCATTTCAAGTCGCTCTAGCAGCGCAGAGAAGTCTCGTTGTTGGCGCTCTGGAATACCTTGAAGGACATCCAATGCTTATCCTCGCAGAGCTATGACCAGCGCCGTTGCTTTCTCAAAATCGTTCCAGTTGTTTGCTTCTGCCGCTGCCTCGAACTGTCGTTTGTATACAGACCAGTAAACTTTTCCGTCGAAAGTCGGTGGTTTAATTCTAATCGTTTTCGCAGTGTCTTCGGACTTCACTTCACTAGCCGGTCTAGTGTTCTCGAACTTCTGTCTCATCTTCTCTACTTCCTTTTGTACTTCTTCTTTCAACTGATCTCTTAGTTTCTCTTGTGTCGTCTCCAATTCTTGTCGTACTTCCTTTAATTCTTCTTGCACTTCTACTCTGACTTCCTTTAACTCTTCTTGCACTTCGGTTCTGACTTCTTTTAACTGTTCTTTCAATCCTTCCTGCTCAATTTTTATTGCTCTCATATCTTCAATCAATTTTTCTTGACCTGCCTTAATTTCTACTTGGCCCGCCTTCATTTCTTCTTGTGCTAATTTCATTTCGTCCTGTCCAGCTTCCATTTTATTCTTCAATTCTTCCTTCATTTCTTCCTGGCCTGCCTTCATTTCTTCCTGGCCTGCCTTCATTTCTTCCTTCATTTCTTCCTGGCCTGCCTTCATTGCCTTCATCATTTCCATTAAAGCCTTTATTTGTTCTTCCATTATCGCTGATTGTTTTCTTGTTACTGGCATAAGGCTTCAAAATTCTTCTTCTCTTCGGACCTCTTCTACGATCTGTCGCACTAACTTTCTTCGGGAATCTTCAATTCCCTTACTACCCCACACCTGACACCAAATGTGACGTGTTCGGTCACGGAAAACACAATTAACAAAACAAAACAAAGAATTTATTTAATTACTAAAGTTAATTTCACTACACTACAGTTATAAACAAGTCTACACAATTTATTTCACTAAAAGTCTCTTTTTCCGCTCGCTTCTACTATAAACACTACTTGTCGCTCGGTATACCATAGACACTATGACTTCTATCGCCTGTTGTTCGCCTATCGATCGCTTCACTTCCAAACATCAGCTGTTCACTGTCAACTGTCAACTAACTCGGTGTGAGTGTCTCGTCCGCTTTTATAGTCTTCTCAGCCTTTTTCTAGGGTATTCTACAGCCGTCTAGTATTCCAATTGTTTTCCCATTGATCTTTGCTGGTGTTTTCTAGATGTGTCAGGAAAGCCGAGAATATTCCTTATGTAATCAGGGAAGATGTTCATTAATTATGCTCACACCAACTTAATTGGCAAGTACTCGTAACAGTATTATGTGGAAGTCAAAAGCACTTAAGATGGTATCTATCGGGCGGGCACCCGTTTAGAAATTAACCGCGACCGTCGCTTTATCCGAAATTTCGTTTTAAATAATGTAACTGAACTGAACAGTTCTTGCAGCAAACTTCTGAAATAATTACGGGCCCCATCTCCGTGTAATTGTGCCGTCGTTGTGCCAGACATTTATTATCAATTCAATTTGAAACGGAGTATTGCCGCGCGCGACATACCACCACCACCACCATATACGTACGTCTGGAGACGGGTTAAAGTTAAAGGGATGGGGCGAAACGGAATGGAGACACTTTGTGGCAAGAATACAATTTCGAATAATTTAGATCGTGTCTAAAACCGTACCGAATTATCCACCCACCCCTAATAAGAAACGTTTAGGCACTTTATAGTAGGATAAGATACGTAATACTTAATAAATAAAATTTACTTAGAACTTACCCCCCAGGATGACGTTAAATAAGTTAAGAGGCGCATGGAACATACCTGTAACAAAAAAATATTAAAGTTAAATTTGTTGTTTTTTGTTTTAGTTAGAAATTAATTATTTTATCTATCGGAATTAAAACTCGTTACATACATATACAAAAGAATGTCTTTTGTTTTGTTTGTATAGTCGTCAATGAAGAGGGTCTTTTTCGTTTCGAAACATGCCCTCAGGAGGAGCACACGTAATAATAATAATAATAAGAACGAACTTTCCTTTCTCCTCGTGGTAGCTTTAGCGGAATCTTTTAACATTCCTTTGTGATTTGTGTAAACACCACGAGACAAGACAGGCACGCCAACATGGAAATTTAATTTATGTTAAACTTTATCAAAGGCGTGTACTACTTCTTCTTCTTCTTCTTGTTGTTCTTCTTCCTTCTCCTGCTTTTGTCGGGGAAAAACCTGCCTTCTGTTGTTAGAAGAAAAGGGGGACGAGCAGGAGGGTGTGAGTGACAAGAGAAAACGGAAAAGGGCCCGAGTTTATGGCTCGGAACGATTTTAGATCTTGGTAGGTACCTAACCCTTTACCAAACAGTAATAGTACAAACTCCATGAATAAAACAACAATACATACATACATATACATGTAATTGAATTATTTATTGTTTTAAAAACTAAGATATCTGAGAAAATTATGTAAAAGTAACAATTGAATTGAAAAACTAGTAACCACTAACAGTTGAAATACGTAGTAACAATTGAAACAATCTAAAACAAAAACAGCAAGGACAAAAGAACGTTTTTGTTTTAGTGCAATCTCAATGCAGTTTTTTTGACGTTCGAAACTGAAAGAACGACACTATTCGTTTTATGTATTTTAGCTTTGAAAGAACAAATAGAAATTTAATCACACGTGATGTCTGCCCCGGGCTATAAACCTTTACATTTGACCTTTCACCTTCTCGGGGAAATTATTCGATTTTACGACTGAAAACGCGGCGATGCGGTGGTGCGGTGGTCGGATTCAATACAGACACACACTGAATAGTCTGGAGAATAATTTTATTTTCACCCTGTGGTTTTTGAACCCATGACACACACTCACACAGGGTCTTTTATTTTTATTTACTACTACTACTACTACTACTATAAATTAATAATAATCTCCAAACAGATAATAATCTAATCCTAAAGTAACTTATGGTAATTGTCCCATAAAGATCGCTTTGTAAACAAATAATTTCCTTTTAATGTGCTCTTCCGTCACATTCGTTCGACAATAAGGGGCTGAAAAATTATAGACCATCGATAGGGGATGAAGCGCTTTTACGATTTCTTCACGTACACACACACACACAGCACATTCATTTGCTACCAACAGAAGTTGCTTTTTACCACATAATTTGTTTTAGTTATTGTCAGGGGATGTACATATTTCAAATCCCTACAAAATAAATAAATAATAAAAATAGAGTCAGAAACGTTGCAATATCACCGGGAAGTCCATGACGAGGAACGCATTTCCCCGAAATTTACGCACTTGTTTTTATATTCCACCCCTGCAACGACAATTAATTACGCCCCGTACATACTCACATACTCGCACGTTCGTTAATACCTACCTACGTTCGAAGGGGATGATGCACCGCGTTGTATTGTGTTGTGTTCCTATCGTCCTTTGTACAGATGCAATTTTCACCACCAGCTTCGGCCACCTAAACCAACCCCCGCCGGCCGTCCCGTGCAGTAGTACATACATCACTAGTATTCATCTCTACACCTTCCCAAAACCCCGCGGGGTTGGTTGGTTGGTTGGTTTGTTGGGGTCCTGTATCGACCGCATTGCAGATGCTGGGTGGATGGATGAATGGACATCCATGACTGGAATACGGGATTATCCTATCCAATCCCGAAAGCACGAAAACGCACATCTGGTGGCTGGGTGGGTGGTTGGGTGTTTGGTTGGACGAACGATTATAATCGAAAGTAATTTTGTATTGCACAATTTTGGGACGAATATTAATTAGCAATAAATAACAAAAGAGCAGATGTCTCCTTCTTCTTTTGGAGTCATATTAACAACATGTCGTCCAACCAAAAATTACCGAAAACTACCCCTAATCATGGAGAATATGTACATCATAAAGGTTGAGAAACATTACGGCTTTCACCCTCCATCCTAAGGGTCCATTTAGGGTCTTTTTTAGCAGCAGGAGAGAAAGTTCCTACGGTTAGACTTTTTGGAGCTGCCCGCCCTACTGTGACGAAATTCCAGTCGTTGTTACTCTTTCGAAATTGCTTCCATTCTTCCGGCTCACCCAAACGTATAGAGATGACGGGTTCCAAGTTCAATTTTGTAGTCACAATGCATATCGTTCCCACAAAAGCAAAAAATTAACGTTTCGGTACAACGGTCGTCCAAAACTCTCTTCTTCTCTCTCCCATATTTAAACCTTCGCGGAACAAAAACAACAGAAGAATCGGTCTCAATGTATGTGACTGTGAAAGCATATTATCTTGCTGCACCAAGTCGTCACGCTGCACCAGGAACCAGTCATCCATCCACCAAGTGCAGTTCGTCGTCATGCAACGTTACGAAATTACATCGGACTCCACGTTCCGCTATGTTCCACGGGGCGACGTTGCCGGACCATCCGGTCCAAGATGAGACCACAAGAAAACGAGGGGAAGAATCATAAAACACCAATTGGGTGGTATTCTCAACGTTTTCCAAAATAAGATGAACAGATGTGAAGAAGAAACTTTTTTGACCTAATTGTCATCCTGAAGAAGACTCACTAGATCCAGAAAGACTCATTGGATTGTATACCAAAAATTGAGGAACGTTTTCCAAAAGATTTTACAAGTATCTGGTAAGAAGATATGAAGAAGTGATCAGGAGAAAACTTTTTTGACCAAATTTCACCAGAAAACTCTGAAGAAACTTTACCAGGTCCAAAAAGACCCAATGGATGGTATACCAAAAATTGGGGATCGTTTTCCAAAAGATTTTACAAGTATCTGGTAAGAAGATATGAAGAAGTGATCAGGAGAAAACTTTTTTGACCAAATTTCACCAGAAAACTCTGAAGAAACTTTACCAGGTCCAAAAAGACCCAATGGATGGTATACCAAAAATTGGGGATCGTTTTCCAAAAGATTTTACAAGTATCTGGTAAGAAGATATGAAGAAGTGATCAGGAGAAAACTTTTTCGACCAAATTTCACCAGAAAACTCTGAAGAAACTTTACCAGGTCCAAAAAGACCCAATGGATGGTATACCAAAAATTGGGGATCGTTTTCCAAAAGATTTTAGAAGTAACTGCTGAGGAAATGTGAAGAAATGACATGGAAGGACTTTTTTTACCAATTTGTCACCAGAAGATCCTGAAGAAGTCTCACCAGGTCCAAAAAAACTTCCACTGGATGGTATACCAAAAATTGGGGATCGTTTTCCAAAAGATTTTAGAAGTAACTGATGAGGAAATGTGAATAAAAGACCTGAAAGGACTTTTTTTACCAATTTGTCACCAGAAGATCCTGAAGAAGCCTCACCAGGTCCAAAAAAACTCCCACTGGATGGTATACCACAAATTGGGGATCTTTTCCAAAAGATTTTAGAAGTAACTGCTGAGGAAATGTGAAGAAATGACATGGAAGGACTTTTTTTACCAATTTGTCACCAGAAGATCCTGAAGAAGCCTCACCAGGTCCAAAAAAACTCCCACTGGATGGTATACCACAAATTGGGGATCTTTTCCAAAAGATTTTAGAAGTAACTGATGAGGAAATATGAAGAAGTGACCTGGAAGGATTTTTTTACCAATTTGTCACCAGAAGATCCTAAAGAACCCTCACCAGGTCCAAAAAAACTTCCACTGGATGGTATACCACAAATTGGGGATCTTTTCCAAAAGATTTTAGAAGTAACTGATGAGGAAACGTGAAGAAGTGACCTTGAAGGACTTTTTTTACTAATTTGTCACCAGAAGATCCTGAAGAAGCCTCACCAGGTCCAAAAAAACTCCCACTGGATGGTATACCACAAATTGGGGATCTTTTCCAAAAGATTTTAGAAGTAACTGCTGAGGAAATGTGAAGAAATGACATGGAAGGACTTTTTTTACCAATTTGTCACCAGAAGATCCTGAAGAAGCCTCACCAGGTCCAAAAAAACTCCCACTGGATGGTATACCACAAATTGGGGATCTTTTCCAAAAGATTTTAGAAGTAACTGATGAGGAAATATGAAGAAGTGACCTGGAAGGATTTTTTTACCAATTTGTCACCAGAAGATCCTAAAGAACCCTCACCAGGTCCAAAAAAACTTCCACTGGATGGTATACCACAAATTGGGGATCTTTTCCAAAAGATTTTAGAAGTAACTGATGAGGAAACGTGAAGAAGTGACCTTGAAGGACTTTTTTTACTAATTTGTCACCAGAAGATCCTGAAGAAGCCTCACCAGGTCCAAAAAAACCCAATGGATGGTATACCATAAATTGGGAGCATAGAAGAATTGATACAAACCCTTAATTCCTGTTCAATTTCAAAATCAGGAAACCATAAAAGTCCTTTATTTTATTATCTGTTGTTAAGTCCAAGAAGCTCCTGGTGGTTCGTTTGGCAACGTCTCATCATCATCACCAACCATCTCGATTGCAGCTCGTTTGCCCACTTCCTTTTGGCTGGCGCGGCCTCCTCCCCCTTTTCCCGCGTCTGGCCACGACTTCTTCTCGTCCACACAAGATCTTTGTTCCACACACACACGCACACAGAGCGCTATTACGAAAGTCTCTCTTCGGCGTCTCGGTGACCTCCTTGTCATTGATAAAACCTTCGAAGAATCATTCCGCGGTTGTCCCTGACCCAGCAGCTTGCTAACCAGCCAGCGCAAACCAGTCGAGCAAAGCAAAGCAAAGCAAAAGAAGTAACCGACGACGAAGAGGAGACGGACGACTTGCGGCCGCTTTTACACACCAGTAAGTATACGTGTATAAAACGCATTAAACTGCGTACCACACCACGCCAACACACAGAAAAGTAATAGAGACCAAAAACTATGAAAGAATACACCAAAGGGTTGAAGTAGTTACTTAACATCTTCTGGGAATCGACCCCCTGTAACCGCACCCCTTTATTTTTTACCTTAAAACCTTCGCAAATGTGTCAGGTTTCCAATGGTGAAACAATTTTGAAAATTCGTTGAATAATTACTGAGGCAACTCCGAACAACCAAACATACTTTTTTGTAATTAACTTATTCGTTCCAATATTTCCGATTTTCATATGCTTACTACACACAAAAGAAATAGAGACCAAAAACTATAAAGAAATATACTATAGGGTTGAAGTAGCTACTTAACATCTTCTGGGAATCGACCCCCTGTAACCGCAGCCCTTTGTTTTTTACCTTAAAACCTTCGCAAATGTGTCAGGTTTCCAATGGTGAAACAATTTTGAAAATTCGTTGAGGAATTACTGAGGCAACTCCGAACAACCAAACATACTTTTTTGTAATTAACTTATTCGTTCCCATATTTCCGATTTTCATATGCTTTTCGACAGAATACAATAATTATTTTCACTTTTGCCCTTTTTTTATTAAGTTTAAATCTTATTGGGTGAGCTAGCTGCTATCTTCTACCTACTACCCTTATAAAACTCGGTTATTTTTTAAAGTCAAAATCTCGTTAAAACAGTACTTTCTACTCTACTCCACTGAAATACTCGTCGTCATCGGGAGGTTACTTTGCAAGGGCGTCCCTCTCTTTCTCTCCGGGGGTTGACATGCGAGGGTGCGTTTGCCAGGCCTGGCCTGAGAGCCTGAGTTCGTCGATAACAGGCGAGAGGGTGAGGTAGGGCAGTTAAAGAGATTACGACCCCACGTGGAAAAAAACCGGGGAATTTTAAACGCAGCGTTGCCACCATCACCAAAAAAATATTCCCTACCTTCAGAACGAAATTTGTGTTATTCTTTTTAACAGGGTGGTGTTGAAAAATAACCAAAAACTGTTTTCAAAAGATTCTGCTAACTACCCTCCTCAATTTCTTTTAAATAATTCGCGTTCTTGGATACAAAAAACATTCAGCTGTTATTTGAGGGAAGAGTACCTACATGAGGGGTTGTTGTTGCTAAGGGAAGTTGAGCTAGTAGCAGTGGGTCTATATATATGAAGGTCATGATCAAATTCGATCAGATGCAGAGGACCATGAAACTGAGCTGATGCTGAATGTGTTGTTGTTAAATTGATGGGGGAAGCCCACCCCGCACACACGTAACGTACGTAATGATAATCCGCACTCACTATCTCACTGGCCTACCTCATCCTCCAACGTGTTGTGTTGCGTTGCAGCGGGCACCCTTCCTGATCCTGCATGGGTAATAACGCAGCCCTGACTGACACACCACTTTCATTTATCATCCATCCCCTGACAAAACAGAAACGAAATAGCACACACACTCGCATTCCCATCCAACTGTAGGTACACTCGAAATTAGCAGAGGAACATCGAAATAACACGACATCTGTTATAGTATTTGTTGGTTGGTACATAAAAAAAAAGAAAACCGAACCACAAGGATAATAACAAAAGAAATCTTTTATTCATGACAAAAGAAATATGTTGTTGTTAATAACAAATGGTTGTTATTGGAATGGCACGTACTTTGACTGTTTAAAATTAAACAAAAATATTTGGTAGTTTCGCATGGATATTAATAATAAAATCATCAAGGGTAGTAAATAAGATTAAAACTGAAAAATTTTTTTTAGATACACGTTGTTTTCTAACGAAATTAAGTCTGGAATGTTACCATGTGCAAGCAACTGTTTTTATCGATTATTTTTATTATCTACATGGTGTTGCAGCAGAAAGATCATGACCATACCTCACCCTCTTGTTCGTTACCCCCGGGCCTGTTACGTCACCGTGGCACCCTCTTTTATCAACCCCTCAATTAATTCCCACCAGCCCCTGGCCTGGCCTGCCTGCCTGTGCGTTGCATCCGCCGTAACCGAATAAAATTCTCTGACAGAAATGCACAACACAACATCCATCGTCAAATAATAATAATAATAATTAAAAGAAAACTGAGAAATAATTTGAAACAAAATAACATTTGAACAATTCTACTGTTTAGCTTCATTCGTATAAAACAAAAACCACAGTTAGTAGATAAACAAAAGACTTATGTGATTAGAATGTTTGGCAAAGAAACAAAAAACTGTTGATTAGGATTTTGTTGCGGTTGTGTATGCAAATGTTAAATTTGACCTAGGTCTTGATTTGCTTTCGTTTTTTCGCCTCGCTAAGTAAATGATATTATTATGAAGAATGTAATGGTTGTAAACACAACAATCGGAGAGGAGGTATGTGTAGTGTGGTGTGTTCGCGAAAAAAAATTGAACGTTGCAAGTCGCACGTAAACGCCAGACGTAACTTTGTAAACAACAACGTTGATGCCACTCTCGTTGTTATATAAACGAAAATATCATTTTTTCGCACACGTGGAATGTACTACATATGCCTGATAAATAATCAAAAAACAAAAAAAAATATAGAAACAATTAAAAATGAACCATCAGAATACCTACCTATACAAAAAGCCGAGGAGTTTAATAATAAAGAGAACCAAAAAAATATTATTAGATATTATTGCACATATGTATTATTTAAACATGGTTGTCTGCCAACTATTTACATGGAATGAATGTTTACATTTATCTCATAGATTACAACGCCACGTGTAATGAAAAAAAGTGTAGGTAATCAGGAGCCAAAATTCTATATTTTTTTTATAGTTATATGTATATATAAACAGTTCTTTATCAACCGAAGAAAATATGTACTTACATACTTCAATTTTTTTCACAAAAACAAATGAATCAAATGTGTATCTGCCAAATGATAGCTGTATATTTACATAGGTAGGCGTTTGTTTTATTCACAATTGCAATAAACCTGAAGTTTCTTTTATTTTTAACGTAAAACAAATACATATCCACAAAAAAACAATCGCGTTATCGCGGTATGTAATTTGTTTTCATTATTTCAGACAAATGCTGTAACTCAAACAAATATAAAAATAAAAAAAGAATGTAATAATAAATACTTCTTATCGAGATAACTAATGTAGGTAGGTAGGTGACTATCAGATATTGTTATAATTATTACAGTTGGTTATCATATCTCTGTTTGTGAATTACTGATCGACAAAAACACTTTCAAGATGATGAAAAAATCGGATGTATTGAATCAGAACGGCAAAAAAAAAAGAACGATCGAAGACTGTTTGTTGTAGAATCGAAAAATAAGAAATTTTACCGGAGGTAACTAAAAAGAAAACGGTTCTAGAACTTTAAGATTTAATTTTTCTATTGTGAATTGATTTGAATTTTCTATAATAAATAAATTTGACAAGAAAAGTTGAAAACTTTGCTGCTTTTTCTGAAGATTACGTGCTATTTATTAATAATACCGTCGTGTTGTTGTAGTATCTCTGTGGTGTATGTATAAAACAATCTTAAAAACTGACCTTTATCTGATAAGAATTCAGCCTATTCGGTGGAAGGGCGTTGAAGGAACTGAAGTCCAGACGACGGGTGAAAATACCATTCGCACCACCAGCAATCCTGAAACAAATAAAAAAAAAATGAAATCTCGTTTGTTCTCAGTTTTTTATTTGTTATCCTTATAACTTTTGTTTTCTCATTTGTTTTAATTTTTGTTTTTGCATGTCTTCGCTCTAAGTATATAATAATAATAATACAAAACGTAATTACATAATTTGAATATTTTTAGGAGTTCGACAACTTCCTTTCATACATACATATAAAACAGTAGGTACGTATACAGAGATATGTTGTTATGTAGTAAGCAGTAGATAACTGACCGCAAATAAACAAAGTTTTCGTCGTTCCAAAACGAGTGGGCAGGCCATTATATACATACACATATAATACTATACATAGGTAACATTTATGTCACATGGTCGAAAGGATTATTTATTTATGTTTATTTATGCGCGAACGAACGAGATACCGTGAGATTGCTATTTTGGGAAATTATATAACAACCACATCATTCTAAAAAAAAAAAAAAAAGATAAAAGACAGACGAGACGAGAAAATTACAGAAAAGGAATTATTACCTCCGGTCAAGTAAATAAATGGGGTCTGATGGGAAAATAGTATTTGAAATATTTTAAATGTCAATATATGACCAGAAGACTAAAGGTCAAAATCTACCCTAACCCTAAAGACCGAGAACGGAATTTCCCTGAAAGAGGGTTAAAATTGTCCTTAAAGGCGGTCAAAATCCACCCTAAAGACAAAGAATGGAATTTCCCTTAAAAAGCAGTTAAAATCTGCCCCTGAAGACCAGGGTTGTTTGAAAAGCTAAACAAGGGCCTGACGAAGGCTCCAAACGGTGAAAGATTAATAGGCAAAATCTAGACTAATTTGACATTCCAGCCAGAAGAAGGTCAATGTCATCAAAGTTCACAAATGTTACCAGCAACTTTGGTACCAACGTCAGGGAAGTTTAATGGAACAATTTCTGATGTATCTACAGTCAGTCAATCAGTCACAAGATCAAGTTCAAAATAACATTCGTTCTAAAGAATTATTTCGTGTTTAAAGTTATTCTAAGACCAAGGATTCTTAAAGTCTGTCTGACTGTCTTCTCGACGTACACGAAAATAGAACGTAACGTAATTTGTAGTAAACAAATCCATCCTATCACAACAATAACAAACAAGCATTCCAATGTGGGAGACCCTCCTCGTCTTCGTTAACACCCCCGTACGTCGTAAGAAAGCGGCACCAGCGGCAATCTGACTTGAAATAAGAGGATGTTTGTATACAAAAAGTTAAATATAGAGCGCGGACTGACTATTAAAAAACTCTTTTATGTAGGTTCCTACCCGTGGTAGTAGTGTTGGTATTATAGTAGTAGTAGGTATATAAGCCAACCCAACCAACCATCGGTGAGCTCTCGTCTCAAGATAAAATAAATTTACTCAAAACCAACCAACCAACCAGAGCATCTGCTCTATGCTATACCTACAAAGCTAAATTTAGGGAGGAAATTATTTCTGATATAATAAGTAAGTACAAGAATTTTTTTTATGGGGACGATCATAAATAAATAACGGAGGATGGACCTAATACTTACATAAGTTGCTACAAAATTCTTTTTTGATTGTTTTATAAGTAGAAAAACTTAAAACAAAATTCATAATCAAACCAACTGTTTTACTACGTGAATATGATGCTCTTTTTTCTCTCGAAACAATATTCGCGAACTGCCCAATTGTTTCTCCGATGCTCTTTTTTTTTTCGATTATATAACAACGAACGAGACTTAAGTCGTCAAAGAGACGTACCTACGTCTGTCTACCACACCACCACCACCATTCAGAAGATGGATGAACGATGGCTTTGGGGATAGATATTATGTGAGCATGTTTCGCTTGCTACGTAGCTTGTCGAGACCACTCCTTTATTTTGTTAACACACAGACACATACTCGTGCACATATATCTGTATATCTATGCGAGTGTTGTGTTGACTGACTATCGTAGAGGTGACCTTCACATTGAAACTAATTTTAAACCACGTAACCGTAGGAGGCTGGCCTTGAATATCGCTGCATAGCATACCACCATAAATGCGTTTCGACGTTCTCCATCCACTACATCATACATATAGCGGTCCGAAACGTGTTGTTTTGTTCTTGCTGTTGATGTTGTTTCGACTCATCATCATCATCATCACCATCATAGTATAGAAGAGTTCGCTCAGGCCCAGCATCAGCAGCCTGCTTGGAACGATTTTACAGTTTCGTTTTTGTTTGTAAACAACCGAAACATGCATGATCGTTGGAGCATTCAATCATTTATCATACACTATTTTGTTTTGTTTCGTGGTGCTTTTGCAGGATTTTTGCAACTTTTGTCACTCACACCAACTACTTGGCCTGGGGAATCTAAAACGCCCTCAGAATTTTTGCAACCTCCATAAAATCCTTAAATTACTTTAGGTAATTAATTAATTGTAAGACCTAGAGCGGACGGACTGACACTTTTCGCTCACTATACTCTATTAGAGACATTTTTACCATACAATTTTTTATATAGATACCAAAAGTACCCGAAGGGATGGGTGCTTGACATTTATTTTTAAAATACTTGTAGGTTAGTATGTAATAACAGAAAAGAAACAGGATTAAAAAAGTAATTCCCTAAATCTTAAGTCTCTTCGGTGGAAATGAGGATGATTTGTGCCACGAGCGCGTCGTGCTAACGCAATTCCGAATTTAGGAAATTATTTTAAAATCTGATTAATTTTAAAGATGCTGGGGACACATCCACCCACCCATCACAAAATAACACGAAGCAGTGGTGGAATCAATTTGGCAGAGTTCTCTCTCAGCAGGGGCGCAGAAGGAACGAACAGTTTTCGCAGGGGGTGGTTGCGAAAAACCTGCACCCCGTGAAATGAGATGCTTGTATCTTATTATTAGCAATTAGGTGCTCTAGGTACTTTGCTTTTAATTTGATAGCGTTTTCAACATGGAAAGTCTCTTAGAGGTATTTGGACAGTGCAGTGGTTTGGTTTGTAACAACCGATTGATTAAAAACTAGATTTAATTAATAATGTAGCAACAAAAGGGTGCAAGTAAGTAATTATGCTTCTCCCGTCATGGAAAAGAGTTAAAAGCGTCATGTCACGCCACGGATGTTGGCGTTCCACTTGCATCTACTTATCGCAAACAAAAATAACCACCAACAATTCTCACTAACTGTATAAGTAAAAAACACATGTGTGTATATGTACATAGATAATACAAATTCAAATTAACAACGATTCATTAATATTAAAAAACGGTTTAATCTTTACAGGAAATTGCGACATACTGGCACATATGTATATGTGATTGTGTACTATTTGTGCAATTTTGCACCAAACCAAGGACTCCTCTTCCACACACAACAAATGTCCCTCATCATTAAATATTTACCTACTCTACTCTACTTTTGTTGTTTTTAAATCCTGACGAAGGATATCTCACTAATAGATATATACAGAGTGTTTATCGGTCCCAGCAGTTTCTCTCCCTGTCCCTATTTTTCTATATACATACATAGGTACATTATTATCCTGCTTTTTTTTTGAAAGGTGAATTGTGTTAGAGCACTGGTCCTGAAAATATCCTCCCTTTTGCGATGGTACTTAGTAGAGGGAGGGAGGGAGGTGTATCGTATCATCGTCATGGAACAAATCAGCTCTTCGTTTATGGTACAGTACCCAAACAGGTTACAACTGTCAGGTTCCCATCTCCAAAAAGCAACGGAGGGAAAATCCGGGGGGGAAAAAACGCGAACGAACCAACCAACACAGACAGCACCAGCAGCTAGCTAGGGATTTAACTTTCGAAAACGCAATTTTAAAATAACAAAATTGACGAAGCAGCAGCCCGAGTTTCATTAAGGTGTCACGCGAACCGTAAAAAACCTTATTAACGAAAATGCCTACCTACCCATCTACGGGGGCTGATTTCAAAAAGGCCCTATCCCTACTCCACCATAAAGGAACAAATGTAACGAACGAAATGGTCTTTCAAAGAAATCCACGGATTACCTAATGTAATCCTCTCTCAGATTAACAAGTAACTTTTTAAAGAAAGTACCTACAGAAAAAATGCTTGAAAACAAAAAACGATCGTAATGCCTTGCTGTTTAGAAACAAAAGAAAAAAAAGCAAACAATTAAACAACGACGAATCTATCATCTGTTGTAGATCAAATTATTGTCAAAACACACTGCCGTTATTCATTTATATATATATATATCATACAAGCCATGAGCTTCTTTTTAAGGTTCCGCACCTCAAAAGGAAAAAGCGGAACCCTTATAGGATCACTTCGTTGTCCATCCGTCCGTCTGTCAAGACCCTTTTTCTCAGGAACGCGTGGAGGTATCAAACTCAAATTTATACGAAATACTCAGGTCTATTGTCCCTTGGAGCTGTGAAAAAATCAAACTTCTAAGCCAACGCAATCAAAAGATACAGCCGTTTATGCCGCAAAATTCCGCAAATTTTCGAATCAAAACCTACAGGGTACTTCCCGTGAACTCAGAATCTTGAAATTTGGTACGAAGCAACGTCTTATAGCACAGATAAAGGAAAAATTGCGAAAACCGTAAATTTTTAGTTACATCATATAATAAAAATATTTTTAATAATTTTAAAGTTACTACCCCTTTCCTCATGAACGCGTAGAGGTATTAAATTGAAATTCATATCAAATACTCAGGTCTATAATACCTTTAAGCTTTAACAAAATAAAACTTCTATGTCAACGCAATCAAAAGAAACAGCAATTTAAGCCGCATATTTTCAAACTCGTAACTACTCGCAAGGGAATCAAAACCTAAAGGGTACTTCCAGTCGATTTAGAATCTTGAAATTTGGCATGAAGCAATGTTTTATAGCACATATAAAGGAAAAATTCCGAAAACCTTAAATTTTTAGTTACATCACTTATATAGGTACAGGTTTGTACGGAACCCTCGGTGCGCGAGTTCGACTCGCACTTGCCCGGTATTTTTTTTTGTGGGCGCGCACAATAATTCGCCTCCAGGTTCTCGTCCGCTATTTCACTACATATCTACCTAGGATATGAATTCCGATCTAAAATTTAATTGTGAAAAACTGTATTATAATTATTGGTGGTGTTGTTGTTGTTGTTGGGTACCAAATAATGTGCAATGATTATGAAAGGCGCCAAGATTATATTATGTACAAAAGTAGATGTTATACATACAGAGAGACTTAATTATTCATGGAGCGCGTTGTTCGAGGCTCACAGAGAGTCGCGGTACGTGTAAATAACGTATTTGTATGTATGTATGTATGTTTATAATACGTGTGGAGGAGGAAATGAAATCACTCACTATAATTTACACATATGTATGTATATAGTACCTATGTATGTGTATCTACAGTACAAACACACGTGTACGTTACATTACTTTTATCCACGAAACACGTCGTCTGTTGGTTGTGTTGTCCTATTAGTGAGCCATTTGTATTTTTGTAAGTCAAGGTCGATTGTATTATAACACCATACGGACGGTCGCGGTCCTTTCTGTACATAATTTCAATTTTTTATTCGAGGACAACGCGTCCTCTTGTTATTTTTGGCACGCTAACGCGAAACGTACTAAAAAGCACTCCGAATACCATACCATACCCCACACAACCAACGACGACGCTCTATGCTTACTACTACTAAAGTTGACGAAAATAAACTTAAAAAAACGATTAGGACCTTTCGAATTAATCTACTACTAACTAGATAAGGTAACGTACGTATTGAAATTAAAAAAAAAAAAAAACAAATGGTTTTCGAAACAATGATATTAGAATTCAAAACAAAAGATTTCTGTTTGACAAACGCTCTCGTTACGCTTATGTTTCCTTCCATTTTGCTAAATATTTGATAAACGTTTAAAGTAACAAATGAAGAGAAGAACTGCTGTTTGTCTGTTTGTTTGAAGTGGGTTAGGTTGCTTGGATCATTCATTTCGTAGTTAAATCGCGTACAAACATGCACAGTTATTATTAAAGGAAGAGGTGTGTCCCCAAAAGGTTTTTATTTTACGAAACGGTAAATTATCAACGGTACCAATCGAAATAAAGACAAAGCAAAACAAAGCAAAGCGTGCAGATGTCCGGAACGAACGTATCCACGGATGGACACATATATTATATATGTATTATTTATATGTAAAGCGAGAGACCGGGAGGACATTGTTGAATACGGTGGTAATTTGTATTCATACGTATGTAAAATATCCAATAACGGGAGAAAATCAAATACGTGTATTTATCTATCTGGGGTAATGTCACTACATCGTTACTTACTTTTATGGTGGGTGATAGATAGGATGCTAAAAAGAGAATCTTGTGGGTAATCAAAGCAAATATAGTGGTAGATACTACCCCTACCCTATCTATTTGGTGGTGAGGACGACATTCACCACAGGGAATTAGTTAAGTATTTAGTGACATTAGGCATTTTCTTTCGAGTATTCATACCAACCCCAAATGAGTATTATCTTATCCACAAGATCCTCAAAGGGCTTCTGCATTGCCTTTTATGGATATTATTCACTAGATTCTCTGAGGATGTCCTTAGAACCCAGCAGAAGTCTGTATCAGCCATCAATGGGCATAAGAATTAATCCTAAAAGCTAATCTGGTGGATTAATGCCTCTCTGTAGGGTTGCAAGAGTGAATCTTAGTGGATAATATCCATAATGGGTAGCGGTAGTATGGATGGATAGATACCCTTTAAGAATCTTGTGGATAATGCCCATGTGAGAATCTGAAGAATTGGACTGTTAAGAATATCTAGTGGAAATTTCCCCCAGATGATGTGGACAACACCCTTCGAGACCTCTTGCAAAAATATCAACCAACCAATCCTGATGGTGATGGTTGGTTGGTTAATACTGGTGGCATCGTGGATAAATAATGCGCGAGGACAACGCCGAATGAGGTCAGTTCTCGGCAGTCCGATGCTTGGCTGATGCTCTTAAAAAATAAAAGAGAGCTCGGAGAGAAGACTGACTGACACACTTGCAAGAGCCATTTATTATTTAAATCTCGCGAGTCCGAGAGAGCCAAGGACTGACAACAACAACCAACCAACACGTGCATCCTTTTTATTTGTTTTCGTTGTTTTTCTTTGGGGCGAATCCAAAATAACCAGCAACAAAAGATGCATGCATCCATGGTAGTCTATAGAGAAATGGGGAATGAAATTAAATGAGACGACAACCCACCCAGTCCCAATCTCAAGGAACCCAAACCTGTGACATATATCAAGCTAACACGACAGTTATTTTTCCGATTTCTAACTTGCACTATAATTTGTCGCTAATTTGTTACCAAATCCAAAAATTTGTCGCTCCTGCCGTTTAGCACTAATCAGCTGTAGTGCTAGCTTGATATCAAGCTAGCACTACATATAGCGTATCTCGAAAACGAAATGTCGTAGGATATTATTGTAAAGGCCATAATTTGTCGCTAATTTGTCGCTGAAAGGTGACACATTCAACGAATTTGTCGCTAGTCTTATCTTCAACTGATAAGCAAAAAACTACTGGAAACCCATCAAACCCTCAAAAGGTAACGTGTTGCCCATCTTGGGGGAAACAGGGTAAACCTAATTTAAAAAAAATTGTTAAATAAATCCGGTCTCTTAAAACTAATGTAGCAAAGAACTCCTTGATTAATTGTTTGATGTTTTCCAGCAGTTTTTCGCTTATCAGTTGAAGGTAAGACTAGCGACAAATTCGTTGAATGTGTCATCTTTCAGCGACAAATTAGCGACAAATTGTGGCCTTTACAGTAATATCCTACGACATTTCCTTCTCGAGATATGCCATTTGTAGTGCCAGTTTGATGGTTTTCCAGTAGTTTTTCGCTTATCAGTTGAAGATAAGACTAGCGACAAATTCGTTGAATGTGTCATCTTTCAGCGACAAATTAGCGACAAATTGTGGCCTTTACAGTAATATCCTACGACATTTCCTTCTCGAGATATGCCATTTGTAGTGCCAGTTTGATGGTTTTCCAGTAGTTTTTCGCTTATCAGTTGAAGATAAGACTAGCGACAAATTCGTTGAATGTGTCATCTTTCAGCGACAAATTAGCGACAAATTGTGGCCTTTACAGTAATATCCTACGACATTTCCTTCTCGAGATATGCCATTTGTAGTGCCAGTTTGATGGTTTTCCAGTAGTTTTTCGCTTATCAGTTGAAGATAAGACTAGCGACAAATTCGTTGAATGTGTCATCTTTCAGCGACAAATTAGCGACAAATTGTGGCCTTTACAGTAATATCCTACGACATTTCCTTCTCGAGATATGCCATTTGTAGTGCCAGTTTGATGGTTTTCCAGTAGTTTTTCGCTTATCAGTTGAAGATAAGACTAGCGACAAATTCGTTGAATGTGTCATCTTTCAGCGACAAATTAGCGACAAATTGTGGCCTTTACAGTAATATCCTAAGACATTTCCTTCTCGAGATATGCCATTTGTAGTGCCAGTTTGATGGTTTTCCAGTAGTTTTTCGCTTATCAGTTGAAGATAAGACTAGCGACAAATTCGTTGAATGTGTCATCTTTCAGCGACAAATTAGCGACAAATTGTGGCCTTTACAGTAATATCCTACGACATTTCCTTCTCGAGATATGCCATTTGTAGTGCCAGTTTGATGGTTTTCCAGTAGTTTTTCGCTTATCAGTTGAAGATAAGACTAGCGACAAATTCGTTGAATGTGTCATCTTTCAGCGACAAATTAGCGACAAATTGTGGCCTTTACAGTAATATCCTACGACATTTCCTTCTCGAGATATGCCATTTGTAGTGCCAGTTTGATGGTTTTCCAGTAGTTTTTCGCTTATCAGTTGAAGATAAGACTAGCGACAAATTCGTTGAATGTGTCATCTTTCAGCGACAAATTAGCGACAAATTGTGGCCTTTACAGTAATATCCTACGACATTTCCTTCTCGAGATATGCCATTTGTAGTGCCAGTTTGATGGTTTTCCAGTAGTTTTTCGCTTATCAGTTGAAGATAAGACTAGCGACAAATTCGTTGAATGTGTCATCTTTCAGCGACAAATTAGCGACAAATTGTGGCCTTTACAGTAATATCCTACGACATTTCCTTCTCGAGATATGCCATTTGTAGTGCCAGTTTGATGGTTTTCCAGTAGTTTTTCGCTTATCAGTTGAAGATAAGACTAGCGACAAATTCGTTGAATGTGTCATCTTTCAGCGACAAATTAGCGACAAATTGTGGCCTTTACAGTAATATCCTACGACATTTCCTTCTCGAGATATGCCATTTGTAGTGCCAGTTTGATGGTTTTCCAGTAGTTTTTCGCTTATCAGTTGAAGATAAGACTAGCGACAAATTCGTTGAATGTGTCATCTTTCAGCGACAAATTAGCGACAAATTGTGGCCTTTACAGTAATATCCTACGACATTTCCTTCTCGAGATATGCCATTTGTAGTGCCAGTTTGATGGTTTTCCAGTAGTTTTTCGCTTATCAGTTGAAGATAAGACTATCGACAAATTCGTTGAATGTGTCACCTTTCAGCGACAAATTATGGCCTTTACAATAATATCCTACGACATTTCGTTTTCGAGATACGCTATGTGTAGTGCTAGCTTGATATCAAGCTAGCACTACAGCTAATTATGGCTAAACGGCACGAGCGACAAATTTTTGGATTTGGTAACAAATTAGCGACAAATTATAGTGCAAGTTAGAAATCGGAAAAATAACTTTGTCGTGCTAGCTTGATATACGTAAACCTGTGCTTATTTACATTTATTTCGTGGGCAGTGGATGTAGGGGTAGGTCGACTTTGAGTTAGTTCGTCATGTATGTCATGCTGCAAGCAAACTGCACTGCAGTGTGACTGACGACGGATGCAGCCAGCCAGCAAAGCAAGCCAGGCAGCTTTAATTTTACAAATGCATTTACGACGGACGGATGGATGGCGGACGACTAACGTCGTCTCGTATGCATTCATTGCGAGCCAAGTTTGGAATGTTTAATTTTGAGGTTAAGCTCGGGTAAACGACCTGGGTTTGGCGCACTCTGGTTGTTACAGTGCAAAAATGTCGGCTTGTTGGTTAGTTGGACGCACGATCGTACTGACAATTCTCCTATTTGCAGCAATTAATTACCTAATACCATACTGTTACCTACTTCTACTACTACTACTACTACGCGCACACAACGAACGTCATGTATACGTATGCTGC